>CALYLW010000016.1:1762004-2269504 GCA_944989445.1 Ampullaceana balthica | reverse complement strand
TTAAAACTTCTAAAAAAATTAAAACATTTAATTGGACATTTAATTATGCTCTATAAATAAGTTAATGACACACACACATTGACATCTCTCCTGACGTTAATAAACCTAATAAAATACTATTTGCATTGTCTCAATCAATTCTAAGTTCTAAGTGACTTGGTCCATGTCGAAAATATACCGCTGTGTGTAAATTTATCAGGGATTGGCAGATTGGCACTATGTTTATTTGTTGGGCATATGCTGGCCTAGGCCTCGAATAGGCCGAGTATTTTCTTTTCAAGAGTTTAATCTGTTCTGTTACAATAGGCACGGCTCTCATGTACTACTATATTACCTATAATAATTTATACAAGAAAGTAAAAACTTTCGCATAAACTAATTTTTATATAGCTCATATAAGCAAAAGAACGACATTAAGGGCCCCAGGGCCCAATTAGTGCAATATGTCAAGTTCAAAACAATTGTTAATTTCAATCAATTTCATAGTGGATATATTTATCTATATTTATGAAGATCTTCAATACTTGAATGGGGAATACAAACTTAAACGTTTATGAAAAAAGACATTTTGGGCCCCCAGCCCCGAAGAAATGGACATTATGAAATTAGTGCAATATAGTATTTCAATATTGGCTACCAAGTTGTTATATACAAAGTTTGGTTAAGATCCATTAATTTACCTAATAGCTAACGCTTAAACTAATTTGTATAAAGCTCATATAAGAAAAAAAATCATATTATTGGCATCCGGCGCCCCATGAGTGTTAAAATTAGCAAACTAAGTAGCCAATGATCATCCCAGGAGCGTACTCAAAAGTCTCGAAAAGTTCCATTGCGATCGGATGAATGGTTTAGTCAGCTATAAAGGACATACATACATACTTTGATTTATAGATATATAGATATATGGCAGTCTTGTATGGTTTGCAGAGTAAAGTTAATATTTTAGTGGGATGTAGCAACTCATGGTGGTGCGGAATTATGACCCATCAAAAAAGTGACACACAAAAGTTACAGAAGAAAGTTACAGGTAAAGAAGTAACAACCCCCCCCCATTACATTAAAATACTTTCAAATTGAAACAGTGACACCAAGGGGTCCAGTCTATCAATTATCGTTGTATCTATAGCTTGAATTTATCTGAAGAAAACTAAGGTGCCAAAAAAAAAGTTAGTAATAGAATCGCTGCTTTTGTCAGAACTATTGTTTGTATAACTAATAACTAGTATTAAAAACATTTTTTTAAATCTCAAAGGGTTCATTGAAGCCTCAAATAAAGATGAGCACGGAGATTGGGAAAGAGCTTGGAAGAGCTTAAGGGACTAGCGAGAGACCGCGTCAAAGGACAAGCTTCAACCGCGTGATGATAATGGACTTCTTTTATATTGCTAACACTATCCACGATAGCCTAGAGTGTTTGTTGCGCTCTAAGAGGAACAACGATTCTAAAGAGAATTTCATAAAATCACTCTTGAAGCTGCTAAACATTTGCAGTGTTTTTTCCCTCTTATAAAAATGTTTTTTAAAATTATTCTTAAATTTTTTTTTATAAAAAGAGATGCTTCTCTGACTATGATAAATCCAGTGAGCCTTGAACCAGTCACGCAAGATATAAATCTGGCATATGCATCATTACCAGTTAAAAAGAGTTCCCTCGGACGAAACAAGCATTTCTTTAAATATCTCGCCTCTTAGATATTTGTATCGCCCTCTCCGTACCCAATACCTACAACGATACTGTGTCCGTGAAGTTTACTTTCATCTGGAAGAGCGAAAGCCTGTCTGACAGTGTCGTAGTATGTTCCTGCCATACACAACCTGATCACATTTCAATGACCAGTCTAGTCACACAAAGCAGCAGACATCAGCTACAGACATCCAAACATGATACATACATTCATGGATTATTTCTTTTTTTAATCCACCCATCCACCTCTTCATTCTTCCAGCAATTCCATGACAGCACAAACGAGTGTTGGTCTTCGCCATGTGTATGTTCGACCCGAGTGAGAGCACCAATGTCCATTCTGAAAGTTGACGAAGTGGACAGAGGAGGAAGTCCCTTTGAGTGCGCTCCTTTGAATCGTCGGCCACCAAAATTAAGGAAAAGTTGTCATAACTTGTGAAAAATTGTGTCAACAAAGACAAATTTAAGAAAGTTTTGAAGACCTTTATTTAAGATTTTCTGAATATCAGAGCACAACGACACTCCTAGGTTGGTACAGAAAGTAATTTCACGCCATATGATCACTACCCCGTGTGATAATACAAAGGTGTCTTGACTGCCCCATGTGCTGTCTGAGACATGTGTAGTTTTTTCCCCAACTGACTTCACAAACGCGTTTTACTCGTTGTCAAGTATGATTAATGGATTCGTTAAAAAAATTTACAACAAAGTACATGTCGCAGTCCCAATTCAATGACATAGCCGCAACAGTACACTGTGCTTACCAGGGGAAACCACGGGGACAATAGAGAATGCCTAGATTTACAGGTGTTAAATAGTCCAGGACATACATTACAATTACATTACAATTACAGGGATAAAATATCTCATAAGATTTGTAGACTCCTGAGGATGGTATTGTGTTGTTTCTATAACTTTGGAAACGCAATTTCCGGCAAAGTTACTTCAACATTCAAAAGTCTTATAGAAACAGAAAACTAGTCATAAAACACGGAAAAGCGTAGGATGCATTAATCTTCTGAAGAGAAAAAGTGTTTGTTATATAGGAAATTAGAAATGTATAGTCGATTTTTGCTGTATACGGGCGAAGGTCAAATCGTTCGTCAAAACATTTGGTGGCACCGACCTTAAAGTTTGCTAATATATTGATAAACAACACCCAATAGCCATAACATTCCTATGAATGGAAAGTTTAGCATCACATGAACATGACATGTTCATGATGTCAATGGAGTAGAAAGACGTTCCATGAAAACAAGCCTCGCTCACAAGACCTTGGCAGTGACCGTGATTAATTTAAAATTATCTTAGCGTTAGTATGTTGAAAAGACTTAAACTCAATCTTCATGCTATGTACAAATTTATCTGAGGGACTGGGAAAGCCCAACAAAATTTCAACGAGACGCTCCCAGCTAAGAGAGTTAAGCAGCTTAGAGAATTGTATCTATTAATTCGCCTGTCGTAGTTTAGGCCTCGACGTGAAGACGATCCATCTAAGGACCTATTTTGTCACCATTCTTTTATTATTTTGTTATTTCAATGTTTACTTTTATCTTTTTAAATACCCAACCCCATTTTCCCTCCACCATTTTCAAACCCGAAATAAAAAGGCTGATAAAACGTGGCACAGATTTTTTTTAAACGTGGTGGGAGAAATCAAGTCAGTAGTCACGTGACACGGGAATCAATCGATCGTCTGCTAAGTACCAATACAAGTGTCGATTTGCCCTGACGCTTAAAAGGCCAGTCATCGCCGCGTTCACTTTCACGGCAGATTTCTGGCATTCCAAACTCGGTTATCTTCAGGGGCTAAACCTTTCTCTCCATTTGTCTCCTTTTTAAATCCCTTATATTAACTTCACCGGCGTCTCTCTCTCTCTCTCTCTCTCTCTCTCTCTCTCTCTCTCTCTCTCTCTCTCTCTCTCTCTCTCTCTCTCTGTCTGTCTGTCTTGGGCTCGGCGGGCGGAAAAACAGAAGTCAAAAATGACCCATTTCCCATGATCCGATCAAACTGAAATTTGGCACACGGACCCGTCTAACCTAACAATGCATCGTATCAAAATTTCAGATCGATCGAACGTACCGTAATTAAATTAATGCATTTTTAGTTTATCCTTATATGAGGTATGTAATTCAAAATTCACTGTTTGTTATTTTTTTTAAAATTCCAGTTCCACGTGAGTTTGAGTTGACGCCGACCGTCGTGTTGACGCCGACCGTCGTGCCGACACCCCCTCACATCCCACCCCCATTTATTAAAGACAAGGGACATCACTCGGTGTCAGTCTGTAAATGTTTGAAAATAATCAATACTGTTAGTTATGTCTCATATATAAGGGATTTATAGTCAAAAACTTTGTTTTTACGGGTTTGTTTTATTTAAATCCCTTATATTAACTTCACCGGCGTCTCTCTCTCTCTCTCTCTCTCTCTCTCTCTCTCTCTCTCTCTCTCTGTCTGTCTGTCTTGGGCTCGGCGGGCGGAAAAACAGAAGTCAAAAATGACCCATTTCCCATGATCCGATCAAACTGAAATTTGGCACACAGACCCGACGAACCTAACAATGCATCGTATCAAAATTTCAGATCGATCGAACGTACCATAATTAAATTAATGCATTTTTAGTTTATCCTTATATGAGGTATGTAATTCAAATGTTTGTTTTTTTTAAATTCCAGTTCCACGTGAGTTTGAGTTGACGCCGACCGTCGTGTTGACGACGACCGTCGTGCCGACACCCCCTCACATCCCACCCCCATTTATTAAAGACAAGGGACATCACTCAGTGTCAGTCTGTAAATGTTTAAAAATAATCAATACTGTTAGTTATGTCTCATATATAAGGGATTTATAGTCAAAAACTTTGTTTTTACGGGTTTGTTTTATTTTGTATCCCCCTTTAGTGGTCGGCCTTGACCCCTGCGTCATCGCCGGTATCAAAAGCGACATCTTATGTGGCAAATAGATCCACGTGAAATGTTAAAGATACACTTGATCTACTTCAGTTCACATACATATCGACGTACCTTAATCTAATTCAAGAAAATCTTGACCGTGGTGACGCCGTAAACGCTAATCGCGGGGGCAAGAAATACGTGTGTAATTTGTTAGAATATCTGTACGAAGAGAGAGGGAGAGAGAGAGAGAGAGAGAGAGAGAGAGAGAGAGAGAGAGAGAGAGAGAGAGAGAGAGAGAGAGAGACAGAGAGAGAGAGAGAGAGAGAGAGACAGAGAGAGACAGAGAGAGAGAGAGAGAGCGAGAGAAACAGAGGTATATTACATATAAAGAAACATAAAGTCGGGAATGAGTAAAGGATAGTTATAGGACTGAGTGAACAAAACGAATCATTACAGGTGGCACCGAAACACAATAAATAAATAAAAGTCTTGTCAAATAATAATCCGAGTCACTGGTAGTTGACACTCATGTGTGTCGTACACTGGTATTTGACACTCATGTGTGTCGTACACTGGTAGTTGACACTCATGTGTGTCGTACACTGATAGTTGACACTCCTGTGTGTCGTACATTGGTAGTTGACACTCATGTGTGTCGTACATTCGTTGTGGTGGTCAGTTGGGTGGGATGGGGTCTATTGATGGTGGAAAGACGTTCGATGGCCAGTTTGTTGGTAGACGGGAGTAAGACGTTCGATGGCCAGGTTTAACAGGATTAAGAAATCTAGTGGGAGGAGATGAGGCACAGCGAGATTCTTCTTTTCAACATGTATAATGGCAGCTGCAGCTTAGCTTTCATATGGGGGACATTAAAGGGAATTATATTTCATTTAATCTCTCTGTAATTCTACGAAATGTTTAAAAATTATTTTTAAAAAACTTGAAAATTGCATAGGATACGATGAAATGAAATATTTACAAAATTCTTATTCGTTTGCGGCATTCGGTCACTAGCAGTTGGTTATCATGGACATTTACTATTGAAAGAAATAGTCGCTCATTATTATTTAGTTTTAAATAAACTTTTTTTTTACAATATGATACAAAAGTACTTTTGTAGATGATGTTTTGAATGGATGTTGGGGTGTGGGTGAAATGGGGCTATTACGAAATGGGAAGGGTAGGTAAAGATAAAGGATGCAATATGAAGAGCATGTAGTATATAAAGGTGATGTGGTATATGAAGGTAATGTGGTATGTGAAGGTGATGTGGTATGTGAAGTAGATGTGGTATGTGAAGGTGATATGGTATGTGAAGGTGGTGTGGTATGTGAAAGTTATGTGGTATATGAAGGTGGTGTGGTATATGAAGGTGATGTGGTATATGAAGGTGATGTGGTATATGAAGGTGATGTGGTATATGAAGGTGATGTGGTATATGAAGGTGATGTGGTATATGAAGGTGATGTGGTATATGAAGGTGATGTAGTATATGAAGGTGATGTGATATGTGAAGGTGATGTGGTATGTGAAGGTGATGTGGTATATGAAGGTGATGTGGTATGTGAAGGTGATGTGGTATATGAAGGTGATGTGGTATGTGAAGGTGATGTGTGCTATGTGAAGGTGGTGTGGTATATGAAGGTGATGAGGTATATGAAGGTGATGTGGTATGTGAAGCTGATGTGGTATGTGAAGGTGATGTGGTATATGAAGGTGATGAGGTATATGAAGGTGATGTGGTATGTGAAGGTGATGTGGTATGTGAAGGTGATGTGGTATGTGAAGGTGATGTGGTATATGAAGGTGATGTGGTATGTGAAGGTGATGTGGAATGTGAAGGTGATGTGGTATATTTAGATCATGTGGCATATGAGGATGGTTTGGGGAGAGACGTTTTAAGGGGGGGGGGCTAGGTTGAGTTAGGAAGGTGGTGTAGATGAAGAGACGCCATGAAATAATAGAAAACTGTAATAAACTAAAATACAATTGTATATGGAGACTAAAAAAACCAACAAGCTTAGTTTGATGTTTAGTAAGAATTCTGACAAACAGTTGTCAGTTAAACAAACTTATTTAACGTTGGCGTCATTACGTAAATATGTTTATAATTATAACTATGATTACTGAATTTGTTGTGACAACGTGAAAGGTATAGACGCAAATCATGAAATGTGACAGCACTATAATGATGTTAAGATGTGAACACTTAGAGGGTGTTAAGATGTGAACACTTAGAGGGTGTTAAGATGTGAACAATTAGAGGATGTTAAGATGGGAACAATTAGAGGATGTTAAGATGGGAACAATTAGAGGATGTTAAGATGGGAACAATTAGAGGATGTTAAGATGGGAACAATTAGAGGATGTTAAGATGGGAACAATTAGAGAATGTTAAGATGTGAACACTTAGAGGGTGTTAAGATGTGAACAATTAGAGGATGTTAAGATGGGAACAATTAGAGGATGTTAAGATGGGAACAATTAGAGGATGTTAAGATGGGAACAATTAGAGGATGTTAAGATGTGAACAATTAGAGGATGTTAAGATGGGAACAATTAGAGGATGTTAAGATGGGAACAATTAGAGGATGTTAAGATGGGAACACTTAGAGGATGTTAAGATGTGAACAATTAGAGGGTGTTAAGATGGGAACAATTAGAGGATGTTAAGATGTGAACAATTAGAGGATGTTAAGATGGGAACAATTAGAGGATGTTAAGATGGGAACAATTAGAGGATGTTAAGATGGGAACAATTAGAGGATGTTAAGATGGGAACAATTAGAGGATGTTAAGATGGGAACAATTAGAGGATGTTAAGATGGGAACAATTAGAGGATGTTAAGATGGGAACAATTAAAGGATGTTAAGATGTGAACAATTAGAGGATGTTAAGATGGGAACAATTAGTGGATGTTAAGATGTGAACAATTAGAGGATGTTAAGATGTGAACAATTAGAGGATGTTAAGATGGGAACAATTAGAGAATGTTAAGATGTGAACAATTAGAGGATATTAAGATGTGAACAATTAGAGGATGTTAAGATGGGAACAATTAGAGGATGTTAAGATGGGAACAATTAAAGGATGTTAAGATGTGAACAATTAGAGGATGTTAAGATGGGAACAATTAGTGGATGTTAAGATGGGAACAATTAGAGGATGTTAAGATGGGAACAATTAGAGGATGTTAAGATGTGAACAATTAGAGGATGTTAAGATGGGAACAATTAGAGGATGTTAAGATGGGAACAATTAGAGGATGTTAAGATGGGAACAATTAGAGGATGTTAAGATGTGAACAATTAGAGGATGTTAAGATGTGAACAATTAGAGGATGTTAAGATGGGAACATTTAGAGGATGTTAAGATGGGAACAATTAGAGGATGTTAAGATGGGAACAATTAGAGGATGTTAAGATGTGAACAATTAGAGGATGTTAAGATGGGAACAATTAGAGGATGTTAAGATGGTAACAATTAGAGGATGTTAAGATGTGAACAATTAGAGGATGTTAAGATGGGAACAATTAGAGGATGTTAAGATGGGAACAATTAGAGGATGTTAAGATGGGAACAATTAGAGGATGTTAAGATGGGAACAATTAGAGGATGTTAAGATGGGAACAATTAGAGGATGTTAAGATGTGAACAATTAGAGGATGTTAAGATGGGAACAATTAGAGGATGTTAAGATGTGAACAATTAGAGGATGTTAAGATGGTAACAATTAGAGGATGTTAAGATGGGAACAATTAGAGGATGTTAAGATGGGAACAATTAGAGGATGTTAAGATGTGAACAATTAGAGGATGTTAAGATGGGAACACTTAGAGGATGTTAAGATGGGAACAATTAGAGGATGTTAAGATGGGAACAATTAGAGGATGTTAAGATGTGAACACTTAGCAGAATTGCAGATGTGGATCAAAAGCCAGTGCAAGAGATTAGACACCCACATAAAATCAAGATCATGTTTCAGTCAAATGGCTAGAATGTCCACATAAGTCGAGACACGCTGATCACTAATGCAAGGCGTTCGATTGATAAATAGCAGTAGCTGATGTGGGGCATATTTAATGTAATCCTGCTAATGTGTGAGGTATATATCGTCACAACCTATGAATACACGTGAGACACTTGAGCACAATGTATTCTTTCAGAATGTTGGGCAATAGAAAACTAGCCCATCAGAAGTTAGATGTTGGTAAAAAATAGAAGTTTCCCTTTCGATAAAGATGATTTAAGCTTGACTCAGGGTAGAAACAATGACAACTTTCTATCAATATTGACCAATGACTATGATATCTGTGCCAATCTTCTGACTAAATAACCCGACCCAGTCTTGACGCGGTATAAAATGGAGCGACAGATGTGGCACATTAGCATAATGCACTAACCCATCATTTATGCATGTAAGGTGAGTCGACAGCGGTAACAATGTGATTACATAAGGATATAAAACACGGGGATCTGAGCTACGCCATGTGTGTTTATGGCAGCAAATCCACAGTTCAAAAGCTGTTGGGAAATAATGAAAATAAGGAATATTTTAATGGAGGTGAATATTGCTTATGTCGATATCTTAAATATAGTATGGACACATATCAAATGTAACGGATATATGAGTTAGAATAAATACACTTCAGTGTCCGTGTTGAATGCAATGTGCAAACTTTCATGAGGTGTAAACGTACTATACGTATTTAAATCAGGAGTAATGACGTAACACTTATGTATTTGAGAATCGTCTACCAGGACATACGTCATGATACGCACCGCACGTAGCTGTGATACACGTCCAAACATCAGTTTTACTGTTTTATTTCATAGTTAGATTTACTACTCGTATTTTGTGTCATAAGTTACAAGTGGATATAATTTATTTTGACCTCAGAGAAAGATGCACAAATATATAACAGAGAAAGATGCACCATATATAACAGAGAAAGATGCACCATATATAACAGAGAAAGATGCACCATATATAACAGAGAAAGATGCACCATATATAACAGAGAAAGATGCACCATATATAACAGAGAAAGATGCACCATATATAACAGAGAAAGATGCACCATATATAACAGAGAAAGATGCACCATATATAACAGAGAAAGATGCACCATATACATTTATCTCTCATGTATTTATACTGAACATTAATATGTCATAGTCTAACATTTATAAACTATTCGTATTTCATCATATAAAATTACTTTACCATGCTATATCAGGGGTATATTTACCTTATGTACTTATACCCGTCACTAGGCTTTCAATTATTTTCCACTTGACTTTCTATGGTTGCATTTCAAGTCTACTAGCTCAAGTTTAGATTTGTACATTTCAAGTCTACTAGCTCAAGTTTAGATTTGTACATTTTTTTTAAATAAGGTAATGAGTGTGTTGGGGGTGGTTAATTAGTTTGCTTTTTTTACAGAATGCGTACAAACATTAGTTTGTGAGTCATGAAATTTAGCTATGTTTCTTATGATGCCTCGGTTCTGGTTATTATACAAGTAGGCTATAATTTAAACTTGTTCACAGTTGTTGTTTTGGTTAAACCCATGAACTAAATTGATTGCTTATTGAACACCTTAATATTATGGATTAAATTCAATCAATTATTTCCTTTTTTCTTCTCTATATCAATTGTATCACCTGTGCCATTATAAGCTTACACAAACAAGATCCACATAATCCAGACTCCACTCGAAGATCCAGGGCCAATATAAATCAACTCCCAAACGTGGACCTATAAAATGAAAAATCGAAGTGCTTCGAAGATCGAAATCAGTCGATAGATCTATGGTCCATAGCAGCTAATTTGTCCTAATGTTACCGCTAGCAGCATTGTTCTGTGTACTCGAAGGGGCTCGCGAGGCACGAAAATCGTGCACGCTGTTTGCACACGTGCATTGAACAGAGAATTCCCGATAGAGTTAGAAGTGTTAGTGATTGCAGTGAAACAAAGCACGCGTTACATCTCCAATCTAGGTCACGAATTAGCACGTTGAAGTCTATGGTTTGTCAATTCAAAGGAATGTTGCAATGTAATTGTTGCTTTTGTTCTTTTTAACTTTTTGTATTAAAAAATAATATAACTGAAAATAAAAAATTACATCAACTACAACAAAATGTACACACACAAAATTCCCATAAAAGTTGTATATTATGTTTTATTGCGATTAGTCATTTTACTTGCTTTATATTTTGTGTAAAGATTATGTGTGTACTTAGGGAAGGCCGATAGACTTGGTCATAATTAACCGGAAGTCTAATAAAAGAAATATTTGGGGCTAAATATATCTTTTTAATGACAAGTTTCATAAAAATTTAATAAAAGATACGAGTCAATATGTAAATGTAGGTATATTGAGAAGGATGTATCGTATCAGCTATTTGTTAATTTTTCTTTAATTTAAGACAGCTTATTGGACTTGAAAAACGAAAAACAGTTTCGTAATTTTACTATGATAACAATTTGGAGAACATTGTGATTCGACTGTATTTATGCTTCAAAACATTGTTCCGCTAAAATGTTATCTAAAAATAGAACATTACCCATTGAGCTATGACGTTTTCCGGTTTTAGAATTGACAAAACCCTATTCTTCTAGATGCTAAAAAGATTGCACTTAAAAATTCACATGTCAAATCTATTTTTCCAAATAAATCGAGAATGTTCATTTCTTATTATTTTCTATTGAATTTATAATAAATATGGATGCCCACAGTTGCTAAAAGCTCTCGTATTATTGTTCTGAATGGTTGGTTGAGGATTCTGAAGTATTTCATGCATCGTGTTTTCTATTTGTTTGAATATATAAACCTGCTTCCTACACATCGTGTTTTCTATTTGTTTGAATATATAGACCTGCTTCTTACACATCGTGTTTTCTATTTGTTTGAATATATAGACCTGCTTCCTACACATCATGTTTTCTATTTGTTTGAATATATAGACCGCCTTCCTACACATCATGTTTTCTATTTGTGTGAATATATAAACCTGCTTCTTACACATCGTGTTTTCTATTTGTTAGATTATATAGACCTACTTTTTAAACATTAAATTTGTATTTTAAGTTCACATATTATTTGCTCTTAAAACTTCAACCTGTGGCTTGAGTAGACTTTATACAAGTGAATACCTCAACTGTAATGTGTGTATGCGTGTGAGTATGTGTGAGTTTAAGTACACGTGTGTGTTTATGTGTGGAAATGGGGTCAAGGTTGAGTCTCATTTATATTTTTAAAAATGTAAATGGATTTACCCCCCACCCACGCCCGTGTATGCACATCTACATCTTGTTAAAATTATGTATCTTGTTATTTATAGAGTGGCACTTTCCCCACATAGATCCTCCTGTAAAGTTGATGAACTGTTATAGGGAGTAATTGCATAGAGAAGGGGAAAGGGTGGTTTAATGCGCGAGAATACGTGTTATGATAAAGTTAAACCCACGGGAACCGATAAATCTAGGGTAGGGTCAATAGTAAGCCAATAAAGTGGTCATCTCAATACTGGCCTGTCACTTTCCTTAACGGTTATTGATGTGAGCTGTCATTAGCCCCAGAGCCGTATGATATATGCATCTCGTTAGTGATCGGGATGTCATCGTATAGAATAGTACAGGGATGTCGAGCAGGCTCTCCAGTATGTATTACTGAAGGTGATTAATGTGTGTCGGGGGTCTACAGTCGGTCCACAGTCGGTCTACACTCGGTCCACAGTCGGTCTACAGTCGGGTCTACAGTCGGGTCTACAGTCGGGTCTACAGTCGGTCTACAGTCGGGTCTACAGTCGGTCCACAGTCGGTCCACATCACATGTACAGTCCTTATGTAATGAAAACATGTACATGGTAACTGATGCAGCTAGTAAATAACCCTTCTAACAATTAAACCTATAGCTATAACAGGAATAATAACGCAACTACGAGGATTAAAATGATGCAATTTATTACGACTAACAACAATTTTAAAACTTTTAAGACAAAACAATAATAAAATAATGCATATTTTACTATATTGACGTGCAATTCCTAATTTCTATGCAAAGAATATTTTAATGAAAGCCCGAGTTATCGAACATGTCTGAAAACAATTAATTTATAAAAAAAGTATTACTACTAACAACGTTTAGACCCTTAATGTCACTCTCACTGTTATCGCTGAGGCTATGACCTGGACTTTTTCACCCCTGTAAACGTTTGACCACATATACCATTCTATGAATAGTACCCTGTTACAGTCATTATCAAATTCTTTTACTAATACGAATTTGTTATAATGTATTGAAGCGAATGCGTTTTCCCTTACCGATCAATTTATAACCCTATAATCTCTTTTTTAGTATAGTAAACGATTTTCTACCACTGTTACACATTTTTAAAACCTGTATTACATATTTTTTTCAAATTTTAAATGATTTTTGGTACGTTTTTTTTTACCATTTTTACATTCTTTTACCATTATTACCAATTTGTTAGCACGAAGTAAATCGACTGTGTTTCCACCGTGGCAGTAAAGGGACATAAATATTTACCCGTTCATTGAACGGATGCTTTGCCTTTCGTGACTGGGGACCTGGATTTCAATAGGATGAGT
Organism: Ampullaceana balthica; assembly: GCA_944989445.1. NCBI lineage: Eukaryota > Metazoa > Mollusca > Gastropoda > Lymnaeidae > Ampullaceana > Ampullaceana balthica. The sequence goes on along the minus strand of CALYLW010000016.1, from coordinate 2,256,302 downwards.
GTAGCTACACTGTGTGAGCACCGATGTGCGTTGGAATGTAGATGCTTTTAAGTTCATGGTAAACAGATCTGGTTAGTGGTTAATGGTTAGTGCTCGGCTTTGGTATTTACTGTCGTGGTGTGAGAGGTGGTGTTATTGCAGTGGTTGCGAACAGTTCTAGATTTAACCTGTGGCAGTATTATAGTAGTGGCTGTCTACAGTTTTAGATTTAACCTGTGGCAGTATTATAGTAGTGGCTGTCTACAGTTCTAGATTTAACCTGTGACAGTATTATAGTAGTGGCTGTCTACAGTTCTAGATTTAACCTGTGACAGTATTATAGTAGTGGCTGTCTACAGTTCTAGATTTAACCTGTGACAGTATTATAGTAGTGGCTGTCTACAGTTCTAGATTTAACCTGTGACAGTATTATAGTAGTGGCTGTCTACAGTTCTAGATTTAACCTGTGACAGTATTATAGTAGTGGCTGTCTACAGTTCTAGATTTAACCTGTGACAGTATTATAGTAGTGGCTGTCTACAGTTCTAGATTTAACCTGTGACAGTATTATAGTAGTGGCTGTCTACAGTTCTAGATTTAACCTGTGACAGTATTATAGTAGTGGCTGTCTACAGTTCTAGATTTAACCTGTGACAGTATTATAGTAGTGGCTGTCTACAGTTCTAGATTTAACCTGTGACAGTATTATAGTAGTGGCTGTCTACAGTTCTAGATTTAACCTGTGACAGTATTATAGTAGTGGCTGTCTACAGTTCTAGATTTAACCTGTGACAGTATTATAGTAGTGGCTGTCTACAGTTCTAGATTTAACCTGTGACAGTATTATAGTAGTGGCTGTCTACAGTTCTAGATTTAACCTGTGACAGTATTATAGTAGTGGCTGTCTACAGTTCTAGATTTAACCTGTGACAGTATTATAGTAGTGGCTGTCTACAGTTCTAGATTTAACCTGTGACAGTATTATAGTAGTGGCTGTCTACAGTTCTAGATTTAACCTGTGACAGTATTATAGTAGTGGCTGTCTACAGTTCTAGATTTAACCTGTGACAGTATTATAGTAGTGGCTGTCTACAGTTCTAGATTTAACCTGTGACAGTATTATAGTAGTGGCTGTCTACAGTTCTAGATTTAACCTGTGACAGTATTATAGTAGTGGCTGTCTACAGTTCTAGATTTAACCGGTGACAGTATTATAGTAGTGGCTGTCTACAGTTCTAGATTTAACCTGTGACAGTATTATAGTAGTGGCTGTCTACAGTTCTAGATTTAACCTGTGACAGTATTATAGTAGTGGCTGTCTACAGTTCTAGATTTAACCTGTGACAGTATTATAGTAGTGGCTGTCTACAGTTCTAGATTTAACCGGTGACAGTATTATAGTAGTGGCTGTCTATAGTTCTAGATTTAAACTGTGGCAGTCGTATAGTAGTGGCTGTGAAAAGTTATAGCCTGGCCAGTTCTCAGATGTAACGTGTGGCGGTGTTATAGTACTCAACATTTTAAATACTTCTGACATACGCAAACGACATATCATAGGAAAAAGCTTGTTTTCAGATTTCCATTGACACCAAAATCATCTCCTATCTTTTCTAGGATAAAAGTTATGATTTTTAGTGAATTTTTTTTTGGTCCTTTATTTACCAATATAATTAATCATAAATCTGTGATTGAATTTTAGCTCTCCCAACAGTAATTTGTTCATGCGTTTGTCATAAATGAAGTTAGAGCCCTGCAAATTGGGGGATACATTAATAACACATACTTAAACAAAAAACAAAAACAACAACACATGAGTTATTTAATTAAATATATTTGATAAAACATGACGATATAAGCTTAGGCGACCGTTAGCTAGTAGTTGCTGTGAATAGTTTATCATTGTTATCATTTTTATCATTGCTAGTTCCTAGTTATATAACCCTTGGCAAATGTTGGGTCTCTTTGAGTTCTTAGGGGTGGAGCTATTGCGGGAAAGTGAGAGACAGTCATATTGTAGTCGCTTTAGTACGTCTATAAGGGAATAAATTCAGGATGTGGTAGATACAATCTATTTCATTAGCAAGAATCTATCGATGTTAGTGAGTCATTTTAAATTGTTTAAGTTACTGCCTTAAGGAAATTGTTATTGTGTAATTACACACATGTTTTAAAATGTATTTTTAACTTGATCCATCGAAACAAGTAAAATAGATTGAATGCATTTTACCCCTACACTGCAGTGACACATCGACACAACTATTTCTTGTCAGCGATGTAGTTGTGAGTCAATGGTGTGATTGTATGTCTGTGAGTGACACGGATGCTATGTGTGTTACTGCTAGGTATGGAGGAGTGAGTTTTGGTGTGTTTGTCTGTGTGAGAAAGTGTAGGTTTATGTGTATGTGCGTGTGGAGAGGGCCGTGTGAATGAGATACGCCCTGAGAGAATTGGCCGACACATTTCCATGTAAATTTCTTTATCCATTCCTCTATCAAATAACTTTCTTCTCCCCAACCTTTCTGTCCGCTCACTACTTTACATATCTGGCCTGATCGGATGTCCCTTATTTCCAATGTCAATTCTTTCTTTTCATCTAATTCAAATCTTTTTCTTCAACTTTTAACACGGTGACGTGAGATGATTCTATCGTATTGGAAATATACTTTACATAGAAATTTGGACAACAGTGGAAAGGTTGCTAGCTAGTTTGTGTGATTACTGGTGAGAAAGTTGTAGCTAGTGGTAAGAATGCTTTAGCTAGTGGTGAGAAAGATGTAATTATTGGTGAGAAATTTGTAGCAATTGGTAACAGAGCTATAGTTATTTGTCAGAAAGCTATAGGTAAGGGTGAGAAAACTCTAGTTATTTGTGAGAAAGCTGTAGCTAATGGTGAGAAAACTCTAGTTATTTGTGAGAAAGCTGTAGCTAGTGGTGAGAAAACTCTAGTTATTTGTGAGAAAGCTGTAGCTAGTGGTGAGAAAACTCTAGTTATTTGTGAGAAAGCTGTAGCTAGTGGTGAGAAAACTCTAGTTATTTGTGAGAAAGCTGTAGCTAGTGTTGAGAAAATTCTAGTTATTTGTGAGAAAGCTGTAGCTAGTGGTGAGAAAACTCTAGTTACTGGTGAGAAAGCTGTAGCCAGTGGTGAGAAAGCTTGTAGGATAAAAGTGAAAACAGACAGCAGGAAGGAAGCGTAAGACAAAATAGAAATCCTGGAATCCAAATTTATGTCTATATTCTATATATGTTAACATGTTTTAGATCGAACACGTGAAGTTTATGTATGAGTAATATCGGACAAACAAAGCTGGTCACAACGTTAAATTGGTTGCTTTTTGGCTATTTAAAAGTTGTTGTTTTTCGGAATGCCAAAAAAACATTTTATTTCATGGTATTAGATATCAAAGTCAATATGTATTTACAGTTTAGAGGATGACACTGATATCGTGACTCCAAAGCATTTAAAAAGTCTATTACATTGTATAAAAATAAAATAATGCATACTAATTCTAACACAAAAAAATATGTATTTTTTGGTCCTAAAATACAAAACCATGACAGATGTGACGTCATGGAAGAGACGTTCACAAAAAACCCAAAACCCTCAGACCGGGTTAAAAGCTAGGGAGCGGGGAGGGGGGAGAGATTGAGTTTCAGTCTGTGCATATCAATATGTCGAGTCGTCTTATCCTTGTTCTCTGACAACAGCCTGCATTGTTTACCCTGTCTTGATACACAGCCCAAAATTGAGACAGTATGGCAATCAGCGATTTCTGGTAGAGCCCTGAGCGTCTGAGAAGAAGTTGTGACAATTTTATATTTCATTCCATAATATCTGACAGACACTGACACGAGATTTCAGGGCATCCAGAAAAAGTTCATCAGTGCAGTGCTGAGATTCTAGTGTACTGTTGGCTGCAGTGTAATGTTGACTACAGTGTAATGTTGACTACAGTGTACTGTCGGCTACAGTGTAATGTTGGCTACAGTGTACTGTTGGCTACAGTGTAATGTTGACTACAGTGTACTGTCGGCTACAGTGTAATGTCGTCTACAGTGTACTGTCGGCTACAGTGTACTGTCGGCTACAGTGTACTGTCGGCTACAGTGTACTGTCGGCTACAGTGTACTGTCGGCTACAGTGTACTGTCGGCTACAGTGTACTGTCGACTACAGTGTACTGTCGGCTAAAGTGTACTGTCGGCTACGGTGTATGGGGTGTCCATGGGAGGGGTAGCACCTCTGGATGGGGAGCAGTCGTACTCCTCCTTGGGGTAGTTCACCACCTTTGGTCCCCACCTGGCACTCAACTCTCACCTGTGGCTCCAAGTAGCTGTAGCATGCACAGCGGCCACACCCCGGTAAACGGTCTCGACTGACCGGCTAAACCAGGTGAGGGTAAGCCGATGGGATAAAAACCTCGGTGAAGTGGGATTTGTCTACCCAGCATGTGAAGACTGGTTTTCGGCTGCCTGCGCGCTGGTTCTTCTGTGGGCCAACGGGCAAGAGGCGATACACAGCAAAGCATTGTGGAGTGCTAAGAGCTTGACGAGACACATAGGACGTCCTGGTCATCCACTGCACCCAATCTCATTCCCAGCTGTCTCGACAACGTCTTGCTGCTGGACCAGATGGTTTTGGGCGAGAGAGTGAGGTCGACGTGTTGCGCGAATCCTCCTCACTTTAAACAAAGTCACAGCGCAAGTCACTCTCATCATCATCATCGATTCATTCCAAAGCCCTGTAGCGACAGGCAAGTGGCGAAGCGGCAGGTGAGGGTACACTGGCAGCCGTAGTCACAAACCTGCATGCAGGCGGCTCAGGCCATAGGGTCGTTCACCACTGACACTGAGCAGCAGCGGTGTCCGGCAGCCCCCTGAGCGACTGAGCAGCCCTCTTTAGGAATGCACTGCTCACCTCCATGGCATGAGGAAGGGGCTAGAAAAGGTGCCCTAAACATTGCCTGCTCAAATCTTCCCTGGCCAGACTACCGCAGCTGGCGGGGACCCTATTTCTGCGGTCGCAAACTAAAGAAAAAGCCGAGGACTATTCCTCTCACCCTGGGCACATGGAATGTGCGCACACTAATGGACAGAGATGAAATAAATAGACCCCAACGGAGGACTGCCCTGGTGGGCCACGAACTTTCAAGATATGACGTCGACATTGCCGCTCTCAGCGAGACCCGTCTACCAGGAGAGGGCGAACTAAGTGAAAGAGGCTCCGGCTACACCTTCTATTGGAGTGGCAGAGGGAGCGAGGAACGCCGTGAGGCCGGTGTTGGCTTTGCCATGAAGACATCATTAGTATGCAAACTCGCTAGTCCTCCAAAGTGCATAAATGACAGACTCATGACGATGAGACTGCCTCTGTTAGCCGGGAAGAAATACCTCAACATCATCAGCTGCTATGCCCCAACAATGACTAACCCTGATGAAGTGAAATCCAAGTTTTACGAGGACCTTCACTCTATCATCGCCAACATTCCTTCCACTGATAAGCTTGTCATACTTGGTGACTTTAATGCAAGAGTAGGCTGCGATGACGCTCTTTGGGACGGTGCGATAGGAAAACATGGAGTGGGCCGGTGTAATAGCAATGGTCTCCTGTTGCTTCAGACGTGTGTGGAACATGACTTGTTGATTACTAACACAGTATTCAGTCTTCCCACAAGAAACAGGACCTCATGGATGCACCCTCGCTCCAAGCACTGGCACCTAATAGACTACGTCATCACAAGGAAGAAAGATAGACAAGACGTTCGTGTGACTAAATCACTCTGCGGTGCTGAATGCTGGACAGACCATCGTCTCATCATCTCTAAACTTAAGATATGCATTCAGCCCAAAAGACGGCCCCAAGGAAGGAAAACCCTAAAACGGCTAAACATCACAAAGCTAAACTGTGCGAGTACTAAACAATCTCTGGAGACAGCCCTGGAGGGCAAACTGAGATCCACCACTCTAAACAATACGAACATTGAGACTGTTTGGACGAACTTTAGAGATCTAATCTACAGCACAGCCTCCCAAATCCTTGGACCCGCGACGAGAAAGCACCAAGACTGGTTCGATGACAATTGCGTTGAAATCAAGCAAATGTTGGCAGAGAAACATCAACTCCACAAAAGACACATCAGCAATCCCAGGTCTTCAACCGTAACGGACTCATATAATAGCATACGCCGCGTCATACAACAAAAACTTCGCTGGATGCGTGACTCATGGCTAAACAAGAAAGCTGATGAGATTCAACAATATGCAGACAGGCATGATATGAAGAATTTTTACAACGCCATTAAGGAAGTGTACGGACCCACAACGTCTAATTCATCCCCGCTTCTCAGTGCTGACGGGACATATCTAATTACTGACGGGGAGAAGATTCTTGAGCGCTGGGCTGAACACTTTCATGCTGTCCTAAACAGCAACTCAAGTATTAATGAAGATGCTATCAGTCGCCTCCCTCAAGTACCAATTAACCTGGCAATGGATGACCCGCCTACACTTCTTGAGACGCAAAGAGCTGTACATCTTCTGTCATGTGGAAAGGCTCCTGCAGCAGACTCAATTCCAGCAGAAATATACAAAGAAGGTGGCATGGTTCTACTAGAAAAGCTGCATGAAATCTTCCTAATGATGTGGCAGCAAGAGGCTGTCCCCCAGGATTTTAAAGATGCCTCTATAGTCCACTTGTACAAGCGAAAAGGGAACCGCCAAGCCTGCGATAATCATCGTGGAATTTCACTCCTATCAATTGCAATAAAAATAATCGCCAGAATTCTCCTAAATCGCCTAAATGCACATCTGGATCAGGGTCTTTTACCAGAAAGCCAATGTGGTTTCCGGAAAGAACGCGGGACCATTGACATGATTTTTGCAGCCAGGCAATTGCAGGAAAAGTGTCAAGAGCAGAATATGGACCTATTTTCCATTTACATAGACCTTACGAAAGCCTTTGACACAGTCTGCAGAGAGGGCTTATGGAGGATTATGGCCAAGTATGGGTGTCCAAATAAGTATATAGCCATTGTAAGGCAATTTCATGATGGCATGCAGGCTCGAGTCCAGGACAACGGAGAGGTCTCTAAACCATTCCCTGTCACAAATGGCGTTAAGCAAGGCTGTGTTCTGGCCCCAACATTGTTCAGCCTCATGTTCTCAGCCGTGCTTACAGAGGCCTTCAGGAATAGAAATGTAGGCATGGACTTCAGGTATCGCACTGATGGTCGTCTGTTCAACCTCAGGAGGCTTAAAGCTAAGACAAAGGTCAAATCAGACAGCATCCTGGAACTTCTTTTTGCTGATGATTGTGCCCTTAACGCGGGCTCTGAAGCACAACTGCAACTAAGTGCTGATAAATTTTCCAGTGCGTGCTCTAACTTTGGGCTCACCATCAGCACAAAAAAGACAGAAGTGTTATACCAGCCGGCCCCGGGCAAATCCTATACTGAGCCAAACATATTCATCAACGGCAACAAAATCAACACAGTGAGCCGCTTTACTTACCTTGGCAGCACACTGTCCCAGAAGGCCAATATTGATGACGAGGTGAACTCGAGAATCTCAAAGGCCAGCGCAGCATTCGGTAGATTGCATGACAGTGTCTGGAACAGAAGGGGAATCAGCACCCAAACAAAACTAAAAGTATACAGAGCTGTAGTGCTCCCCACCTTACTATATGCATGTGAAACTTGGATTGTATACCAACGCCATGCGAGGTTGCTGAACCACTTCCACACCAAAAGCCTTAGAAAAATTCTCAATATAAAATGGCAGGAAAAAGTTCCAGACACCGAAATATTAGCCAGGTCAGGACTCTCCAGCATCCACACTATCCTCATGCAAAGCCAACTACGCTGGGCGGGGCATCTAGTGCGCATGCCCGATCATCGCCTACCCAAGAGGCTCTTCTACGGTGAACTTACCGAAGGGCAAAGAGCACGCGGAGGTCCGCGAAAGCGCTACAAGGACACGCTTAAAACTGCTCTGAAGGCCTTCGACATCGGACATGACTCCTGGGAAGCGGCAGCCAGTAACCGAGCCCACTGGCGCTCTACGATATGGAATGGCGCAGCTGTCTGTGAAGCAAATAGACAACAGGCTGCCAAGTTAAAACGCCAGGCCAGAAAGGAACGAAACCAAAACCCCCCTGAAGGGACCGCTTCTATCTCTTGTCCGACATGCGGACGCCTCTTTCGCGCAAAAATAGGGTTAATAAGCCACCAGAGAACACATGTGGCGGCCCAGCAAATATGATGAGAGTGGTCATCGTCGATCACGACGGACGAACAACACTGTCGGCTACAGTGTACTGTCGGTTACAGTGTACTGTTGACTACAGTTTACTGTTGGCTACAGTGTACTGTTGACTACAGTGTACTGTCGGCTACAGTGTACTGTTGTATACAGTGTGATGTTGTATACAGTGTAATGTTGACTAACGTGTACTGTTGACTACGGTGTAATGTTGACTAACGTGTAATGTTGACTACAGTGTAATGTTGACTACAGTGTAATGTTGACTACAGTGTAATGTTGACTACAGTGTAATGTTGACTACAGTGTACTGTTGACTAACGTGTATTGCCATCTGAATAAAACAAAACTTGAGAGGTTCATCACGTGCTGAGACTGTGCAAATAATGACCAAAGACGTGGTCCTTTTTGATCGGCGATATGCAAATGTGTTCAAATATTTAACTTTAAAATACGGCGTGTTTTTTTGGGAAACAAAATACGGTTTCAAAGCTAGATACTGAGAAATGAGTTAATGTACAATATAATTTTTAAATTATATTTTAAAGCAATAATTATTAACCATGTATACCATTTGAAACAGCACTTAAGCCTGCAGTAGTTAAATTTCATATAAGGGTATTAATAGAAACTGCTGTTGTGCGAGGGATTTTTGTAAACCCTCAGTAATTTCACGTCAGCAGGTATGACGACAAATTGCCTCGTATGTGTGCAATCTTAAACCCCACACAGATTTATAGTGAGTATTCACCATAGTGATCCGGTCATTAGTTTGTTGGTATAACGTTAAAGAACCCATCAATATATGTGGTCCAATGACAGTGAATACTTACATAAAAGAGCCATTCAACTCTCTCCCTCACACCTCTTTCTAGACCCCTATTACTTTTCTCGGCAATTGAATCTACATATTTTAGGGAACACTGCACATTAAAAGTGGTTAATGGCAACACGTGTAAACATGGCGAGACTGGTCTCTTAGTCGTAACCCACTCTTTATGAAGCTTTTGATTCTGTCATGTCAGTCCTGGTTAGGGTTCGTTTTTTTTTGGCAAACCGGTTATCGGTTATGTAAATCCGATTTTAAACCGATTATCGTTTTACCGCTGACTTCATAGAAATAAGGTATGTACCGGATTTCAGGTCCGACTCCGGCAAATCCTGAATCCGGCCATTTTTACAAATCCGGCTCCGGCAGAAATTCACTTTCAGAATTCCGGCCAAATCTGGCTGGTGGGTTTTGCAATAAATATATAAAAATATAATAGCTCCGGCTCCGGCAAATCCGACATCCAGCAATTTTTACAAATCTGGCAATTTTTACAAATCCGGCTCCGGCGGGATTTCACTTCATAAATCCGGCCGAATTAAATTCGATTATCGGTTTGAGAAATTTAAAACCGATTATCGCTTTCAAACCAATTATCCGATTTCCGATTATCGTTTAACAACTCTAGTCCTGGTAGATGCGACAGTCTATTACCTAACTGTCGAGAGCGAAATGAATTTTCTATATATAAAAAAATTCTATATCACTGCATTCGCGGGTCACTTTGAACTCAGCACGGTTAACGAATGGTCCTATGTGTGCTCAATGTAGGTCAAGTTATTTCCAACGGGAGTAACTCTTAATGAATGCATGAGTTGTTGAGTGATAACAAAATAAATGAGGTATTTAATGCCCTTTGTTAACAAATGAAAATCCAGTATCCCAAAGATTTAATAGTTCATATGTACCTTGTGTTGAAGCGATAATTTGTTCTAAATAGTGATGGCGTAATCGAACACCGGGAATCAACCGGCTGTTATAGAAAACTAGGATCGACCGCCCGTAATCGAAGCCACGGATTCCATCAGATGTAATCGCACACCAGTATGATTCATCAGATGTTATCGCACACCAGTATGATTCCATCAGATGTAATCGCACACCAGTATGATTCCATCAGATGTAATCGCACACCAGTATGATTCCATCAGATGTAATCGCACACCAGTATGATTCCATCAGATGTAATCGCACACCAGTATGATTCCATCAGATGTAATCGCACACCAGTATGATTCCATCAGATGTAATCGCACACCAGTATGATTCCATCAGATGTAATCGCACACCAGTATGATTCCATCAGATGTAATCGCACACCAGTATGATTCCATCAGATGTAATCGCACACCAGTATGATTCCATCAGATGTAATCGCACACCAGTATGATTCCATCAGATGTAATCGCACACCAGTATGATTCCATCAGATGTAATCGCACACCAGTATGATTCCATCAGATGTAATCGCACACCAGTATGATTCCATCAGATGTAATCGCACACCAGTATGATTCCATCAGATGTAATCGCACACCAGTATGATTCCATCAGATGTAATCGCACACCAGTATGATTCCATCAGATGTAATCGCACACCAGTATGATTCCATCAGATGTAATCGCACACCAGTGTGATTCCATCAGATGTAATCGCACACCAGTATGATTCCATCAGATGTAATCGCACACCAGTATGATTCCATCAGATGTAATCGCACACCAGTATGATTCCATCAGATGTAATCGCACACCAGTATGATTCCATCAGATGTAATCGCACACCAGTATGATTCCATCAGATGTAATCGCACACCAGTATGATTCCATCAGATGTAATCGCACACCAGTATGATTCCATCAGATGTAATCGCACACCAGTATGCCACTAAATGTAGCTAAATACTTGCCATCGATATTCGGACTAGCAATCTGTGCTGAGGACATTAGTGATATACACATAGACTACGTAACAGTCTGGATTACTCTAGATGTTTCTCAGTGTCTTTTGGGTAGTTAAATTCTTGATATTATACTGTCTGACTTATCGGTTTTCTTGCGGTAAAATACGATATAATTGCAAGCCAGGTATTTATCGGAAACCTATTAGTCCATCGAAAAACTCTTAGACTAAAAAATTCAATATGTCACCCAAGCAAATATTTCTTATTAACAACCAAACGCATTATTCCTTTAAAGTTTTTTCACCAAATATGCTGTATGATAAAAACAATTATTATTTTTGCAACGACCTCTGAATAATCCTTAAATGTGTTAACACAGAAAAATGGCAACTGCTGCGAAAGTGGACGTCATTTATTAAACGTTTTATCCAGAATGGTGCAGGTAAATCTATTAGCGATGTGTTAAAAACCATTAAATATTTCTGTCTACGGACCAGTCCAGTAAATTTCAGTCTACTGACCAGTCCAGAAAATTTCTGTCTACGGACTAAAAAGTTGTATTTAAAGTATGCACCTTGTCTGCTGTCAAGTCTACCCTTTGTTTCAATATATCCCTTAGCATTGGCCTTGTTATTACAAAAAGTTAATTCCTGTAGTCTTAACAGAGTTTATTAAAACAGTAAATACTAATATTCTTCATTCTTTTTAAAAAATTTAAAAAACGATTTTTGTAATTAAATAATGTATTTGTGTTCAACTGGCACAACTCAATTTTTTATATTCAAATAAAGTTGTGTGTTTTTCTCAACTGACTCATCTTTATGAAATCAACATGGAAGTTTTCTAACCCTGGCCGCCACCAATGTTTTGATAATAGAAACATCGGCTACATTTGCGTTCTCAGGAAAAAAATCTAATGTCACTGACGCTTATTGATGGACACGGTACAGATTAGCATTTAATGTTTTACAGTACAATTGTATAATGTATATTTCCATGATTGACAGATTTTATAATTGTATAATGTATAACTGTATGATTGTATAATGTATAATTGTATGATTGTATGATTGTATAATTGTATATTGTATAATGTATAAGTGTATGCTTGCATGATTGTATAATGTATAATTGTATAATTGTACAATTGTATAATTCGATAATGTATAATTGTATGATACATCCTCTTAAAAAAATCGCATACAAATGAATTTCAATGAATAAAAAATGTTAAATATGAAACATGAAATTGAAGATTGCAAACAACATTCATATTTCAAAACAGAGGAGTGAATATCCATAAATATCTTGTTCTTAATTATCCATATGACATCCCATTCATTAGGCCATCATTTCCCTACCATCCAGCAAACATTATTCTTACATATATCTTAGAGCAGACCGTGTTGATTAAATATAGGATGACCCCTGTACATACAATCCCCATAATATCTCGACCACCAATCTAAACGTCGATTCCTACTGCCCTACTGACCACTGGCCGGTGATCTGATTTGTGAACGGAATCGGTAAACTTTGGTCCTTCATTGACTGGTCCAGCATAGAGCCGTCTCCAAGAACCCCCCCACCCAACCCATTCCCAAAATCTTGTACCCGGTTCAACCTATATACCCCTGACATACAAGCTGACCGCGACCAACTCGCCCACCCCCCACACACACAGCCACCTAACTCCCCCTGACTTTAAACAAGGAAAAAAATGAAATATAAACTTTTCAAGACAACACTCTCTGTGGCATCCGAGTAGCAATGGTAACAAATACACATTTACTTTTCATAATCATTGATCAATCATCAATTATGAAACAATCTTTCAACAACCATCAACATTTCAATAATCATTTAAGCTCCTGCAAACATTGAACAATCATTCAACAATCATTGAACAATCATTCAACAATCATTCAACAATCAACAATCATTCAACAATAATCAATCATCAAATATTTCAAATCATCAATCATTTGACAATCAAAAATCATTCAACAGTTCTCAATCCTATTATATTTCTTCTTTAGAATCTATACGTCCTGTTGAAGAACCGTAGCGCGTTTTCCTGAGCATTTATAAAAATACCAAGTAAGAAATGTCATCAAAAAATTGCTTGGCGTTTTTTTTGTAAAAAACTTTAATAACCCTATCAAAAAAAGTTTAGTATTCAGGTCGACGTAATATCTTTCCATGTTATTATTACGTCACGTCAGCATTTTTTAAGATGAGTTTCAGCCGCCAATAAAGTTTCTTGTAGCCCAGAGGGGGACAGAGACTTTCAAGTTAGAGTACATTCATTGGTAAAGTGCCTGGTCGGCGATGTGAAAGTCATCGTAAAACGTGATGTAAGAGTGTTAGATAACGGTGTTGACGACAGTTCTAGACAGTAAACTTGGATTTTACCTTAACGTTATTAAAAAACTGCAACAGTTTTTTTGTTGTTGTGAACTAGTGGCCAGCACTTTAAATGTGTGTCTACTTAAAGACGGGAGCTAGAGTTTATGAGGCCGATTACATCACATTTATACTCAGAATAGACGAAGTTTATATTACCGCAAGGCCATAACTTGAGATCAGAGGTATCACGAAGTAATGACTTGAGCTCAGAGCTATCATCAAGCCTTGAATTAAGCTCAGAGCTACACCAAGTCTTGACTTGACGTCAGAGCTACACCAAGTCATGCCTTGAGCTCAGTGCTTATATCACAAAGTCTTTACTTAAGCTCACAGCTATCACCAAGTAATGACTTGAAGTCAGAGCGTTTGCTAAGCCTTGACATGAACTCAGAGCTTTTATTTAGTTCAGAATCGAGGTCAGAGGAATCATCAAACCTAAAACACATTTGGCTTTCTATGTGTGGGTAGGGGGATAGAGAGAGACAGACAGACAGGCAGACAGACAGTCGGAGGGGACGATTTCCAATAGATGCATTGAATGCGATTCTTAAAATATCACAATCGTGTTTGATTTCTAATATTTTCTTTTGCACAGCAGAAATTTAAATAATGATGTTATAAATGCGCGGTGCATATGAGAGGATGATAAGATATTAATACAATTCAGCTGCGTGTAATGTGAGCGTGGAGGTGCGAGGGAGGTAGCTCATCTTTCAGTCTTGTTAATATAAAATTTCTCACATAACTCCGTGTTTCCTAAATTTGTAGTTCATACACTATCAACGCTATTTTTTAAGAGGAATTATAATTGTCACCGACACTGATTAAGATTTTATCTCAAGTAGAATTATATCATTCAAGTATTTTGACGATTGATAGTTTTATAAATTTCCTTTGTACACAATAGTTCGATGGAAGTATTTTGACGATTTATAGTTTATAGTTTTATAAATGTAATTTTGACACAATAGTTTGATGGAAGTATTTTGACGATTTATAGTTTTATAAATGTCATTTTTACACAATAGTTCAATGGAAGTATTTTGTCGATTTATAGTTTTATAAATGTCATTGTTATCAACAACAAGTTGTAGTCACTAACACAGAACTGAACTATAGTTGTCAAAGACTTTGCCAGCTTTAAAAGTGTCAATAATATATATTTTAAGAATAAAATAAAAATTACAAAAATTCTTAAGTTAACTCTTTAAGACTTACAAGTTTGTCTACCTGGCACTGTGGCGGTTATGTTTTGACGCAATCCAGTAAGGCTATTTGTTTTATTTATTTATAAATATTGACATTAAATTTATGCCCACATGAAGCGTTGTTTCTGTACTGCAAATAACATTTTGCCTCGAGGCTATTCATTTTTGCAGCGTTAATTTATTTAACATTCAAGAGCATACAAAAGAATATTTTTTGAATTAATGACATATATAGCTTCAAAAAGACTGCGTTAAAATGTTGGTCTATTGACCCTTTGAAAATCTTCATTTATTGGTTGTGCATTGTTGTATGAAGAATGCGTTCGATTAAAATGGAGTGGTTGATTTTAAAAAAAAATTCTGAACCTCTAAAGACTTGTCCTGACTTGTTCAACAATGGGCATGGGATGATGAAACAACAAAACAAAAAAGTAAGACAAGGTTACATTTACTCAAATGTCTCAGGAAGTAAGCCAAATATCAATTATATTTTTTTCTAATAATTTTTTTAAAGATCCATTTAAATGATAAAAAGCATTTGTAAAATCCCAGACACATTTCCTAAGCCCAATCCGGTACATGAATTTCCGGGATTTTTTAAAATTTATTATTTTTATTTTTTATTGTGTGGGGCCCCGCCTTTTTCCAGCTTGGGTGTGTCAAGGCAGAAACGGGAATATCCGAAGAAATGGTAGCGCGTGGTGGTGCGTAAGGTCACATGTAAGAATGGCCAGATTCTCGGCACTGTCCCTTAGGTTTGGGGACCACGGACTGTCACCAATTCGTGGACATACTTTCACCAAAAACTAGACAGACTTTGATACTCCATTTTAAAGCCAGACTTTAGCTCGAGGCGAACACATTCTCGCTCATGCCTTTCAATTTTAACATATCACGATTTCTTGATCTGGAAAAGTAGGTTGTCTCTCTTTCTTCCCTTATGTGAGATCAAATAAAAATTTTCATAAAAGACATAACATAAAAAGCCAGCGGGTAATGGGCGTCTTCAGAGAATGATTAACTCAAAGGGACTATTCATACACGAACACCTCATTGTTAAGTAACCGTAAAGATTTGATGATTCGATTACACTTTAAAAAATATAGAGTATGCGGAAAAAAATTAAATAATTTATTGAACACTCATTTTATTGGTAAGATATTGAAATCTCGCGAACATGGACAACAATTTTAATTTTTTTTTAAAGTTCTAATTTAATCTAATCAATACATTTTTGAGATCATTTGACGCGTTCGCGTCAACTAATTATTATTTTTTTTTAAATTCGGTTTTTAAGTGGAATGCTGCGACAAAAACTTTCTTTAAAAACGGGTTCCTGTCTTTTGGGGTTGGATGGTGGTAAAAGTGAAAGAGGTCCGCCGTTGGTCGCAATGTTTTTATACGGTGAGTCGGGAAACTGTATTTACTTAGGTAAATTTATAATATAAAAACAGGGTATTATATAAAAACAGCCTTCCTCAACGCACAAATAGCACACAAATAAAACGAATATATAATTTTAAAAAAATATTTAAAAAACACTTAGCTGCGGTGATTCCTAGGGATGATTCCTACTGGACTGCTTGGATTTCACCGCAGCTAAGTGTGTTTTTAAAAGAAATTATATTTTCGTTTTATTCGTTTCATTTGTGTACTATTTGTCCGTTGAGGAAGGCTCTTTGCAGAAACATTCGCTGTTGTGCTACGTCTTTTCAGGCCTACTAATACCCTGTTTTTATATTATAAATTTACCTATTTAAAAGCCTGATTGCAGTCTCACCCCCATTACTTGCATTTACTTACAAGCTTTTATTATACATGTGACTCGTCTATTCATGGATCTTGGTTTTATGGTCAAGCAAGTCAATGGACACGAAAGTCAACCGACATCAAAGACAACAAAAGCAGTAATGTTTATGGGCAACAAAGCACAGCCCCGGCATGTTCTTTACTACTAGCCATTTGGATTTTACTTGAAGAGAAACGATTACATTAATAATGGCTTCGTCCTATGCCAGACATTTGAGTTAGCTTAAGTGTGTCTTTAATCTATTTATAGCTTCATCAATAGACTTCCTTAGCGTGCAATAGATTGGTACAATAGAAAATGACTCATTCACAGGACTAATTGACTGTCTGAACAAATAATGAAGTCACTTGGCAACTTGGAATAAATTGACTCAGTACAGAACCGACTGATGAGATAGCATACATATCGCACATGAATATACGAAAGATAATTTAACAGCAACTGGACTGTCTTTAAAATGGACTAATTATTCAGATAATCAAATGATTTAACACCAGACTGCATCAATATTTAGTCTAAATCTTTTACAGATATATGACAGATTTAACTGATAAAACTGTCATTTAAAAGACAACATCATGATTAAATAGATAAAACAGAGATTTAACTGATAACAAATGTTCTGATTTTACAGATATTTGATGTAACTAATACTACATTGATTTAATAGACAATGGACTTATTTAAGACCACGGGAAAATGCCATCGTCATCATTACATTTACCCCATTACAACAGCTGCGGTCAAATACTCAAATCGTGATCGCCTTGTTGAATCCAACCACCGCATTGAGACATCTACTGTAAGAGGCGGTCTCTCGACCAATCAATAAACCTAGATCTCACACATATCAAGACGGGATATTCATTATGTTGATAGCGCTTCAATGATGGCTTTAAGGAATTATTGGGAAAACTTAACCGATAATAGTGTAGACGGTAGACTGTAGATTGTAGACTGTAGACATTTTGTACAGCAACGGCAGAAATCTTTTCAGAAATACATGTGCGTGTGTTTTTTATTTAAATAAAGTGTACGTTTTTTCCTCTTTACGGTGCACCATGTAGAGATCAGTACCTAGGGAAGTAAATTTTCAATAGCACATGGTCCTACACACATGGTCTTACGCACATTGTCCTTTCCACGTGGTGCTTTGCTCATGGCCCTAACCACATGGTCCTTTCCACATGGTCCTACCCACAAGGACTTACCCACATGGTCTTACCCACACGATCTTACCCACATGGTCCTTTCCACATGTTCTTACCCACATGGTCTTAACCACAGCAAATCACTTGACATTTGAGTCAGCAGTTTGTCAATTTGTATAAAAAGCACCAGTCTACAGTAAATGCCAGAGGCACTCAAACGTTGTCAGTGCAGTGGCTTACCTAAAACGAATCGCTTACTAAAGGTTAAAAATAACATAATGTAGTAATTGAATCCTGGAGTGTCACTGCTGGTAGCGTTGTAATTTTAGTTCAGACTGAGTCAAAAGATAAGCAATGTTGAAGATTATACGCGATTTCTATTATTAAATCATTTGAGTGTGACGTCATCTGGTGGAATCGGAGTCACTTAAATTGCGAATCATCCGGGTACTCAGCCGAATACAGGTAAATGTTGATTAGGTACCCGAATCTGAAAAGGTAAAAAAAAACGGGGCATGTATCGGCAGGTAAAACTTGTACGCTATATGTACGCCGGGCGTTGTGCTAGCCACACAATCCGCTTGTACGACATATTTACGCCGGGCGTTGTGCTAGCCACACAATCCTCGCGTACGCCATATTTACGCTGGGCGTTGTGCTAGCCACACAATCCTCGTACGCCATATTTAAGCTGGGCGTTGTACTAGCCACACAATCCTCTTGTATGCCGTCGCTTTAGAGACTTGTGAACGCTGTTCACTCTTCCCATAGGCCACCACTGTACTACACTAACCGCACTCACACACAAAGAGAAATTCCATGCCGTACTGCATTTGTGTAAATTATTTATAATTAAGTTTACATAAAAACTCTGTATGTTTCGAAAATTTATAACCGTTTAATGTCTTTTCTAAACATATTATGTGTCGTTTATATGACCGGCTCAGCACTTGATAAGTAGAGGTCGGTAATCCATATCTGACTTTTGGAAAACCACGTTCTGACATTCACGAGACATGCAGATTGTCTCCCCTGAGCAGGAGGCCAATTATTATCTATTGAGTCGAAACTTTTGCAGATAAACACACGCTATTTCCAGATTCTCGAAATCGTGAGTGAAAACAAACCCTGCAGCATTTTTGTCATGAAAGCTTTTTTTTTGTTGAGCACGAGGCCAATTGTAAAAAAAATCCTCAGTCTTAGTGGGTAGGAGTCGAAACGTTTCATTTGTGCTGAGTCAGCCCTTGTCGTGGTCAATTCATGACTAATGTTCTCTTAATGTTACGGTCATATCATATTGGACTGCTTACGTCATTTAATGGCAACTATTATAACAATGTCAAGGTCATATCGTGACAAATATAATAATGTCATAACCGAGGTAATTATTGTATAATTATCACATTGGCAGACCTGATATGGACTTGATCTATATCAGATGAATCTATTGTCTCGAAGCAAGGCGCAAACCGACGGCCTTGTGGGACGAGGATATTGTGGTTATCTAACAGTATGTCATAGCTCACTGTAAGGGCGGCGAAATTAGGACACGCGTACCACCTTCAGCACGCCAGCCAATTTTTGCATGAAATTTCATCCGCACAACACTGTGTATTCAATTACAGAAAATCTAAGGAACAATGTAAGCTATTACAGAATGGATGTTTCACAGTTCGGCCTCCATGGCACCATGTAAGTTTTTATAGAATAGCTATGTCACAGAATAGTTACGTCACAGAATAGTTACGTCACAGAATAGTTACGTCACAGAATAGTTATGTCACATAATAGCTACGTCAGAGAATAGTTATTTCACCGAATAGCTATGTCACACAATAGTTAAGTCACATAATAGCTATGTCACAGAAGAGATATGTCACAGACTAGCTATTTCACAGAAGCGTGCGTTTTAAACTATATTGTGGACATCTTCTGTTATGGTAAACTATTGTATGATGAGATGTTATTTACAATGCCCCCTGACGATGTATAAAATAATGATACATTAGTGGATTAATGTGTGCATTAGTGAAACAAGGAATGCACTATCTAGTGGAGTTGGACATACACTTATTATGTAACGCATAGAGAAAGGTCGTTACCTATGTAGCCGAGTTGTTGGCTAAGGCAATGCACATTATTTTAAATGGAACACAATAAATCCACGAAATAAGTTAAGACCACACAGGTTGAAGACTATAGCTGTTCTAAAGGTTTATTTGGTAGGATAATTCTCGTAAGAAAGGAAATCACAGTTATAAATAAGTACTCCAACTATTAAGCTAAACACACAAGTTTACATGCAGTATGCAGCCCTGGGTATCTACTACGCCCTACTCTCTCTACGTCTACGTTTACATTCTCGTGTAAAGTTTCCTTTCTTTAGTGTCTACAACACGTGGTGCCCAAGCGGTCACCCATCTAAGTACTAACCACGCCCGACGTTGCTTGACTGTAAAGTTACTCTCTGAGTCCCTCTTCCGTGTTTTGTGCTGAGTGATTCTCCAGTTATATAGGGATCCCAAAGACAGCGTCAAAGCTTGTCCAGCCATGTCATGGTGGTCAGGTCTGGTCAGCCAATCCTGGTGACCAGGCCCATAGCGTCTGGGACAAAGGAAGAGACAAGGTCGGCGCCAGTTGGGTCGGACGGGGCGCGCCAGACTGTACACTGGTTTACCACGTGCCATGGGTCTTACAATGTTACCCAATCTTTATTTGTCCGGCCTCTCCCGGCTATAAAGTATCACCTGTCCGCACCCGTCAAACAAATTGGGGCTTATTGCCACACCTATACAATAGTGGTTAAGGCATATGCAGATGTTCCAATTGGATATTAATGTCAATGCATGATGTATGGATCAAGCGAGAATTGATGTAAGTGCTTCAGAGAAAATAGTTTGTTTTTTGTATGTTGTAAATTATTCATCAAAGACCTTTGAAAATATTTGAAACATAAATTTACATTGATACATCAATGATAATTATGAAAACAAATTAAAGTAGCCCATAAATAACATTAACTTTTATATTTACCTGGTTTTACGCAGTTAAACTTGCATTAATTTTGTATACAGTCTCTGTCAATCTCTTTATCTAGTTAAGGTCCCGACAACTCTCTTTAAATTACGACACCTTGACTTATCTCCCTGTCACGACAGTGACCCGCAGTTATCTTGTCCCGCTGATGACAAGCCAACAATAGGCTCACCTAAACACCAACAACGCATTAGTTGTTATTTGAGTCACCTGCCATCACACCTGTGGCTTGCCCTCGGCTAGCTATGGATTTGATGTTATTTCACACTATAGGATTCGACAGATTAGAATGGGCCCTGACACCAATACACAAACTCCTCTGTCTTCTGAAGACGTTGCTGATAATATGAGATGACAGTAGTTCGAAGTGAATCTACGCTACCTTTCAATCACCCAAATTGGAACACCTTCCCCACTTACACCTTCCCCACTTACACCTTCCCCAATTACACCTTCCCCACTTACAACTTCTCCACTTACACCTTCCCCACTTACACCTTCCCCACTTACACCTTCCCCACTTACACCTTTCCCACTAACACCTTCCCCACTAACACCTTCCCCACTTACACCTTCCCCAATTATACCTTCCCCACTTACACCTTCCCCACTTACACCTTCCCTACTTACACCTACTTTCCCGTACGTATATGTACGTATATGTACTTACGTAAAAGCGCTTACACAAAAATACATTCATACATGGAAGCAAGCAAGCTCTCTCTCTCTCTCTCTCTCTCTCTCTCTCTCTCTCTCTCTCTCTCTCTCTCTCTCTCTCTCTCTCTCTCTCTCTCACACACACACACACATTTCTATTTAAATTAAGTTAAGGTTCATTCATCAAAAAGCCATGTGGCGTTTATTACGGTGGCGGTGAGTTTTCTAAAGATGTGTGGTCAGTGGTATGTGGTCAGTGGTATGCCCTTACCCCAAAATCGTTTATTCGGCCATAGTTTAATAAGCTATTTCCAAGAACATTTATTCGGCCATAGTTTAATAAGCTATTATCCAAGAACGTTTATTCGGCCATAGTTTAATAAGCTATTATCCAAGAACGTTTATTCGGCCATAGTTTAATAAGCTATTATCCAAGAACGTTTCTCCTGTCCCGTGTTCGACTCTAATATCAAAAAAATTATTTTCGGCTTCAGAGTTTTATGTCCATAACAGAGCTTGATGTCTTTAAGTTCTGATCTAGTGATTATAAATGTACTATAATTATCCATTTTCAATACCAAATTCTACAGACGTATCTGTGTATATGTAACCTATATATATATAATATAACGGAAAGATGTATATTACGATACAATGTAGTCTGTTTGCGGACATGTATACCAATGTACCGAAGTTTGAGTAATAGAGAGTCCTGACAGTAGAGGGCGGAATGAAAACATGGAACATAAAGATCTAGCGATCAAATGTTACAGTCTTGTCTGGAAGGCTGGTGACGCCAATTCATCTGTCAACACGGACTTATGCTGGTCAATACGCGTGTCTGGGGTACGGCTCAATGCATGACGTGGGGTGACTTGGTGAATATCCTCTTATTAACTGACCAAGCAATGATGGACAGGAGCAGTGCACTCCAAACTGGCAACGCTGGAAGCTTCATTCATAACTGTTTTCTGGTACACACGAACACACAGAAAGAGATACACACAAATAGACATTCACGAAAAGACAAAAGATATACACAAAAATACGCATTCACGAATACACAAAAAGAGATTAAAACACATACGCAATTAGTAAGTGGCGACAGTGCACTTTCTTAAGTTGGGTGAAAGTAAGCCATTGTCGCCTGCTGGAAAATTATGGGATTAGCTGGCCCTGCATACATTAATACATAAAAAGAGAAACACAAATAAAGAAATGCAAATATACATAAAATACACACAAAAAATACACAAACATACACAACAACAAAAAATCAGTTGAGGGTGTTGAACTATTTTCTTCCCTGTGATTAGATATTAAATGACAAAAAAGCGACATATATATTTGTGGGTAATTTTGAAAAGATTTTGAATTGTTTAAAATACCTCTCCCGGTGATATAATGTTTGTCTCTGGGTTGATCCTAAGAGTTGAACGTGTTTTATCAAAGGCCGCACATGGGACTCTTCCAAACTTGAGTAAAGGATGGCAAATTATCTTTAACAAAAATCAAAAGTACGTGCGGTATAGGGCTTGTCATTTCTAAAGAGAAATCTATTAGTAGAAAAATCCGGGGTTTTTAGGTGGACAATTTTTATATAAGATACGAGTAAACACGTACATATTGATAGATCCAGAAGGAATGATCTTATCAGCTACTTGTTTATTCTTCTTTAATTTCAGAAAGCTTATTAAACTTGAACTAGAAAAAAACTGTTTCGTAATTTTACTCCGCTAACAATTTTGAGAACTTATTGATCCTTCTGTATGTATGCTTAAAAACTTTGTTCCACTAAAATGTTGTCTAAAAATAGCACATTACATAATGAGTTATGAAGTTTTCCGGTCTTAGAAATGACAAGCAATATATGAGACTACCGACAAATTTAAGAAAGTTAAATGAGATTCCACCGCTTTAAGACAACAGTATTGGAGTCCTTACCAATAAATATAAGCATGGCTTTATCTTATCTGTAACAGACACTACTCAATACAGAAGATTATTACGCCCTACGCGTATCTATGGTTTATGCCATGTCTTGCATTTTATTAGAGTTTTAAATTAATTAAAACAGTGTTTGTTTTCCTGGTTTCTTCAGGTAACCTATTTCAAGTCCGATCCCGGCCAGGAAGAACGAAAATTTGTGTTTGTTCTTGTATACGGAATAAGAAAAGTGTTTTTATCCCTATGTCTATGTGAGGGTTGTATTATGTTATCTTTGTGTTGTATAATCCAAGTTAGGATTAATAGCATTAAGTATCATCACGACTTTGCTTTTTGTTCTTCTATCCTCTAGTTACTCTAATGACATAAACAAAATTGTCGACCGCAGAATTCCAACTGGTTAACCGTATTTTTAGTATATCAAGCCCAGAACAATAGACCTCAGCGCAGCTGTTACACGTTCCAATATCCCTCTCAGATGCATGCATTGTTTGTCAAGAAGTAATGTTAGTCTGCACATTAATCAAGCCAATGATTTTTTCCCCTTAAAACGGACGCTTCGAAATCAAACCAATCTACAAAATTGTAAAGCAGGTAAGAGAATAATGAACCAGATGTTGTTTCGAAATTCCTGGAATAGATAGCGATTGACGAATTACTCCGAGTTCGACTCCTGAAAACTGGGTGCATTGCAACTAGATTCTGAATATAGTATAACTCTATTCTTTAAATGATCGTCATTATTATGTCGTTAAAATTGGTAAGTTGATAAATGTTTCAATGGCATAAGTTTGAACATCATTCCTAAAACTGATTATCAAGAAGTAACCGCCCCCCCCTTTATTTTCTACTTAAGGGGGGATATGACACCTTATGAAGGAAAAAACTAGAACATCAAAATATTTACATTTTTATGTGTTTATATTGTTTCATATAGCTAGTAAGTGACCAAAAAATGTGAAAAAAATATTTTGCAATAAACAAGGACAGGGAGGACAAAAAGAGGACATAAAAAGGACAAAAAAAGTCAAAATTAAAAATGATATTTAAAAAACAATAATGAACAAAATGATTTGAAACTTAAATTTTAGGTGATATACATCTTATTGATATTTGTGAGTATTAGAATTAAGAAATTTTTTTTAGATTTTAAAATATAAATTTTTCAGTGAAAATAGTTGAAAAAACATGAAAATTTAAGGGGGTCAAGTTATAAAAATCTTATTAAAATAAAAAATACTGAAGATAATTCAAAATGCATACTCAGGATTGTTACAATATGAATAAAGAACAAACCCTGAAAGTATGAAATGAATTGATATAGTAGTTTTTGAGAAATTTCATTTTGCGTGGAACAAAAAGTATGAAAACGCAGTTTTGAGAAAAAGACTTTTAAAGTTAGTATAACGAAAAAAAACACAAATGCGTGAGAGATAAAAGAGTGAAATTTTTTGAGAATATAGTTTAGCCCTTAAACTTAATAAAAACGTTTTAAAAAACCCAGTTTATCATTTCAAAAAATTGTCATTGAAGCAAAGTGGATACATGGTATCTTCATATTGTTTATTTGCTACATCTACTAAGCACCAAGTATGAGTGGGTTTTGAGATTGTGATAGTAGATGGCTGTAAAATGGTGCCATAAAATTGCTGTGAATAGGTTCCAGGTGATGGCTGTGATAAGGTGACAGGCATTTGCTTGGAAGTGGTGCCAGGCAATGGCTGTGAAGTGGTGCCAGGCGATGGCAGCGAAGTGGTGCCAGGCGATGGCAGCGAAGTGATGCCAGGTGATGGCAGCGAAGTGGTGCCAGGCGATTGCTGCCAATCGGTGCTAGGAGATGGCTGCAAGGTGATGCTTGGCTATGGCTATAAAATGGTGCCAGGTATTGGCTGCAAAGAGGCACTAGAGTAAAGCTTGATCACCACTAGCCACTAGTCCTTTTTGACTATGACCCTTGCCCTTCGTGTGATGATTTTAGACTGACAACTTTTCTGTTGCATTTGTTTCATTCGTAAATATTTTTATTTTTGTATATCTAGTAGTAAAGAGGTAGTTGATATTGGACTATATCAACACTCATATAAAAAATCCTTTAAAATGATACCAAACACTATATGGAAATGAAAAGTTTGATATAAGTTGTTATGGCTGGAAAAATGGCATTATAAACAGTAAAATGCTATTAAAATCATTGAAAAACGCAAACAGTGACTTAAAAAATATTTTTTTTGAAACTTTTAAAATATAAAACCAAAAAATATTTTTGGGAACATGTTCTAAAATAGCTTAGGTAGTCAATTATGACAAAACCCCAAAACATGTAATTTTTCAGTTGAGTGGTCAAAATACTGTCATATCCCCCCTTAAGTGATTCAGAAACTGTTTAAAATGTGTGTACAGGTTCCTTTAACAACATTGTCGGGTCCATTGCCTATTTTATACCAAACTCTTCTTCCCAAGACCCAGATTGCAGAAGCTTTAGGACCATAATACATCCTATATGTATATATATATATACATATGTACACATGTACAAGCCCAATATCCGTACTTTGCTACGGGGTAAGCATAATAAAAATGAAGCAGTATATTTTGCTCTTGGGTCTCATAGTCCCCTCTAAAAATTTAGTGATGAATATAAACGAATCACGAAAGCGGGATATCAGGGGTCGCGGGTTACTTGGCTTTTATAAAAAGGGGTCACCACTCGAAAAAAGTTTGTTAACCTTTGCTCTAGTGTTTCAAGGTACTACTTTCTACGGTCAGATGAAGTTTGGCTTTAGAGCATCTACCGACAGATATAAGTACACGATGCCTGGTGCCACCCAGCCGTTTAGAGCATCTACCGACAGATATGAGTATACGATGCCTGGTGCCACACAGCCGCTTAGAGCATCTACCGACAGATATGAGTATACGATGCCTGGTGCCACACAGCAGTTTAGAGCATCTACCGACAGATATGAGTATACGATGCCTGGTGCCACACAGCAGTTTAGAGCATCTACCGACAGATATGAGTATACGATGCCTGGTGCCACACAGCCGTTTAGAGCATCCACCGACAGATATGAGTATACGATGCCTGGTGCCACACAGCAGTTTAGAGTTACCGCACAGCAAACTCTGATAAAGATAATTACAATTTAGCACAGAAAAAAATTAATGCACAAAGTTTTACTTTTTTTCACAAGGACCAACGAAATAAGAAGGAACATTGAGAAGGATCCCTGGTAAGGTCCGTAAAACAGCCTCTACCAAGAGATGTAAGGACGTTATTACAGCCTCTATCAAGAGATATAAGTGTCGAGTTCTAGGGTTTGTTGACTCACAAGGCTTGAACTCAATAAACCAGAATACCATTAGATGAATCTATCATTTATTTGCAACAGGAATCCTCCAATACATAATAACAACACCGTCTTTCATACCCTACCAAAAACCGTCCCCCTATCCTATCTTCTCTTTACGTCATCTCCCCCACACTACGTCACACTAAAACATGTGTCAACAATAGTGCGCACCGGCGCAACATTCTAACATTAACATTCCCAGGGCGGAAAACCCCATTATACTATAACATTTCCCTGACAGTAAGGACATTATTACAGCCTCTACCAAGAGATGTAAGGACGTTATTACAGCCTCTATCAAGAGATGTAAGGACGTTATTACAGCCTCTACCAAGAGATGTAAGGACGTTATTACAGCCTCTGCCAAGAGATGTAAGGACGTTATTACAGCCTCTGCCAAGAGATGTAAGGACGTTATTACAGCCTCTACCAAGAGATGTAAGGACGTTATTACAGCCTCTGCCAAGAGATGTAAGGACGTTATTACAGCCTCTGCCAAGAGATGTAAGGACGTTATTACAGCCTCTACCAAGAGATGTAAGGACGTTATTACAGCCTCTACCAAGAGATGTAAGGACGTTATTACAGCCTCTACAAAGAGATGTAAGGACGTTATTACAGCCTCTACCAAGATATGTAATCACGTCATAAGAGCCTTTATGAACATATGTAGAGACAAAGTTCGATAGCCTTCCAGCTCATTTGAGAATCACATTTTTATTACACTAATTTTTATTGGAACTCACATAACACAGCGATACGTTCATCTAGTCATCTGACATGTGGCCCCTACCCACAAAAACCCTTCAACATCTTCCTTGATTTCCCACAATTCAAGCTACAATACATAATACAAATTACACAGTAGAAGCAAAGATACTACTAAACAGTAAGAAAAAACCTTGAAGAGGAATTCGGTTCCCTACGAACGGACTCCACCCAGTCCACACCTGTTACCACGGCTTGTATTTGATCTCGAAATTATTGTGCACTTGGCGTGCATTTTCTGGACAAAAACAAAGTGAAGCTAATTTGATAAAGCTATTTGAACTACGGAAACTAATTTATTGTGACGTTTCTATCTGTTTCTTATCCAGACACCATTTTTATTGTTTACACAAACACACACAGACATACACACAGACCGGGAAGGTTATTTGATGAAGTCGCAACAGATCTAGCTATTGATCTATACCCTCGGTAACACAATGATAGCACTGGAGGTGTAAGTGCAAGTGAAAAGTTAGTGTGACACGTTACGATATGTTGTATTAGAAAAGTGGACATTGCCATCTCTGGGATAGTGGTTACAGTAGAGTCCGATCTGTCAGAACATAGTGTACTGTTATAGTAAGCTAACAGGACAGTTGCATATGAAAGATTGATTCTAACGAATACTATTTTTGTGGTTTTACTGTTGCATCCTTGTTTCAGAGACATATGTGAATTTATTGTATAATGGCATCCTAATGCGTCTCATGCCTTGATTCACTCTCAAAGACTAATATTGTTGTTAAATAAAACGGGTGTTAAAATGTCACGGTAATCGCTAAAATTCATTTATTATTGTTGCGAACTTGTGTTTTTTATGTCTAAAGATATTCATGGTAAAATAACTGCTCTCAAAAGTACCTTAAGTATGAGACAATGATTATCACATACAAAAATTATTCATGTTCCCATAAAATCCTCAAATTCATAACTTAGTTAAGTCCTACTAGACAAAATCATATACATATTGACCATTTCGTTATACATCACTGCTCTCAAAACTGTCTTCGAATTTAATTATTTATTTCAACATTACTCGTCTCAAAAAAAAATCACCTTCAGCTCAAAAGTCTTATTAAACGTAACTGTTCACAAACCATTAAGTGTTTATTAAATAAAGAAATAAAATGAAATAAAACAACAAATGCTCTAACATCACTGCTCTAACATCACTGCTCTCAGAATTGTTACAGGCATTGATCATGTGACATCGTGACGTCTCATGTTTATACTAAAGCCTGTATTCATAACATGGACAACAGCGTCTTCTCGTGGCTCATTTGACCCATAGCAATTCTATTCTCTTATATCAATGGCTCATTTTTAAACTCCTCTATTCCTAACGCAGCACTGGATAATCATAATGTATTGTCATTTTTTTAGAGTTTAAATTTAAAAGTTGACAAAAGAGGTTAATTTCATGTATGTTGTTCTAAATTCAAATTTAAAGGCTTACCTTGTTATTTGGAAGCTCCTTTTTAAAGTAGTAATCCAATGATAAGACAAATACGATATCGACCCAAGAAATATCCACTCAGTTAATCCAAGTGAATTGATGTTGACTGAGCATCCCCGAACAGATATCCAGCTGTTTTGTTTTGATGCAAATGTGAACACTCAAGAAATTAAACTCGAACTGTTTTTTGACACATCACATCTCAATATTGGAACACATGTGTGCACGGCATGTCAGAGTACTGTGCTAATAAGGCGTTAAAAAATAAGGAAAATTTATCATTAAGAGGGCACTCAAACTGCAGAAGCCACCCTCATAGCTAGGAGTGAAGAGAAAAGAGCCAGGGGAAGGGCGGGGGGGGGAGAGCAGGAGTCAACCCCATCGTCCCTTGAGGACGGGCGGATTCCATATATATATTCTAATAAAAATGGAATGGAAAACTAGATATACACCATGGATAAGCGTAGGACGCAATAATCTTGTGTATATTTTTTCCATCTCCATAAGCTCATACCCACAAGATGATTACTAATCCAATTTTTCTAGGTAGAAGAGAGGTTATATCTCTATGACAAAAGACACTATTTGTCATACAACCTGATATTTTGGTCCATAAGGTAAAACACAATAATCTAATACCATATGATATTGTTTAATATAAGGCTAGACACGCATATATATTTAAACTACGTGATATTGGGTATTGGTACATGATATTGTGTTCTCGATTTTAGACTTACCAGTGTTATGCGCTTCAATTAGTGAGGAAAGTATTCCGCCCTGCACAATTAAAATTTCTGGTTAGATTAGGGATCAAAGGAATCAAAGACTTTAAAATAATATATGTGTATCCTTCCAGATTATCGCTAGCGTGTAAGAATTTATATGCGTGTCAAGATTATTGAAACGTTTATTTACTTTCAAGGTAATGAGTACATTATGTTTGTAGTCAGTTACTGATTTTACTTTATGTTAAAGCTCAGGACTTCTTCAATATTTTAATTAACTCATTTTTATTTTATTGCAATTGGTAGCCCTCTGTCATTGCTGGAAAGAGATGAGTTATTCATGAAATTTGTTTGATAATTATGTTGTGGTAAAGACATTTTTTGAATATGATACTGGAGGAAAATAGATAGGGTTGGGTTGTCACCCTTCATTCCACTAATTGTAACAACACAGCAGATGTAAATTATATTACAAATTACAATGATAAAAAGCATATACGTTTGGCGCTTAAAATAGATTACTGTACGAACGTGATTTTTACGGTAACTCAATTCCAGCTGATTTCCGAATACTTTTGGTAGTGCAGCTGTGCTATATCTTTTAATATAATTATTGATTACAGAGACAAAATGTATATGCGAATAATTTTGGTAGTGTAGCTATTCTACATAATAATAAATTGATAATTTATATTCCGCTCTATCCCAGTAAGGAACCGGGGTCACAGCGCTTTACATGAAGGTATCAACATACCAATAAGTAATACATTAGCATACATTAACAACCACATTAATTACCGTACATAATATAAAAAAGCAACGTTAATCATTTAAAAGAATTGTTGTTTCATTAATTTGAAAATAATTTTGAAAAGATATTCTTAAGTGCAGTCTTGAAGGATTTGGTAGTTTGAATACTACGGATGCGTAATGGTAGAGTATTCCATTGTTTGGCTTCACAAAAAGAGAACGACCTTTCGCCAAATGTTTTTGTGCGTGTCTTAGGAAGTGAGAGAATGCGTGTTTCCGCAGAAGAGCGTAGCTGACGAGTGGGTGAGTAGACCGACAAAAGTTCAGTAAGATAGGAAGGGCATGAGTCGGAAAAGAAGTTATGACAGAGAACGGCCAGTTTGTAATCAATTTGGGCTTGTATAGGTAGCCAATGAAGTGAGTAAAGTAGCGGAGTAACATGGTCACCAATTTTTGTGATTACACAGACGTGATGATGTGAATTCCACAATAATTTTATTTGTATTTCATCAATAATAATTTCTTTAATAAAAATTACGTTTTATAATTGTTTTTATTTATTTTTTATAAAACATGTAATAAAATAAGGAAAAAAATATTTTTTAATTTCCTGAGAATGCTTTAACAGAGCTGGTCACAAACAGATTGAAAACCAAAGCCACGACTAATTAAATAAATACATATAAAAACCTTCCAGTGAGAATTTTACTAGGACAAAAATAATAATTATAAAATAACATAAATTATACGATTTTATTTTAAACAATATTTTAATAACCAGGAAAGTTGTTCAAAGTTAAATAACATTGGGATGATCTGATTTATTGTAAGGTTTACTTTGTTGCAATTCCTTGAAAGGTTTACTTTGTTGCAATTCCTTGAAAGGTTTACTTTGTGATATTTCCTTGAAAGGTTTACTTTGTGATAATTCCTTGAAAGGTTTACTTTGTGATAATTCCTTGAAAGGTTTACTTTGTTGCAATTCCTTGAAAGGTTTACTTTGTTGCAATTCCTTGAAAGGTTTACTTTGTTGCAATTCCTTGAAAGGTTTACTTTGTTGCAATTCCTTGAAAGGTTTACTTTGTGATAATTCCTTGAAAGGTTTACTTTGTTGCAATTCCTTGAAAGGTTTACTTTGTTGCAATTCCTTGAAAGGTTTACTTTGTTATAATTCCTTGAAAGGTTTACTTTGATGCAATTCCTTGAAAGGTTTACTTACCCAGCTGATGGGTTTTTACATTGGACTTACTGTTTGAATTAATTTCTTTTTTTTTATGTCGCGATAATGTCACGGTATGTTTGCTAGTTATGCCTTGACCGGCTTGTTCATGTTATGCCTGGACCGGCTTGTTCTTGTTATCCCTGGACTGGCTTGTTCTTGTTATGCCTGGACCGGCTTGTTCTTGTTATGCCTGGACCGGCTTGTTCTTGTTATGCCTGGACCGGCTTGTTCTTGTTATGCCTGGACCGGCTTGTTCCTGTTATGCCTGGACCGGCTTGTTCTTGTTATGCCTGGACCAGCTTGTTCTTGTTATGATGTTGATCTGTTTACACTTCTTGTGTTTATGATAGATTTTATTCTTGTTATGATTAGATTGAAACCTGTTTAATTTTGTGGGGAATATAATGGGTTAATCTTGTGGGGAATGTAATGTGTTAATCTTGTGGGGAATGTAATGGGTTAACTTTAGTTGGTAATGTTAGAGATTGACTGTCGTGATGCATGTGAGTTGTTTAGTCTTGTATAGATTGTGACAACCTTTATGATTTTGAGTTTGTGATTTAAATTATGTTTGTGTTGTAACATTAACTTTTGATACTATTGCGACAGATTTATTCTTGATTTGATTGTGCTACATGTTTTTTCGTGCGATATTTGATTATAGTTTTTCAGTGCTGTCACTGCCGAGTTTTCTCTCGTCCAATTATGCAATTATTAAATCATGAATTAGTGCTCGTCAAGGAATTAATTATCCACACGTGGTGCAACGAGGGAGCGAATTAAAAAAATAGCCAAGTAAATTAGTTTGTTAGGCCAGGTTATGTGGCTAATGGAGTCGAGGGGCTTGTTGTTTGGCCTTGTGTTTAGAAACATTGTAAGGCCCCAAGCAAGGAAAGGTTCAGTTGTAGAGGTAAGCATTTTTAGGCTAATGTTAGGTTTAGCGGGTAGAGACAGACTGAGGGTTACATGATTTAGGTTTAGGATGATGCATGATTTACGTATAGAATGAGGCATGATTTAGGTATAGAATGATGCATGATTTAGGTATAGAATGATGCATGATTTAGGTATACAATGAGGCATGATTTACATATAGAATGAGGCATGATTTAGGTATAGAATGAGGCATGATTTAGGTATAGAATGATGCTTGATTTAGGTATAGAATGATGCATGATTTAGGTATAGAATGATGAATGATTTACGTATAGAATGATGCATGATTTAGGTATAGAATGATGCATGATTTAGGTATAGAATGATGAATGATTTAGGTATAGAATGATGCATGATTTAGGTATAGAATGAGGCATGATTTAGGTAGGTATAGAATGATGCATGATTTAGGTATAGAATGATGCATGATTTAGGTATAGAATGATGCATGGTGTAGGTATAGGATGATGCATGAGTTAGGTATAGGATGATGCATGAGTTAGGTTTAGAGTGATGCTAATTTAGGTATAGAATGAGGCATGATTTAGGTATAGAATGATGCATGAGTTAGGTATATATAGAATGATGCATGATTTAGGTATAGAATGATGCATGATTTAGGTATAGAATGATGAATGATTTTGGTATAGAATGATGCATGATTTAGGTATAGAATGAGGCATGATTTAGGTATAGAATGATGCATTATTTAGGTATAGAATGATGCATGATTTAGGTATAGAATGATGCACGATTTACGTATAGAATGAGGCATGATTTAGGTATAGGATGATGCATGAGTTAGGTTTAGAATGATGCTAATTTATGTATAGAATGAGGCATGATTTGGGTATAGAATGATACATGAGTTAGGTATAGAATGATGCATGATTTAGGTATAGGGTGATGCATGATTTAGGTATAGAATGAGGCATGATTTAGGTATAAAATGATGCATGATTTAGGTATAGAATGATGCATATTTCCCTGAAGTCTAATGATATTGTGATAGAAAGGTACGACTCGGGTTTTTGGGTAGGTAATAAAATCGAGTGATACATTTGTGGTTGGTATAGGTTAATGTAATAGAACAATACAGATTGTGTTTGTGTAGACTAATTTGAGATAATATAGTGATATAGCTAATCTCAGGAACGCTACAATTGTAATCTTGTAATGTACAGATGTACCTATGATATGTTAAAGATGGGCACATTTATTTATACTAATGTGGAGTTTATTCTTATTTTAAGACATTTAATGAGTTCATTTAAAAAAAGCTTTACGAACATTTCTAAAAATTTGATCACTTTTTTTTTATTAATAAAACTTATGATTCTATTTTTTCGTATAACGATACATGCAAGTTTAGACGTAGTTTGTTCTTATGTCCTGAGGCATCAATGTGTCTGCAGACTTGGTCGATGTGCATGCCTTCATGTGTGACACTGGGTGCATCTAAAGATGTGCATGATAGTCCTTCCGCGTGCATGTGTGCGTCGTTATGTTTTTTGCATGTACCCATTTAAAAAAAAAGCATGGGTATCTACACATGTTATACAAGCACTAGTCAGCGGCAACAAACTACTATACATTGTTTACAGATATTTATCTCTCTATTTCAAATAATTACTAGAACTTGATGTGATGATCTCATCCAACATTAAAGTGATACGTTTCACCCACTGACAGACAGATTTTTGTTTATCGTAAGGACTGCAGTTGATGATGTTTGGCCAATGTGGCCTCCTGATATGGGATAATAGTTGGAAATTCCTAGAAGGATAATGCGATACAAAAATTCCAAGAAAATGTCTACCAAATTTTACTGCGCTTGATAGAGTATACGTTGACAACAAGATTTCGTACGGTTACAGAGTGATTTAGAAGATCAATCAGCTATTTTCAAAGCCTAAAATGGTTCAATTATGAGTGTCTACACCAATGACTCAGAAAAGTCAAATGAGAGAAAGAGTCGCACATATCATACCCTCACTGTTTTATTATATATTGTTGTAATTGAAATATCTTTTGAACTAGTAGCTTCTATGTAGAATTTGTGGAATAGCGAGCTTGTGGTTTAAGCAATTACTACATACGGAAATGATGTAAGCGTATATATGTATTGCAACGGTGTGTACATATTTCTACATATAATGATATGGTGTTAATATGTATTACTATACATAGGTTTAGTGTATACATCATCGTCTCTTTTCTTTTGTAAGAACAACACATTTCTGAGCAAAGCGCTCAAAATTACTTTATTTATGTTTTAAACTAGACAAGGCACGCTATAATTCTATGCTGTTACAATAGGACACGGCCAGGGTAAGCCGTTGAACTGCTGACTTGTTTGTCCTATGTTCACATAAGACATTCACACACACACACGGACAAGAAGAAACTGATTATTGACAAGAGTTTTTTTACCCTGCGCATCATTTTACGATCGGGAAAACTAAATTTATGTGGCTGTTGTTTTTGACGTATAGCTCTCTAGCTCGTTACTTCAGACTGTTTCAGATTACCAGGCGGAGGTGGGTGGATTGGGGGGGGGGTCACAACTTGCGAGCGAGGTGCGGCCGTTGTTGGGAGATGGTTTGGGAGGTGGGCACATCTGACGATAACTATTTAGTAATGTGGTCAGTAAACCAAAGTTCCCGAGGAAAAGATCTTTGTTTACAATAGTTAAATGAGCAGACAATAAAAAAACAACTTAATTTACGTAATTAAACATCAAGAGAACATGTCTATTGGTGACTTATCCTATAGGCAATGTGCCCTTTAAGCTTCGCGGCTACCCGGCCGCGCAGATATTTGACCGACGCCGCGCAGAAGTTTAGAATAGCCGGTGAGCAAATTTGTTAATCAATTGCATTAAAAATGGATGATGTGCAACTTTGAACACGATTTTTTAAAAATTGTACACAAGGACCAACGACCCCAGAGAACATAGCCTATGGGTACAAATGTTTGCATGGTTGACCATTGATAAGTCATTGACTGCAGTACTTATATTGTTTTTAACCTAGACTAGGAGGACAAGCTATATGGCTAACACATGGACAATCACAAGCTATATGGCTAAGTCATGTTGACTTGCTGAGGAAGACCAAAGGACCTTCAAACGTTATTTCACTACAACATCTTGATAATGTATGATGACCAAATGACCAACACATGGTATCTGATCAGGTCGTCTGAATTTGAGTACACCATTCGCGTCTGACTTTATGATCTTCCTGCGGTATGCGTGTATACTATCCAGGCCTTGTAAGATCGATCTATCAAATCATTTTATTAACAGACATGTTTTTCCGTGTGCCATTGTTGGGTGTTTGTACATTTCCCACCAGTGGAAAAGAAATTTGTTTGGCCCGAGAAGACTTAGCGTACGGATTAAGCGACCGGATTAGTGTTCACTTGACTTGATCGTCTGCCGCTTTGTATAGAGAAGAAGTAGTCCCGTCTGCGTGTGACTGCAGTCTATATACCACGTGTTCAGCGAAGCAGGTCATGTATACTTTTGATTAGATTTAGCAGACTTCATATTCAGCTGTTCTGGATCCGATGAACTATCGTACATTTATCTGCACCCCGGTTTGATTATTGATTCCAACAGAACAAAAAATAATAATAACGATATAAATTATTTTTATTTGAAATTAAAAATAAAAAATTTGTCCATAGTTTTGTGTGGTAGTAAAGTAGGAGTGAATACTTTAAATACAAACAATTCATAGTGATTCGTTAATGTCACTTTCAGTGTTGTTGATTGGTCTGATGATAGGTGTGTCTTGAGGTATTCGTCGGTGTGTCTTGAGGTATTCGTCGGTGTGTCTTGAGGTATTCTCCGGTGTGCGTGTATGAGGCTTGTGCGTGTAAGGGGCTGTGATTGTTTAGTATTTGATTGTTTGTGCGTGTGCATGTCTAACGATGTGAATTGTTTGAGGTGTGCGTTTATGTCAGATCTGCGTGGGGAGGTGCGTGAGCATGTCATGACGTTTGTTTTTGTGCAAAGTCCTGCGTGTGGGGTTAGTGCATGTGTGTATGGGGTTAGTGCATGTGTGTATGGGGTTAGTGCATGTGTGCGTGGGGTTAGTGCATGTGTGTGTGGGGTTAGTGCATGTGTGTGTGGGGTTAGTGCATGTGTGTGTGGGGTTAGTGCATGTGTGTATGGGGGGTTAGTGCATGTGTGTGTGTGGGGTTAGTGCATGTGTGTATGGGGGGTTAGTGCATGGGGGTATGGGGGGTTAGTGCATGTGTGTGGGGTTTATGCATGTGTGTGTGTGGGGTTAGTGCATGTGTGTGTGGGGTTAGTACATGTGTGTGTGGGGGTTAGTGCATGTGTGTATGGGGGGTTAGTGCATGTATGTGGGGTTAGTGCATGTATGTGGGGTTAGTGCATGTGTGTGTGGGGGTTAATGCATGTGTGTGTGGGGTTAGTGCATGTGTGTGGGGTTAGTGCATGTGTATGTGGGAACAATGCATGTGTGTGTGGGGGTTAGTGCATGTTTATGTGTGGGGTTAGTGCATGTGTGTGTGGGAATAGTGCATGTATTTGTGGGAGGGGGGGTTAGTGCATGTGTGTGTGGGAATAGAACATGTGTGTGTGGGGTTAGTGCATGTGTGTGTGGGGTGGGGGCGGGGAGGGGCTGCCAAAATAAATGAGTGTGTGTGTCGTAAGGAAGCAATTTGTGAAGATTTTGACGTCATCTACGAAGGAGTTCAATAATTGAAAGAGTTAAGGACAGAACAGCTGTGTAACTGAACAGTTCCAGCAGACATCTTGAATAGGTTAGACTAGGTCGTTGCTGCATGAGCATTGTATAAGAGGATGTTAATATCATTGGCATCAACTTAAGCACGACTATTATCCTGCACAACTAACATGTCGCCAACAAATAAAATAAAACGAAATAATTAGATAAAAATAAAAATATACACGATGATGTATCATACAGTGGTAAAGTTGTTTTTATTTAATTAAAAAAAACCAAACAATAACAATACAATCCTCCTATATAATAAAAGGCAAGTTTCTGTCCGTTGTGTACGGTCCTCGATAGCGATTGGTCCCTCACCTCAAAAACATATGACTCCTACAGCCAATCATATTGAACACGTTTACGCGGACGTTCAAAACGAGTTATTTTTGGTGCAGTATTTCTTCCAAGACTTTAGTTTGAGTATTATGCGCGTTGGGATTTATAGTCAAAAGCTCTGTTTTTACGAGTTATTTATTTTAACTATAATGAATAGTATTTTTGACGTGATGCCGTGTATGCCGGTCGAGACGGATGTCGGAGGAGAATGAAAACATGCCAACGAAAGGTGGCGGAACATCCATGGACGGGCTTTGTTGCTTGTATTGTGGATAATAACATGGATACAGGTAACAAGTTCAACGCCCACCCTCTCCCCGATAAGGGAACCACCTCCCTTCACCCCCTTGCCGAAATGAGCGCCCGGGTAACGTCTGGTGTAAATTGTCATTTAAATTGTTGGAATAGACACGAGGCGTGTCTGTGGAAATGGCGGTTAGCTTTAGGACGAGTTGGAACCTGACAGCATCATTTTTTTTGTCATTGAAATCTTAATATTGGTGCGTGTGTGTGTATGTGTGTGTGTGTGCGTAGTGTGCATAATGATTACGGTGCGCCCTAGCGGATTATTTTTTTTGGTTAAGCGTATTAAAATAATCCCAGTCTTTTTAACCCACGTTGTATTGCATATTTTTTCTTCTAAACTTAAAGAAAAATAAATTACTTTTAAATAAAATATTTTTAAGTATTAAATATTAAAATATAACACCGGGATCACATCACTAGGATACGAATGTTTTGCACATCAACCAATGTGTTGTACATTTATACATCAATAAATACTTTGTTTCTTTCCACATAAATCAATGCATTTTTCATGTACACATTGATCAATATTTACACAGTTCAACATGTTGTACACAAACAGAGAGACCATTGTGTTGCAACATTAACAGGTCAACTTTTAATACATGTACAGCAGGAGTAATGTGTTACAAATTACACATGTACACATCAATCATAATTATGTAAACAAACAAAAAACAAGTGGACGCCAAAAGAGTCATTGGAATTTATCAAATTATTCTGAAGCGAAAAAAACCACATAACTAGATTAAAAAAAACATAACTAACTAAATGGTGTTGGTTTTCTCTAGCCGCGGTAGCCGATTCTACAACAACCCCCCCCCCTTTTTTTTTAAATTTAAATTTATTTTCCACAACTGAAATCACATCATACAACAGAATATCTACCTAAAATCAGTCGCCTCCCTTTCTCTTTCAGGCCCTAATGCTTGGTGAAGTAAGCGCTGAATCTTATTTGGAACTTGAGACATATAGGTCGGTATTAAACGATTGTACACGTTACCATTAAGTGAAGACTATACGTACGAAACGCTATACAATGACGCCGCGTGTGCAACAGTAAACAGACAATGTGTAGCAGTGATTTAAAGTGTAGGTACAATAGTGGATAAACAACTTCGCTACACAGGTGACGCTATGCATACACCAGGAGTAATAATGTGATAGACTGGTGGTAAAATTGTACATACAATAATTGGGTACTTGTCTGTCATCCGACCACCAAGATTTTTAAAATTATTTTTATTTTTTGTATTAACTGTTGTAAATAATATGCATATTATTTATAAGCCATACTAATACAGTATAAAATAAATTATACTTAACACGATTGACTATATTCACTTTATTAATATAACTATATTGAAATTTGACAAGAATTGGAACAACACTGATTAAAAACAATCTAAACAATAAATGAAAAAAAAGTTGCCATTAAAAAGAAATGGGCTGTGTTATGTATTATCAATTGTAATATAATGTCACTATTTTTTTTTAAAATTCGGTATGGATTACACCCACGAAACCGTTTACCACAGCTTACAACATTTCGTTGATCCTATTACCTTGCTAACACCCAACTAATCGAGCGGCCATGGAAATCAGTAAAGGAGACAAATAAACGCCACAACGGGACTCCGCGTCATATTATAGATAGAAAATTATATTAACATTTAGTTAGTAGTAATTTGTAAATTGTAATAGCTTAAGTTTCGCCGAGTTTCCAGCAGTTAATACCCCTAAAAAAATTAAAAACTTTTTGGTGGTCGGACAACAGACAAGTACCAATAATTGTAAGAAAGTTGACCAGTATTATTGCGTGTTTATAGACAATAATAGTGAGGTGTGTAGTGTTTATAGACAATAATAGTGAGGTGTGTAGTGTTTATAGACAATAATAGTGAGGTGTGTATGCTGTCTCCTTGTTTCAGTCTGTCAACACTAACATAACATCAGTTTTTCTTAAAAGTTGTACATTTGAAATTTGAATGTCTTCTAATAGAGTTAATAGGTCTAGTATCCACATTTAATCAAATGGTGTCAACACACGACTTATGTGGATAAATCGCATAGCCTTGACATACGACTTATGTTGATACAAATAATGGTGTTAGCGTATGACTTATGTCGATTCAATTGAAGGTGTCGACAGACAACTAGTGTGATTAGAACTAATGGTGTCACCAGATGGCCAATGTTAAACTGTATTTATGTCCTTATGAGACTTATGTAGCTACATTTGATGTCAACAGCCTACCAAATATGTGTTTTGATACCTACACACAAGCGCATGGAGAGGACATTAGCTAATTATAGAAATTTACTTCCCAATTAATCCGTATTGAATTTTAAATGATTCACCGTTTGAAAAGAAATATTCCGGATATAATAATTACATTTTGGTATTTTCTCAGTCTGCATTTACAATATTGGGGACATTTTGATTTTTTGATTTATTTTTTCATATTCGTAAAAACGTTATTGTGTTATGTTAGTTATGTTATGTATATATGATAAGATATTCTCTGTTGGAGAGTACTAAAATTAGCCTGAAACGTTATAAATCTGGACTGTAAATTTGGCTTTAAAAAAAAATACTGAACACAACAGTAGCAGAATTAGTTCGCGTTTGTTGAATGCTAAAGTATCATCTTTGGTTTTAAGTTTTCAAATTGCCATGCGGGAATAAGGCATGACATTTACAAAATATACTTTAGACATTTTCATTAAACAAAACTTTTCTCCTTATATATTATGTTAATATTTTCTTATGTGACTAGTATTTCTAAAGCGCCGTGTATTTGAAAGGATTTATTTTGATCAGAACATACAAATTTTGTAACTTATATGTTAAAGTTTCGACAACGTTTCCAAGTGACACTTCATAAAGTTTGTTATATATTTACGACGGTGTGATTAGACCACCTACAATCTCCATACTATCTCCTTACCTAGTCTTTAGTTATTAATTATCAAATTCAATTGCTTGCTTGACCACAGGCACAATGATAGTTAAACGTGTTAATTTTTGTTTTCCTTAGGAAAAAATTCAACTCTTCTATTTTGACTATTGGAACCAATTTAAAATAATTCGTGTTTGAAACACCTACCACTATATCAGACAAATTTCAAAGTAAAATGTCCATGGAATTTAAGAAGCCACACTTGACGTTATTGTCCTAATGCAGAGTTCACTAATAAACCACTCAATAGAAACCGTAAGAAAAATCGCCACCCGATTGCTTGGCGGTACACAAGAATTTACTTGTGCCAGCTGTGAGGCAAAAACGTGCAGGCGAGGCGAGTCGCAACCAACGTTAAGTATCGGTGACACGATACCACAGGGTATCGATATGATACGACCTGCTACTCCAGGGGGATGGGATCACACTGCAAGTAATATCGTAGTACAATACGTTATATCAGTCGGTATCGATGATGTAGAGCGTGTTAGTCGAGAAGACAGAGCAAACTGTCAATACTTG
Organism: Ampullaceana balthica; assembly: GCA_944989445.1. Classification (NCBI taxonomy): domain Eukaryota; kingdom Metazoa; phylum Mollusca; class Gastropoda; family Lymnaeidae; genus Ampullaceana; species Ampullaceana balthica. The sequence goes on along the minus strand of CALYLW010000016.1, from coordinate 2,215,002 downwards.
ATTTACTAAGTATTGACATAAAAAAACAGAAAACATGAACAGAATGCTTATTATGATACGCTGTGTGGTGGCTTCTGTGGGGGCGGGGAGGTGGATAGCATGTGCGGGGAGCGCCGGTGTTAGGGTGGATTATGTGGGGACAAGGCCTAATATGCAATAAAAGGGGCGTGGGGGTGGGCGAGAGAACAAGGCCCATTAGGGAAGATTTAAAAAATACAAACAATTATGCTCCAAAATTAACGGTATTAAGTTGTCAAGTCGAAAACACAAGACTTTGTAATACCAGAAGACATGAGAACTTAATACAGAGTGAAACAAACAAGAGAAACAACTCGGGAGAACAGAGCAGAGGGTTATTAAATGAAACACTTGGTTTGGATGGAGTCAATGAAATGTTGTCTTGGTTAAACACTTGGTTTGGATGGAGTCAATGAAATGTTGTCTTGGTTAAAGACTTGGTTTGGATGGAGTCAATGAAATGTTGTCTTGGTTAAACACTTGGTTTGGATGGAGTCAATGAAATGTTGTCTTGGTTAAAGACTTGGTTTGGATGGAGTCAATGAAATGTTGTCTTGGTTAAAGACTTGGTTTGGATGGAGTCAATGAAATATTGTCTTGGTTAAACACTTGGTTTCGATGGAGTCAATGAAATGTTGTCTTGGTTAAACACTTGGTTTGGATGGAGTCAATGAAATGTTGTCTTGGTTAAAGACTTGGTTTGGATGGAGTCAATGAAATGTTGTCTTGGTTAAAGACTTGGTTTGGATGGAGTCAATGAAATGTTGTCTTGGTTAAACACTTGGTTTGGATGGAGTCAATGAAATGTTGTCTTGGTTAAAGACTTGGTTTGGATGGAGTCAATGAAATGTTGTCTTGGTTAAACACTTGGTTTGGATGGAGTCAATGAAATGTTGTCTTGGTTAAAGACTTGGTTTGGATGGAGTCAATGAAATGTTGTCTTGGTTAAAGACTTGGTTTGGATGGAGTCAATGAAATTTTGTCTTGGTTAAACACTTGGTTTGGATGGAGTCAATGAAATGTTGTCTTGGTTAAAGACTTGGTTTGGATGGAGTCAATGAAATGTTGTCTTGGTTAAACACTTGGTTTGGATGGACTCAATGAAATGTTGTCTTGGTTAAAGACTTGGTTTGGATGGAGTCAATGAAATGTTGTCTTGGTTAAAGACTTGGTTTGGATGGAGTCAATGAAATGTTGTCTTGGTTAAACACTTGGTTTGGATGGAGTCAATGAAATGTTGTCTTGGTTAAAGACTTGGTTTGGATGGAGTCAATGAAATGTTGTCTTGGTTAAACACTTGGTTTGGATGGAGTCAATGAAATGTTGTCTTGGTTAAACACTTGGTTTGGATGGAGTCAATGAAATGTTGTCTTGGTTAAAGACTTGGTTTGGATGGAGTCAATGAAATGTTGTCTTGGTTAAACACTTGGTTTGGATGGAGTCAATGAAATGTTGTCTTGGTTAAACACTTGGTTTGGATGGAGTCAATGAAATGTTGTCTTGGTTAAAGACTTGGTTTGGATGGAGTCAATGAAATGTTGTCTTGGTTAAACACTTGGTTTGGATGGAGTCAATGAAATGTTGTCTTGGTTAAAGACTTGGTTTGGATGGAGTCAATGAAATGTTGTCTTGGTTAAACACTTGGTTTGGATGGAGTCAATGAAATGTTGTCTTGGTTAAAGACTTGGTTTGGATGGAGTCAATGAAATGTTGTCTTGGTTAAAGACTTGGTTTGGATGGAGTCAATGAAATGTTGTCTTGGTTAAAGACTTGGTTTGGATGGAGTCAATGAAATGTTGTCTTGGTTAAAGACTTGGTTTGGATGGAGTCAATGAAATGTTGTCTTGGTTAAAGACTTGGTTTGGGTGTAGTCAATGAAATGTTGTCTTGGTTAAAGACTTGGTTTGGATGGAGTCAATGAAATGTTGTCTTGGTTAAAGACTTGGTTTGGATGGAGTCAATGAAATGTTGTCTTGGTTAAAGACTTGGTTTGGATGGAGTCAATGAAATGTTGTCTTGGTTAAAGACTTGGTTTGGGTGGAGTCAATGAAATGTTGTCTTGGTTAAAGAATAGTCGGAAAGGTTAGGGCGTTATTAATTAAAAGGACGCCCTGCAGTTTTAGAGCAAACAGTGGCAGTGAGATTCGCCCCAATCTCTAGCCACTGACCTGGGTGCTAGCCTTACACTCTAAACATATATATATATACTGTTATATTGTGGACAAGCAAATGTTATAATTATGGTGTTGTATTAAATAAAATTTCAATATGATGTATAAAATATTGAATTATATTTCATTTTATGAAATATATTATAATTTTTTTTTACAAATAAGATCAATTTAAAGCTGCACTCTAGGACTGCACATAAAAATCTGCACCCCAAAAATTGAGGTCTTTTAAAGTGCCCAAGTTGTCGGTCGGGGCGGTGAGCCATCGGCACACCTTAGTTACGCAAACATGCTTCGAAGGCTAATTACCGATATTCATAAAAAGTTTTCTCCTTCCAGTCGATAAATACAGATATCGTTAATGTGTTAAACAAATCTTAAATAGTCGTTTTGATTACTTCATTCACACTTTATTTATTTCATTAGCTAATTGATATTGATATATAACAAACTGTTACAATGCTATAAGATAATCTGACAAATTTACCTGCCAAAACTAATAACCACACCCCCGGCCAGGCCTACACCACAAACCAATAAACCACACACCCGGCCAGGCCTACACCCCCAACCAATAAACCACACCCCTACCAGGCCTAAACCCCCAACCAATAAACCACACCCCACCAGGCCTACACCACAAACCAATAAACCACACCCCTACCAGGCCTAAACCCCCAACCAATAAACCACATCCACGGCAGGGCCTACACCCCGAACCAATAAACCACACCCCCACCAGGCCGACACCCCCAACCAATAAACCACACCCCCACCAGGCATACACCGAAAACCAATAAACCACACCCCCACCAGGCCTACACCCCCAACCAATAAACCACACCCCCACCAGGCCTACTACACCCCCAACAAATAAACCACACCCCCACCAGGCCTACACCCCCAACCAATAAACCACACCCCCACCAGGCCTACACCCCCAACCAATAAACCACACCCACGGCCAGGCCTACACCCCCAAGCAATAAACCACACCCCTGGCCAGGCCTAACCATGAAACAATAACACAGACCACAAGCAATAAATCCACCATTTATTAACACAACACATAAACCCCAACTCTTTACACACATTCTTACATACGACATCACACGGTATAACATCCATCCACCAATAAGACCATACCACCCTGTTCTATATTATCACGTCATACTATACACTTCCAGACTGTCCACACAATGTTACACCAACACCTTACAATAACACCACTTGACGTTTCATTTTTTTCAGGGTGGTATAAGACATGGGTCTGTCTCCAGGATGAAAGAAGAACCCAACAAAGGAGAGGGGCGGAGACTAGACACAGTAAATAAATCACTTTGTTATAGCCACATTGGACGACGTAGGTGTGCGAGTGTGTGTGTGTGTGCGTGTGCGCTTGTTATGGAAGTCAGTCGTTGCTTGTTGGTCGTTGTGTGTGTGTGTTTGGGGAGCGGGGGGGGGGTAGAGAAAGGGACGCAAGGGATCGCCGTGTTTATGTCGTACTAGACCGTAGAGCCAGATGTAGCAGCAAATCTCAACACAAAAGCAACTAACTGAGTGTGGTAAGGTTGAGTTGAATGTCAAAGCCATGAACTCCGAGTATTACAGTAGTTAGATCTTGTCAACAAAAATATGACCAACCTACAATAGTTGCCATGAACTCCGAGCATTACAGTAGTTAGATCTTTTCACCACAAATATGACTCACCTACAATAGCTGAACTTGCCGTTAAATCCAGCTTGTCCTGGCGAGTCAAAAACTAAATAAACAAGGACCCTAACATAAGTCTGAAGGTCCGGTGGTATCTCATGGTTGCATGTCAAATCTTGGCAGAGAGATAATGGTCACGGTTCTGTCCCCTTAAGTGTAGTATGTCGTTTTTTTTGTTTGTTAAATGGGGTTCCTCTTTCGTTAAGATTCGCCCGTTTTGTTAGTAATTTGTCATATAAATCACAGCAGGGACTCTAACTCTGTCGGCATTGCGCCCTTGCCCCTGACACAGCGACTTATTCTTTGACCTCGTGCCCTGCGTAGGATATAGCCGGGGAGACGAGGGTGGCGAGAGAGTCGTACACTCGGAAAAATGCCGCATGACACTCTCCATCTGTTGGAGCATGTTGTGTTGTTGTTGTTGTTATCCGGGGCTTTTAGGGGGGAAAATGAACACCAGAACAAAATAAGCGTTAGATTTGTGACTTTCTTACAGTTGGCATAAGGTTTTCTAACGCTTTCTCTATTCTCGTTATACGACTTTCTCTATTCTCGTTATACGACTTTCTCTATTCTCGTTATACGACTTTCTCTATTCTCGTTATACGACTTTCTCTATTCTCGTTATACGACTTTCTCTATTCTCTTTATACGACTTTCTCTATTCTCGTTATACGACTTTCTCTATTCTCGGTATACGACTTTCTCTATTCTCGGTATACGACTTTCTCTATTCTCGGCATACGACTTTCTCTATTATCATTATACGACTTTCTCTATTCTCGGTATACGACTTTCTCTATTCTCGGTATACGACTTTCTCTATTCTCGGTATACGACTTTCTCTATTCTCGGTATACGACTTTCTCTATTCTCGGTATACGACTTTCTCTATTCTCGGTATACGACTTTCTCTATTCTCGTTATACGACTTTCTCTATTCTCGTTATACGACTTTCACTATTCTCGTTATACGACTATCTCTATTCTCGTTATACGACTTTCTCTATTCTCGGTATACGACTTTCTCTATTCTCGGTATACGACTTTCTCTATTCTCGGTATACGACTTTCTCTATTCTCGGTATACGACTTTCTCTATTCTCGGCATACGACTTTCTCTATTCTCGGCATACGACTTTCTCTATTCTCATTATACGACTTTCTCTATTCTCGGTATACGACTTTCTCTATTCTCGGTATACGACTTTCTCTATTCTCGGTATACGACTTTCTCTATTCTCGGTATACGACTTTCTCTATTCTCGGTATACGACTGACGCCTCCAAAAATCTCACCAAATCTCTCCTCAAACACTGACGCCATCACATCCAGGATGACAACCCCAAGTCCCATGAGGGACCCCCCATGACTGCACCTCCTGCGCCCGGTGTGACCCCATTACCACTCATCACCCTCGACCTAGTTCCACCCACCTCGGGGGCATTCGTTCCTAATAAAAATCATTTGCTGTTTAGCGCTCCGTCAATCTCATATCTCGCAGCTCGAAGATAACTCTCAAATATTCATCCACTCCGCAGTGATCTCCCTTTGTTAATTAAACAAACCTGGGCGATGGACTCTCAACAAAATGGTGTCTCCAATTATTTTAACAGACCGTTAAAAAATAGCATTCATATTTCAATAATCATATATCAATTTAAAGAATAATCATATAGTTTCTTTTATACCCAAGTTCTTTTTTTTAATAATGGTTGACATTTTGACATCAGAAAAAATAGCGACGTGGGTAGAAATGATGGCAATATATGTAGGGAGATCAAAGATTCATATGTTCACAAGTCCACACGTTTGAAACAATCATGTGTTTGGAAGCCAAAGACGTCTGACTAGTATCTACAGGCCTTAGTTTGAGAGTTGTAAATGTTATAAACTGTCAAACTGATATGCTTGAAAACCCCTGTACAATTGTGTCTTGAAGTGAGACCAATACAAAACAGTATTATCATGAACTAATTAAACCGGTCTTAAAATACTATGTCACAAGAAAAAATAACTAGTTTAGAACTATTAAACTAGGGGGGGGGGCGCGACACTGAAAGGGGGGTAGTAGAATTATACAGCCTTATGGGAGCAAGGAAAAAAATCACTTTCACTCTCTTCTTAAAGGTTGTTTATTTCATGGGGTAACGGGACATTTGTATTGAAGCTGAAAATAAGTGCTAAAAGATATTGTGTGACGAAAGAATTTTGAGAATCCCTGAACTAGTTTGTCCAGATGCGGAAATAACTCTGACATTATTTCTAATACTAATGGACGAGCCTGGCTCACCAAGGAGCCATGTAGTGGTCAATATCGTGGCTCACCAAGGAGACATGTAGTGGTCAATATCGTGGCTCACTAAGGAGCCATGTAGTGGTCAATATCGTGGCTCACCAAGGAGCCATGTAGTGGTCAATATCGTATTCGGGGTGATCTGATTTTGGAACGAGCAAAAATAAATCATGAAAATTAATGATTTTAGCGGTTAACATGAGTGACAGTCTAAAACTTAACATAACACGCGGTACTGCTCGACAGATGAGGTTAACATGAGTGACAGTCTAACAACTTAACATAACACGCGGTACTGCTCGACAGATGAGGTTAACATGAGTGACAGTCTAACAACTTAACATAACACGCGGTACTGCTCGACAGATGAGGTTAACATGAGTGACAGACTAACAACTTAACATAACACGCGGTACTGCTCGACAGATGAGGTTAACATGAGTGACAGACTAACAAATTACCATAACACGTGGTACTGCTCGACAGATGAGGTTAACATGAGTGACAGTCTAACAACTTAACATAACACGTGGTACTGCTCGACAGATGAGGTTAACATGAGTGACAGTCTAACAACTTAACATAACACGTGGTACTGCTCGACAGATGAGGTTAACATGAGTTACAGACTAACAACTTAACATAACACGTGGTACTGCTCGACAGATGAGGTTAACATGAGTGACAGACTAACAACTTAACATAACACGTGGTACTGCTCGACAGATGAGGTTAACATGAGTGACAGACTAACAATTTAACATAACACGTGGTACTGCTCGACAGATGAGGTTAACATGAGTGACAGACTAACAACTTAACATAACACGTGTCACTGCTCGACAGATGAGGTTAATATGAGTGACAGACTAACAACTTAACATAACACGTGGTACTGCTCGACAGATGAGGTTAACATGAGTGACAGACTAACAATTTAACATAACACGTGGTACTGCTCGACAGATGAGGTTAACATGAGTGACAGACTAACAACTTAACATAACACGTGTCACTGCTCGACAGATGAGGTTAATATGAGTGACAGACTAACAACTTAACATAACACGTGGTACTGCTCGACAGATGAGGTTAACATGAGTGACAGACTAACAACTTAACATAACACGTGTCACTGCTCGACAGATGAGGTTAACATGAGTGACAGTCTAACAACTTAACATAACACGTGGTACTGCTCGACAGATGAGGTTAATATGAGTGACAGACTAACAACTTAACATAACACGTGGTACTGCTCGACAGATGAGGTTAATATGAGTGACAGACTAACAACTTAACATAACACGTGGTACTGCTCGACAGATGAGGTTAATATGAGTGACAGACTAACAACTTAACATAACACGTGGTACTGCTCGACAGATGAGGTTAATATGAGTGACAGACTAACAACTTAACACAACACGTGGTACTGCTCGACAGATGCGGTTAATATGAGTGACAGACTAACAACTTAACATAACACGTGGTACTGCTCGACAGATGAGGTTAATATCAGTGACAGACTAACAACTTAACATAACACGTGGTACTGCTCGACAGATGAGGTTAATATGAGTGACAGAATAACAATTTAACATAACACGTGGTACTGCTCGACAGATGAGGTTAACATGAGTGACAGACTAACAACTTAACATAACACGTGGTACTGCTCGACAGATGAGGTTAACATGAGTGACAGACTAACAACTTAACATAACACGTGGTACTGCTCGACAGATGAGGTTAACATGAGTGACAGACTAACAACTTAACATAACACGTGGTACTGCTCGACAGATGAGGTTAACATGAGTGACAGTCTAACAACTTAACATAACACGTGGTACTGCTCGACAGATGAGGTTAACTTAGATTCGATGCGGTGATATTTTATGAAATGCAACACTTTAATCAAGGCAAATTATTTAAAATAATCCAGTGACAGCGTGTAAATAGGTCTTAAGTGTAAAATCTTTCTAAAAATACGTTGTAGTTCTATTTATTATAGAAATAATTTACCTCCGAAAAAGTGGGCCTAAAATTTTCATTTACATCTGTTTTTCTGTTATGTTACCTTTTACTAACCTGTGGTTCGCTGGCTATGTGTTACAATTTAAACTCTTTGTAGTTGGCATTGTTTGATTTGTTGTGTGAAGAGGTATGTAGAACCGATTACATCGAGATTATGGTTCCTGTTTGCTCAACATAGATTGTCTAAATATTCTCAATTTCAAATGTAAATAATTTAGGTCTGTCAAATAGAATTGTAATTCTTTTTATTGGAGAAAAATTAGTTTTCAAATTTTATTCTTTTTTTAAAAATGATCTAAGAAACGCACAGAAAAAACAAAAAATATTTTTAAATTTCGTGCTTTTTATAAAAAATAAAATAGATTCACAAAATTTGTGCGTATTTCTTTTGACTTCAATCATGTTTTTTTAAGATAGAAATTCTCTACCATTCTGCCAGTCATGCAACATGACTTGTATTCTCATTTATGATTTAATCCCTCAATTAGGTGCTTGTAGGAGGAATGGCGGCCATCAAGCCTGAGGCCAAAACATGTCTCCGTTTCCAACTGGTTTCATACTTTTGGAAAAAAAATCCCTTTTAATTATTTTTTTTCGTAAAATAAGGTTATTTAAGAAATGTATCCGGCCTCCGGTAGATTCTTTCTTTAACGCAATCTCTGATGAGAGTGATGCATTGTCTTCATCTGTCTGTCTCTCCAGGGTGTGTGTCTTCATTTGTCTGTCTCTCCAGGGTGTGATTTCTTCTCTGAAATCTATAACACTCGGTTCAATTTTCTTCTCTCACATGACTGACTCTAAGGGTACCAAGTGGCTCTCAGATTATGGACTTACGCCTCATATGTCATGAAGGCGTGAATAAAGTGTGTGCGATATCGCCTCTGTATAAGGTTTGTTTTAATTGAAGTTTTTTTTATTGTAATGGTGTTGATTAATATCTCTTGCATATAAACTTCCTTTATATTTTTAATATAAAATTTAATACACCAATATAAGCAAAGCTTTAAACTTACCTGGTAAGTTATTTTTAAACACAAATACTAAAAAAAGAATTGTTTTACAAATGTTTATTTTGACTGCTCGCTACCACAAGAGCTTGTGACAAGCAGCGGAAATTCAAACATTCGTTTTTAGTAAAGTTTGAAACAAAATAAAATCATTAGTTGTTTTTCCCCAGCTATATTATTTTGAAATATATATATTTTTTGCAAGACAACAACAAAAACAAAATACAATTTTAGACGGGTTAATTAGTTCAAATACGATCTACATTTGAACAATTAACCCGAGAACAGAACATCGACTACAAATCTATACATCATATAACAACTATGTAAGAGCTTTTAAAAACAATGGGTAGAAATTAGGTTCTTAAGTAAATTTGTCTCTGTTACAAAAATCACAATAGCTTAACCAGCATACGGACCTAATCTTGGCTTATAATAACATTATCTTGTGACTCCGTTTATCTTATAAATATGCTGGTAAATTGTGTACACAAAGTTGTCTTGGGGCAAATCATTATTTCCCCCCAAAGTTTTGTTAACTAACATGACACACACAGAAAAACTATCTTATAAGTAAGTTTTAAAATATTTAGAAATTTCTGATTTGATGAATTGCGTAAATGAACACCAGAGATACGCGAATGAGAAAAATAATTCAATATTTAACAGTAAGTGTTAAAAGAGTTCTGGGGTGGGGCTGGGGGTGAGTGAGGTAAGGGGTCATATTCAGGGGCGTAGTTTTTGTCTAGATATAAGACAGTTTCATTCGCTGAAGGACATTTTTAGGCCACTAGTTCAAAGTCCATTAACGCAAATCAGTTAACGCCTCACTAATATGTTATCTTTATATCTTCATGTTTCATGGATGAAAAAATGACAACTCCTTTAAATTCTATTATTTTCACCTAAAAAAAGCAATTTTTCAAGTATCATTCTTTTTATAATTATATTATATTTCTTTCTTCTTTAACTTTCTATTGAAAACAAAAATACATAACTGACTTTGTCCGGCTTCTAGTCTCAATTAGTTGAAAATTATTTTGGTTCACATGGACTTAATTCTGTCTTTGAAGGGGTTCCCACGTTTTCCAGGACTTTGGTCTTACAGCGCTCGATGGCAAGGGATTCACATCAAATTTATAACTGGTCATGCAAATAAATTAGGAAAAAAACATTAGCCTTGACACTTCATCGCACTGTCCATTTGGGAAACCTTAACATTTTCCCTACTTCTGGAGTATTGCATTTATGAATTTATTAAAACTCATTAAAAATAACAAGAGACTCTGAGACTTTGAGACTCTGAGACTTTGAGACTTTGAGACTCTGAGACTTTGAGACTCTGAGACTTTGAGACTCTGAGACTTTGAGACTCTGAGACTTTGAGACTCTGAGACTTTGAGACCAAGTGACAAAAGATATGTTAAAAAGTCTTTAGTTTTCGATGGCAAATGGCCTTTTCTGTTTGCATTTTTTTCCTTCAGTTATTACAAGAGGACATTTAGCTTTGCATATCTCTGTTTTATGATCAAAGAACAACGTTACACATAGTGACATAGTGAGCCTGTGTGTTTTATGATCAACGAACAACGTTACACATAGTGACATAGTGAGCCTGTGTGTTTTATGATCAACGAACAACGTTACACATAGTGACATAGTGAGCCTGTGTGTTTTATGATCAACGAACAACGTTACACATAGTGACATAGTGAGCCTGTGTGTTTTATGATCAACGAACAACGTTACACATAGTGACATAGTGAGCCTGTGTGTTTTATGATCAACGAACAACGTTACACATAGTGACATAGTGAGCCTGTGTGTTTTATGATCAACGAACAACGTTACACATAGTGACATAGTGAGCCTGTGTGTTTTATGATCAACGAACAACGTTACACATAGTGACATAGTGAGCCTGTGTGTTTTATGATCAACGAACAACGTTACACATAGTGACATAGTGAGCGCTTGTCTATGACGGTATATGCCAGTGTAAGACAGTGAAAAGTTTAAGATTGTGTAAGACTGTCTTTTGCCTATAAGGAATGTAGTGACCAAGGCGTCTACAGGGAGCCGTCTCTTACAGGGTATCCTGTAGAGTCTATCGTCAGAGTCAGACAGGTTTAACCGTCGACCTGACCGGCTTGTACGGGGTCCTTGTCTTAGTGTAAGTAAGGCATTAGTCGGGCCATGCATATTCATGGGCGTCACGAAGGCTGGGGTTCAATGAGGACAAGATGACGTAAATTGGAGAATATATGGGCGGAGTTTAATGGAGTGAACAGTACTGGGAAGGCAAAAATGTGAATATCAGTCAAAAGAGGATTCCTGTGAAACCACACTTTTATATCACATGTAGACAAAATATATATACTCCAAATAGATCAGATACTAAGTTCAGACTACTAGATGATAAATAGATGCAACCAGAAAAAATAAATGTTATTATGTGCTTTATTCCATTTTAGACTTTTTTATTTTATTTTTATTTTTGCCCATTCACTCAAACACCATTGTGTTGTCTTATAACAGTTACACATATCCATTAAGGTTTTTTTCTCTTTTCCTTTCTTATATAGGAAACCCTTTTGTTTGATTACAAAATTTTCGAACTTGAGTTTCATATTACCCCCAAACCTATTAACTTGAAACATATATTTCATACAAAATTTATAACTATAAGGTAGGTATACACATACATAAAGGTATATATATATATATATATATATATATATATATATATATATATATATATATATATATATATATATATATATATATCACAATACCTACACAAATAGTCACGACACTTAGACCATCAGATATGAAACCTAGACCACCAGCCCCAATACCTAGACCACCAGCTCCAAAACTTAGAACACCAGCCCCAATACCTAGACCACCAGCCCAAAACCTAGACCACCAGCCCCAATACATAGACCACCAGCCACAATACCTAGACCACCAGCCCCAATACCTAGACCACCAGCCCCAATACCTAGAACACCAGCCCCAATACCTAGACCACCAGCCACAATACGTAGACCACGAGGCACGATATCTAGACAGTCTCAATACTTAGACCAACAGTCGCTACACATAGACACTCAGCATTGATACATAGAGCGGTAGTCACAATACCTCGACCAGTCAAATACATAGACACTCAGCATTGATACATAGAGCGTTAGTCACAATACCTCGACCAGTCAAATACATAGACACTCAGCATTGATACATAGAGCGTTAGTCACAATACCTCGACCAGTCAAATACATAAACACCCAGCATTGATACATAGAGCGTTAGTCACAATACCTCGACCAGTCAAATACATAGACACTCAGCATTGATACATAGAGCGTTAGTCACAATACCTCGACCAGTCAAATACATAGACACTCAGCATTGATACATAGAGCGTTAGTCACAATACCTCGACCAGTCAAATACATAAACACCCAGCATTGATACATAGAGCGTTAGTCACAATACCTCGACCAGTCAAACACATAAACACCCAGCATTGATACATAGAGCGTTAGTCACAATACCTCGACAAATCAAATACATAGATAATTAGCACATAATCGTTTGACATTCACGCTATGAACAAAATCAATTTCCCTAAAGTTATTATTACATCCACCGTTACCCCCCCCCTTCCACAAAATCACTTCCTAATTAACATAAGTTGCTTTCTTTAAAAAATTTAATTAATTTTTGTTATATTTATAAACAGTTAAGTTATATGCGTCATGCTAATGACCACCACCACAAAAATAAATAAAAATAAAAATATAATCTCAATTGATGGAAAGGGCAAATTAACGAACAAATGAATATGGTTTTTACTCTATTTTAAAATCCTTGTAAGAAAGGAATAAATAGCAGTTCTTTTCTAAAGGTTTTATTTACTGATACACCACAGAGTTATATGCACCCACATTTCATTCAAATATGATTAAACCGAACGTAAAAGAAAGATGCTTAACCAGACATAAAGATCAAAATTTAAAAAAATATCCAAGCTTTGAGAAAAGATTAATACCAACAATTTGAAAATAGATAAATATGAAAACTTTGATATTTTTCCCTAGTAAAAGAAAGCTAAGAAAGTGCACTCTATCTAATTATATACAACATTCTTGTAACTGACTGAAAGTATACCATTAATGATGTGCAGTCTATTGGTTCGATTCATCAATTTGATATTCAAATTTAAAAAAAAATAATTTCAATTCTTTTAAGATATTTTATTTATTTTTAATAAAAGGTTTTTAAAAAATTATAAATTTATTGAGTCATTTTATACATACGCTAAGAGAGCTATGATATTTTAAAAAAGAAGAACCCACTAGACAACAGGCAAGAAAACACAACGCTACAAGAGGACCATTTAATCATTGGCAAAGACAAACACATTAGTTGCATTCTGGTCCAGCAATGCTGTTTTAATCTTGGTTCCGGCTGAAATGGAAATGTCAACGCTGGCTTACATTTTTCTGACATCCGCACTAAGGGACAATAGAAATCTTCATTTATAGAAGCAGGGTCGTATCTTCAAGTAAGAAAATAACAAGTAACTCTACATTTTTGATTTATTTAAAATGTAATTTCAGCAAACGAAATGGTTCCCAAAAATCACTTTAATTCAATTTATTTTGAAGATGATTTGAGCTTTAAATTAAAAAATGTGGATTTGCTAGTACTCCACAAAACAAAGAGTACGGTGCATTCTTTGTTAAAGGTAAACTGCATGTTATATTCTTCAAAACCTGACTTTCTTTTAAAACCCACAACTGCCGCTAGTTACACTTTAATTACCACACACCCACCCTCTCCAGCTTAATATACATATTTTTTAAACAGTGCCTGAAGGGACAAAATAATCAAATAATTATAGTCATAAAAAAGAATACTTAAAAACGTAAAATAGAGCGTTGGCCAAGATTTCCACAACAAGAAACTAGAAACAAAAAAACAGACTTTAAAAATGTGCAAATTATTAATACCAAAAAATTCATTTTATGTGCAGTCCATAGGTTCACAAAGATTGCAAATTTTTATTTTCTTCTTTTTAGTGCACTTTCTATATGCAAATAAAAGCGTATCCTTTTAGAAAAAATATTTAAAAAATATTTTATTTAGCTTTAAATCAACATCGCTAATTTTGTCATAATGAACTGCAAAACTGTGTTATACTTGCCAAAAAGATAAGAATGAAATTTTAAAAATAAAAAAATCACAAATTAAAATTTTTTAAATAGCATGTCAAACTTCAAATCCCTACCACGAAAAAGAATTTTTTTTAATGAGTCTCCGATATTATACAACATGTGCCAGGTATTCTTGCTGGTAACTCGTATTTCTACCAAAAAATTCTTATAGACGGACCCCACTGGCTCCTCTCCTGTGTAGAGACGTCTCTAAACGTTGGAATATCCGAGTGCATTTTGTTTGTTTACATTGCCCTGGTGGCTCGCCATCTCGGAGCAGGTGATTACTTTCAATCGCCCCCGTCCCTCCCGCTCCCCCCGACGATAAGTGACTCCACGTTTTTAGCAAATTTTATATTATATTAAACTGCCCACGCCGGAAGTGCTCCTTGGGTGCATCCATTTTCTGGTGTCACATGCTGTCTGCCATCTTGAAATGGGAATTTTCGGTTTTCAGAAATGTTTATCTTTGTTTGTGAGAAGTCCATCAGGGGGAAAAGCCAAGATGTCGTCTCAATGTAGTTAAACTCCTCATTCATCGTCTTTCAAAATGAAGAAACAAATTTCAGCAAATTTCAACCAAAGCCACAAATAATGTTATTTTGTGACATAGTTTGTAGGAACTTTAAATTTTATCTTCGATAATTTCCAAAAAACTCCATAAAGTATTGAATTTTTATAAACTTTTGAATGTTTCAAATCATGTACGAGCACAGTCAGGGAACTACATTGTTTAACATACTTACATTTGATTAACGTACTGATATGTAGTACTATACCGTATATTTTGTATGAAATATATTTTATAGTAAGCGAAACACACAAATCGTATCCTTTAAATTGTTCTGGGGCCAACAGTCATAATTTGCTAGGAAGCTTTTTTGGGCCAAGACTTATCTGCAGTAGCACTTCGGGCTACGTGTTATAAATATAATATATAATGCAAATTGTTTAAAACTTTCAATGTTAAAGGATGTTTAATGGTCCTTTCACCTGTTGATTAACATGATATGTGAGAAGTTTGTAAACAATGTCATGCTCACCCTTGTTTCAATAATTTGTTGCCCATTTTTAATTTTGGTAAAATGAAAATTCTCAAGAATTTGTTAATTATTTAACAGCTAGTGATCTTGTCGAATTTGATATGAAGAGCGTTATAAAATGTGTGTGCATGTTATGCTAGGCGATTATGACGTTTGCTGAAAGCACTTTTGTTCATGCTCGAAACGCTTCAGAATAGTTCATGAACAAAACATAGATGAGACTGCATACAATCAAGCTTATAGATAATTAGACGTGTGTCATGCAATAACAGGCTAGGTATGAGCCTGAGAAGTCTTCGTTAAAGAAGGCTAAACTTTCGACTTTTTGTGACGACTTATCAGGCTCATACCTATCCTGTTTGCATGACATATATCTAGAAAAGTTCATGTCTTTTTAAAGTGATTATATATAAAAATAAAGTAAAGTGTTGCTTTTCGAATATTGTTTTACAATATATTTTTTAAAATTGTAGTAAAGTTAAGTTGTTTTTTTTCCATTTTGATATGCGTCAGAAAATGATGCTAAACCGCCATTTTGCCACACGATTGTTAAGTTATTTAAATGAGATGATTTCATTGAACAGACTGATATCACACATAATATCTTGTCCCTGAGGACATGTTGGGCGATGATTTTAGCCGCACGTGAATTATCCACCAAAGGGGTGTAAGAGCGGACCGGGAATTGGCTTGGAACATTTTCTCTAAAATGTATTCATGCGCACATGACGCGGATGACGTCATCAAAAGGAGGCGACGAATCAAGACGTCAACGTCACAGGCTGAAAAACTATTGAGACGTCTTATGCACCATTACATCTTTAAAACGATTAAGTAGTTGAAAGAACACGCCCCCACTAGAGGAAGGGGATATGATAAAAATAAGGGACAACTAGCAGGTTGAACTTGATGGAAGAGAGATGTAGCAAGCAAAGCTACAACACAGGGGAGGAAATACTGGGTATGGGTCAACAGATACTTTCGTGTTGATAGTTCTTTTCAACAGGTTACCTTTTCCTGTTCATTGATGAACGAGTCACAAGTATAAGACGGAGCTTTTCTTTTTCTGACATAGGATTTAACTAAAATTACAATTGATGGATATCACGGTGGAGATTACAACACGCCAGATACAGGCAGGGTGAAATACATAAAAATGTGTGACAGGTAAATGAGATAAAGTCGGGTGACGTATAGAAGGGTGAGTTGAAGACAAGTGTGGTGAAACCTGGTGAAATCCAATTCTCTCAAGCTCTTGGTGTTAGTGTTAAGCACAAGGAAAACGATTGTAATGGATTGTCTATAAATGCAAGGTTCTTTGTTTTTTTAGTAAGACACGGAACCTAGCTATTCTTCGAAAGTAAGAAATTTCATGCAGTCATCATTTTATTGAATACTAGTAACACAGCCCGTCCAAGGACGGGAATATGTATAGGGTGACCTGTGAAGTTCCTGGTAGGACATCATAACATCCACATCAACTGACTCCAAAATGAAACGTCACCAGTCGTCGTTTCAACCAGAGGCTTTGTCAAGAGACCCTACCTAGCCCCACACCGAGGTCTGTCCAGAGACCCTACCCCCCCAACCAAGGTCTGTCCAGAGACCCTACCTCTCCCCCCACACCGTGGTCTGTCCAGATACTCTACCACCGCCACACCCTTCTGTCCAGAGACCTTACTTCCTCCCTCCACACCGTGGTCTGTCGAGAGACCCTACCTCGCCACCACTGCGGTTTGTCGAAAGACCCTCCGTCTCGACCGGCCATACATGTGTATTACGTAAAATATTATACGTTATAGTTATAATAAATAACCCGTAAAAACAAAGTTTGTGACTATAAATCACAACTCACACCGCTCAAAATAAAGTCTTGGAAGAAATACTGAACCCAAAATAACTCGTTTTGAACATCCGCGTAAATTTGTTCAATGTGAAATGAGATTTAATTTTTCTCCGCTAGTGACTGATTGTTGGAGTCTGTAGGAGTTTGGGGGGGACCAATCGCTATCGAGTACCAGGTAGACAACTGCCTTTTATTATAATTATAGATAGGAGGTTTAAGAAAATATATTACAATGACATGCATAACTCCTAGCATCCAAAGACCCAGCTTCCTTGTGCTCATCTACACGGAACGGCGCATCTATCCATGACATCAACAGACAAAAGGTGACCGAGTCGAGAGTACAGACCAGGAAATATCGTGAACAAAACTTTCCTAATGACATCCTAATAGTGTCACGCCCGATCTTTGATTGGTCTTATAAGCTACCAAAGTACTCACCACACTTCCTTAAATATGATGTAGAGTCTGCTCCCCGTTGATAAAAAAGGACATGTGTGTATTCCATAACCTAAATTCATTATTTCATGGAAAATAATATATGTATCATTTTAATTAATATGTTTTATCATAATCAATTGTCATAGTAATTGTAATTAAATTTACTGATCATTATCTATATAATTTTACCTTATTCGATTTTCATTATGCTGTAAGAAATATAGCATGATATAAAATAAGACATATACCCCATACACACAAGATCCAACTTCTTGTTTCAGTTCCAAATAGCAATGAGCATGTTACGTTTGAACATGAAGTATGTGTAATAAATCATTTGCCGCGGCCATTATGTACAACTACACGTTCATTTAGAAAAGTAATAAGTTCTGTTAACGACCGCTCTATGCCATCGGAAGGGGGGGGGGCGGGGTCATGTCATGGGTTGGAGTTCATATCTCTGCGTTGTTGCCAAACTTCTTGGCGTATTCTATCATTTTTTAAAAAATTCAATCAATTTTCTCAGAGGGCCTGGTTACATAAATGCCTCTAACATTTTTGTTATGTCTTTTAAAAATATAATAAAATTGTGTTAACATTTTAAATTTCAATTTTTTCTTATGCTATTAATTATTCACATCCCCAATAATACAGCTCTTTCTGAACATGATATTTTACTGATACATTTTCCCCCTAATACAACAGATAAAAAAATAAAACTGCTTTATATTAGCGAATTTTTTTTTCCATACTGCACTTTTTAAAAACGTCTAATACAGACTTTAGGAATAGTTGTTTCTTATAATGGAGATATACATTTATATGATTGCTTTGTTGTTTTACCTTAGTATAAAGCATTGTCTGATAGCAGGTGAATCTTAAAGAACGCCCTACCCCATATTTTGTTATAGTACATCTTTAAAGAACAATACCGATCTAATCCTACTACATTTTCCGGTAAAGCAATTTTTTAAAATCTTTACCAGCGTTTCCCTATACCGCAACTATTTGAAAACAAGAGAGCATGCCAACTGATCAGCATGCTGTAATAAAACCAATTGACATAAACTTTCCAGGCTCGGGATTCTGTCCATTAGCATGAGTATCGGGCGTAAGTTGCTGTCTGGTCTTGCTTGTATACAAATAGACCCTAACATTTGATAGAGTGGGGGAAGGGACTGTCGGCAAACGTAAGCTAAAGCCGCGGGTGCCCGTGAGTAGAGAGGTGACTCATGCAACGGCAGGTCCGGAAAAAGAAGTGTCTAAATTACAGGATAGGTAGGAACGTATCTATGTTAACGTGTCTATGTTTTAGATATGAGTGGAAAGGAAGAAACCATGGATGAAGGAAAAAAATTGTTTGTACATAAATGTTAAACGTTTTAGATATTGACACAAAGATACCGACAAATGTGATCTATACAAAAGTGATATATACAAATTTGATCTCTAAAAAAAATATTGATAAATTCGAAATGATGATTATACTAAATAAAGGTGAGACAAAATTTATAGAATGAAAAGATATTGAATAACATTAATCAAATCGAAACGTTAAATTAGACTAGATTAGAATGATCTATAACAAGAATATATATAATGGCGAAATTTTAAAAAAATGAAATGTAAATACGATCACTTAAATGGAAAGAACATCCCATACACAAGCACATACAGCCAGACAGACACACAACCACATACACACACATAAATGCACAAACAGAGATATATATATTATATATATATATATGTATATATATATATATATATATATATATATATATATATATACATAAATAGACACACGCGCACACGTATATTCACCAACACGTTTGTGATCTAATAACGAGATATGAGCTAGCGCTACTACATTTCTCAAAGCCCATACGTATGCAAGAATTATTTTTAAAATATTTTTTTTATTCATTTAAAACATTCGTAAGTTAATATTTATAAAATCGTTAACCCTCTAGTAAATTCCACTGTTTTACCTATACCATTGGCCATGACACATATGTAGGACTTTTATAAAGGAATCATTCATGTTAAAATATCCTTTAAAACGCTTAAGAACATTTCGCCAGGAGTGTCCGAGGGACAGTGACAAGTTGACCTGCTTCAATTGTCTGAAGACCCCTGGCATAGACAAAAGTTATATTCACAACTGTGCTATAACAACCGATTGCAGTACAAATTCAGACGTCTCAATTAAAAAAAAACAACAAATTGGTAATATAAATAGATACATCTACGCACACAACATTCTATAACATAGGGTCAATTAATAATAATTGGTTCAAAAAGTTCCACTAACTGGTGCAGTGACTCGCGTTGCTAACAGATCTGATGAGTTCTACTAAGTGCTGTCTGACAGCCAAAGACATGTTTCCTTGAAAGGTCGACTGGAACATTATCGAACATTTCCATTATAGCTGTCACTAACAGCATTGACCCAATGACCCTATAAGGTGCATATAAATGACCTCATAGACCTTAGGTCAGAAAGATTGTGTCTCGAAGTGTGATGGCACGAGTCTAGGGGGTTGAATATGTATAAAATCAAATCAAATTAATAAATGCTCAAAATTGAAGCATTTTAAAAACATGTTGGGCTAGTTTTAAAGTGCAAAACATTTTGATTGGCCTGCTGCTAAAAGTGACGTCATGGAAATTTGGAAAGTGAGATTACTCCGACAGATTCAGAAACTTCTGCACACGCTTGCTTCCGTCGGTTTATTTGCATCGCTCCAACAGATCCACCCACCCCCTTTTCATTCCTATGCGGCACCCTCTCCTCTTACAATCCATGAAATTGCCCCATTTCACACAGCATCCCAATCTAGATTGTAGGGGCGCTTTCCCACGATAAGCTAAGGGAAGTAATAGAATGTAGATGTTCATTTTGGTATTGGCGTCCTCTGTTGGGGAATAGATGGCTCTTTAGAAAGGTGTGAAGATATAATAATTACGCCATTAACGTGGACTATTGTGCGTGGCTATAGCAAAAGTGAAGCTATGTTGAGTTAAAATTTTGCGAAAGAATCTAAAAATTGTGCTTATTATGAAACTGTTTGTGAAAGTCATATATTAGGGAGTTGTTTTGAAGACTTACACTATTATTGATAAAGGAAATCAAATAAAATCTATAAACGTGTAAAATATGTTTTAGGGAGTTCAGTCATGCTCTAGATGTTATTGAAGCCTGAAGCAGGTATTGTTAAGCCAGAAAAAGACTTAACAAAATGGCAAAGACATCAGCAAAAAAAGTCTTCCTTAACAAACAAAACTTGACAAAAAGAAGTCTGTAAATAAAGTACAACTTAATTCCATGAGTACCAAGGGTTGCCATCAGCCGGAAAGATTTCAATGTCCAGCAGGTCAAGCTCATGCTGGACATGGGATTAAATTACTGCCAAGTTATAAGTAACTTTACACAAGAGCTTAAACACATAAAATTGAACCCTGAAAAGTTAATATAAAGCGGTAAAACTTAAAATTTTGAAAATAGTATAATAATTGTTTTTGTATAGAATAATCTGATGAAACAACCCCAAATTTGCCAGCCTAGAAACATTAAGATTTTTACAATAAAATATAAAAGGATTTTTTTGTTTAAAGTCATAATAAACAAAGATCAAATAAAACATTATAAACTCGAGGAAGTGCCTCTGGCTTTCAGTATATTCAACATACACAAAATACACATAGTAAGCACAATATGATTAGAAATATTTAAAAAAACAAAAACATTTTTACTTCTATCCCCAAACTTAATGAACAGAGCACCATCCAACAGTAACGACAAACTCTTCCCTATCACAAAACAATTCTATTGTAGTGAGGACCTCAACTGTACAAGTAACACTCTAAACATAACAAAAAGCTGCTGTCAACGTAACGACAGACTTCTGTCAACGTAACAACATACTTCTGTCAACGTAACGACAGACTTCAGTCAACGTAACAACGAAGTTCTGTCAACGTAACAACAGACTCCTGTCAACGTAACAACAAACTCCTCTCCACCGATAACAGTATCAATATTACTTCCACTCATCGTAACACCAACCCCTCATACCGTAATACCAACACCTTCCATTGTAACACCAACCGCTGACATCTTAACACCAAACATCTTAACGTAACTCCAACCCGTCACATCGTAACACCAACCCTTTCCATTGTAACACCAACACCTTTCATTGTAACACCAACACCTTTCATTGTAACACCAACCCCTTTCATTGTAACACCAACACCTTTCATTGTAACACCAACCCCTTTCATTGTAACACCAACCCCTTTCATTGTAACATCAACCCCTTTCATTGTAACACCAACCCCTGCCATTGCAACACCGACCCTTTTCATTGTAACACCAACCCCTCACATCGTAACACAACCCCCTTCCATTGCAACCCCAACCCCTTCCATTGCAACACCAACCCCTTTCATTGCAACACCAACCACTTCCAATGCAACACCAACCCCTTTTATTGTAACACCAACCCCTTTCATTGTAACACCAACCCCTCACATCGTAACACCAACCCCTTCCATTGCAACACCAACCCCTTTCATTGTAACACCAACCCCTCACATCGTAACACCAACCCCTTCCACTTCAACACCAACCCATTTCATTGTAACACCAACCCCTCACATCGTAACACCAACCCTTCCACTTCAACACCAACCCCTTTCATTGCAACCCCAACCCCTTCCATTGCAACACCAACCCCTTTCATTGCAACACCAACCACTTCCATTGCAACACCAACCCCTTTTATTGTAACACCAACCCCTTTCATTGTAACACCAACCCCTCACATCGTAACACCAACCCCTTCCATTGCAACACCAACCCCTTTCATTGTAACACCAACCCCTCACATCGTAACACCAACCCCTTCCACTTCAACACCAACCCATTTCATTGTAACACCAACCCCTCACATCGTAACACCAACCCTTCCACTTCAACACCAACCCCTTTCATTGCAACACCAACCCCTTTCATTGTAACACCAACCCCTCACATTGTAACACCTAACACCAACATCGTACAATTAACTTTCCTCCAACCGTAACAACATACGCTTCCTATTCCTGTAACAACCTGCTTCTAACTGTAACAACCGCCTTCTAACTGTAACAACTGCACCTCTAACAATAAATTAACACCGCAACCAATATAACCACCACCCTGTGCACCTCTCTAGTCATTGGTCGCAAGATAACTTAACGGAGGAAAAAAACTGACCGAAATCCATTTATCCTTTACACCATAAGAAAACATAAAGCCACCCCGTTACTAGCCAACGGTCAACTAAAAAACACTTTACATTCGCCATCGGAGAACCTAAAAACACCCCGCAACTGGGCATTACAAAACTGTGACAAAACACCCGACCACTCGCCATATAAACAACACATTGATTCGTTCCGCATGGGGCAGTCTGTCGGGAGAGCGGGGCCCTGGGGTGCCACTTGTCACGCCCCTGGGGTGGCAATTGTCTCGCTGATTGCGCCCCGACGTGTTGCATTACGAGATTTAAACGTGACTCCAACTGTAAATAAAGTCCAAAATGTCTTTGTGTGTTAACAATGGAAGCTAAGCGATTCTCACACTGTGAAGGGGGGTGTCAAGTTTTTATGTGTTTGTAATATCACTACAATATCACACGAGGTGATATTTTATCCACTTCTTTTCAACATGCACAAGTAAACAATTTGGTTTTTCAGATTGTGTTTTAGCAGACTAAAAACATTAGAAATACAACACAAAGATAATTTAATACAACCCTCAGATAGACATAAGGATAAAAACACCTTTCTTATTCCGTATGCAAGAACAAACACATACAAGTTTTCCTTCTTCCCGTCCGGAATTAGGGCGTGGAATGGGTTGCCTGAAGAATCTAGGAAAACCAACACTTTATCAACATTTAAATCTCTAATAAAAATGCAGGACTAAACACAAACCGTGAGCGTAGGACGCAATAATCTTCTGTATAGAAGGAGCGTCTGTAAACAGATAAGATAAGATATCTTAAAATGTGTCAGAAGTGTTATTAAATTATACATATTTGATTAATCATAAATTAATTATTAACTACAAAAATAACCTTGCAAGAAGCAACCTATAGAATTAGTTATTGGAATATTTCTCTCTCTAGACCTGTAAGTTTCTTAGAATTAAAAAAAATTCATATCAGTATTAGAGAACAACCGGTCAGATATTTCAAAGACATTAGCCCCAAAAAAGCCCATTAAAGCATTGATTACAAGAGAGGTAAAGTGAGAACTAAAGTTATTGACTGAAAACTATTTCTGATATCTCAGATAACATTTATTTTTATTTTGTACATTTCGTGAATATTACCTCGAATCCTGTTTGATCACCAATATAGTCGTAATTATTTACTTCAAAATCAATTTGTTTCATAAATACTTTCAATTATTATTTAAATTTCAAGTTAAAAATTGTATATTTAAACTGTTGTGCGAGTCTGTTGGACACCGCGAATATAAACCGGAAATGAGTGCTTCCTTTCGGGTTCCAGGATTTGAATCAAGTTTTAACAAAAACCTGGAAAAGTGTTTAAGAAAAAAAATCCATTTTCTTTCAAAGAATTTAGTTATAACTGGACTAAGTCAGGTGATAGGATACTCCCTAATAGGGTAACTTGATGGAAATAGAGTGACCACACTGACCTACTTACAGACTAAATAGGTAGAACTAGATTGACGTATCTGATCTGACAAAACTAGTAGCAACCTAAATAGGTTTAATTATATTGAACTATCTTACCATTCACCACACACTTCTATTAACAGGCTAAGTAGATAGAATGAGCTGGAAGTATCTGACCAAACTGACCTATTAAATTGCTAAATAGGTAGAATTGGATGGACCTGACTGACCTACTTACAAGCTAAATTGGTATAATTAGTTTGACCTATTTTCACCTCACTATCCTACCAACAGGCTACTTATGATGAATTAGATTGACCTATATCTGACCACAATGATCTACTAACAGTCTATACAGATAGAATTAGATTAACCTACCCGAATACACTGACCCACTAAAAGGCTACTTATGATGAATTAGATTGACCTATCTTACCACACTGACCAACATACGGTAGATGTTAAGACACCAACTAGCCGGCGACCGTGTAGGATTAAGTTATTTACGTTGTAAGTGACACTCCGTCACGCCCACTCACGAGCCCCAGGTCACAGTAAGGCGGAGGACTTAGGTCATTTGCATGTTTGTTGAACTCGCGAGACGTGCCCCCAGGGTCAAGTGTCCGTAAGAACGCAAGAAAGACGAGATATATTTCAAACGATCACATTACGTTTTATTATAGATTTGTAAGCACGGTATTTTGATGGCATGTCTGGCTATGAATTGTATCGTTTCACTGAAGGTCGGTTTCTATGTGATTTCTTGCTATAAACGTGTCTCATATTACCAGGCTCTGTTACTACGCTATATCTCACTATAAATGTGTCTCATATTATCTTGCTCTGTTACTACGCTATATCTACCTATAAATGTGTCTCATATTATCTTGCTCTGTTACTACGCTATATCTCACTATAAATGTGTCTCATATTATCTTGCTCTGTTACTACGCTATATCTCACTATAAATGTGTCTCATATTATCTTGCTCTGTTACTACGCTATATCTACCTATAAATGTGTCTCATATTATCTTGCTCTGTTACTACACTATATCTCACAATAAATGTGTCTCATATTATCTTGCTCTGTTACTACGCTATATCTACCTATAAATGTGTCTCATATTATCTTGCTCTGTTACTACGCTATATCTCACTATAAACTCATGTTCATATTAATATGGTGTCAAATTTAGATTTA
The DNA here is from genome assembly GCA_944989445.1 of Ampullaceana balthica. Classification (NCBI taxonomy): domain Eukaryota; kingdom Metazoa; phylum Mollusca; class Gastropoda; family Lymnaeidae; genus Ampullaceana; species Ampullaceana balthica. Next base: position 2,189,301 of record CALYLW010000016.1, on the reverse strand, counting down.
AAATTCACCATACCGTCAGAAAGACATACACAAAAGACATTTTCTTAAACGGCAGAAGATTAACATAACTACCAATATATTTATTTATCTGCTCATATAATTGCAAGTGGAGATAATGCTTTTAGAAACACGAGAGATAACTCTATTAGGGGGAAATGATTAGTGCTATCCACGACTGTTGGGGGGAGTGGATCAAATAAGCTGACCACAGTTACCGCTCTGACCAGGGGCTAACCATACAAAAAATCAAGGGAAGCAACTGTTATTGATCAGACCGTCTGCGCATGTCAGCTTTGTCGGATAGCTAGATCAAAGCAACACACAAAAAAGGCGAAGTTAGGAGTAGTTTTGATCGCTAAAGTCAGAAGAAAAACTCTTTTTCAATCGTCCTTAAAACTGTTTAATCTGGTGAATGAAATGTTTTTAAGTAGACTAAATAAAAATTCATTTGAATATATATTAATACGATGTAAATATGATTCTACATAGTTACACCTTATACACCTTGTATGCAATACGTAGTGCATACTAAATATCATAACGACGAGTCTTGTAAGTCATGTGATGTGAGGTGGACTGGGTCATATGTTAATTGACCAGAGTGCAAGCTGACCGGGTGGCAATCTGACATGGTTATGTGGGTTACAATGTTAATTGGTTAACTGAGTCACACTGACCCCTGGTGAAGAGGTCCACTTTTGCTTCTGGTGCAGTGAGTCTCTATGGTAGTGGTGAGGTAGATCCATCTAACTTCTGGTGCAGTGAGTCTCTATGGTAGTGGTGAGGTAGATCCATCTAACTTCTGGTGCAGTGAGTCTCTATGGTAGTGGTGAGGTAGATCCCTCTGACTTCTGGTGCAGTGAGTCTCTATGGTAGTGGTGAGGTAGATCCATCTAACTTCTGGTGCAGTGAGTCTCTATGGTAGTGGTGAGGTAGATCCCTCTGACTTCTGGTGCAGTGAGTCTCTATGGTAGTGGTGAGGTAGATCCCTCTGACTTCTGGTGCAGTGAGTCTCTATGGTAGTGGTGAGGTAGATCCCTCTGACTTCTGGTGCAGTGAGTCTCTATGGTAGTGGTGAGGTAGATCCCTCTGACTTCTGGTGCAGTGAGTCTCTATGGTAGTGGTGAGGTAGATCCCTCTGACTTCTGGTGCAGTGAGTCTCTATGGTAGTGGTGAGGTAGATCCCTCTGACTTCTGGTGCAGTGAGTCTCTATGGTAGTGGTGAGGTAGATCCCTCTGACTTCTGGTGCAGTGAGTCTCTATGGTAGTGGTGAGGTAGATCCATCTAACTTCTGGTGCAGTGAGTCTCTATGGTAGTGGTGAGGTAGATCCCTCTGACTTCTGGTGCAGTGAGTCTCTATGGTAGTGGTGAGGTAGATCCCTCTGACTTCTGGTGCAGTGAGTCTCTATGGTAGTGGTGAGGTAGATCCATCTAACTTCTGGTGCAGTGAGTCTCTATGGTAGTGGTGAGGTAGATCCATCTAACTTCTGGTGCAGTGAGTCTCTATGGTAGTGGTGAGGTAGATCCCTCTGACTTCTGGTGCAGTGAGTCTCTATGGTAGTGGTGAGGTAGATCCCTCTGACTTCTGGTGCAGTGAGTCTCTATGGTAGTGGTGAGGTAGATCCCTCTGACTTCTGGTGCAGTGAGTCTCTATGGTAGTGGTGAGGTAGATCCCACTGACGTCTGGTGTAGTAAGAAATTCTGGTCTCTGGTTAATCCACTTCAACATCAACATTATTACTTATATACACTGAAGCTGTCACCACTTGCCAGATATTTGCTGTAGAAGAACATCAGAGTTCCAAATAATTCGAAAAAGAAATCTTCTGAGATTAGAGGAATGTTCGTCCCATGAAGAATAGATTGGCTTGTTGCATGACGTTTGATTAAGCAGCCCCAGACATTAGATATTTATAACAGCACGCATCACGTCTCACTAATTAAACAGTATGTCCTAATCATTTGTTTTTAATTTGACCCAAACCTCTTGCTCACTCTTAGTCGAATTTACAGAATGTATCTCATATCTCATTAAGTTAATCATTAAATCAGCTGGGAAAAAATAGTTATTTTAAAAATGTCCTGATTATGGCATCAGTGAAAGTTTTTTAGGCCCTTCTTTGGTGATTTACAGAAAACGGGTCTCCAAATGGGGTTAATTAATGAATATTTTAATCTTTAGTTAAGGTCCCAGGCCCTGATAATCAACACTATTAAAACCCGGAGACAGCCTTGATGTACCCGACGCTAGCCTTGATGTGTCCGACGCCAGCCTTGGTGTGTCCGACGCCAGCCTTGATGTGTCTGACGCCAGCCTTGATGTGTCCGACGCCAGCCTGATGTGTCCGACGCCAGCCTTGGTGTTTCCGACGCCAGCCTTGAAGTGTCCGACGAAAGTCTTGATGTGTCCGACACAATCACAAATGACCAGACATAAGTGACATGTGAACATGTTGTTGGTGTCTCTAACGGTGCCATATGGTAGGCGTGAACTCGAACGAATATGGTGGTGTCCATGTTAACACCTCAGAAGGACAATACAATCGATTCTTTTAGTCGTATGATTGCACCCTAGGTAGGTCATTAATGATCCCCCGCTAGCGGCGGTCCTAACACCATTGAGACGCGTGTGCTTTGCCGGGGGCTTGCGCCAAAGTGGTAGCGGGTCGTAGTAGGAAATGCCACCCCTCCTTGAGAGATCAAACTTGGTTGGAGGCATCTTCGACTCCTGTCCTGGATGCCCAGGTCGCTTCAGAAGTGACCGCTCCAGGGGGGGGGGTGTTCCCAGTTGTTACGTCCCCTTAGGGGAGGGGGCCAGAGAGCTGGGAGGGTCATCCAAGAAGACCCATGAAGAGCACTAGGTGCGGGGTTTCTGATTTTCTTACACATGTAGGTCATTAAGTCGTATGATTTCTAAGAAAAATTCCTCAAAATTTGTTCAATATCGCCAAACGACATCCATATAATAACCATTTTAATTGTTTGGTAACGGTTAGCTCAAAGTGTGGTAACGGTTAGCTCAAAGTGTGGTAACGGTTAGCTCAAAGTGTGGTAACGGTTAGCTCAAAGTGTGGTAAAGGTTAGCTCAAAGTGTGGTAACGGTTAGCTCAAAGTGTGGTAACGGTTAGCTCAAAGTGTGGTAACGGTTAGCTCAAAGTGTGGTAACGGTTAGCTCAAAGTGTGGTAAAGGTTACCCCAAAGTGTGGTAACGGTTACCTCAAAGTGTGGTAACGGTTACCTCAAAGTTTGGTAACGGTTACCTCAAAGTGTGGTAACAGTTACCTCAAAGTGTGGTAACGGTTACCTCAAAGTTTGGTAACGGTTACCTCAAAGTGTGGTAACGGTTACCTCAAAGTGTGGTAACGGTTACCTCAAAGTGTGGTAACGGTTACCTCAAAGTGTGGTAACGGTTACCTCAAAGTGTGGTAACGGTTACCTCAAAGTGTGGTGACGGTTACCTCAAAGTGTGGTAACGGTTACCTCAAAGTGTGGTACTGGTGTCCACGAGGAATCGTAGATGTTGTAAGTTATCTCATAGATATGAATTCTGAGGTAAATAAAACATTTTGATAACTGTTGGTTATAAGCAACAAGGATAATTCCTTGTAGACTCCAATCTAACATTCCTGTGATCAGCAAAACAAATAAACGATTTACTTAGGCGACTGTGAGTCAGACATTTGTGATCTCGTCGATTTAACTTTTTTCAAATTTAGAAACCCCAATGGATCCATTTTGTATGAACGATTAACGGCGACTAGGGAGGAAATGTGCTGGAAATTATTTAATAAAAGGACGGCCATGATGAAATCATCAATATTTAACATGAACACCTGGGGTTGACTGAGTGCGAAAGTTAACAAGTGTGAAATAGATGTTTTCATGGAATTTAACACGAATGTTAAGGTGCAATTGGATAAGGATAATAACATAAAACGTGCCGTGGTGGCTTACGTGAAATGGGATTAATCTGTTTCCTATACAATTTGCTTTGATATATTTTCTATTGTTATTTGCATGTTATGATAGCATCACGTGGGTCTGTTGTATGCTATGACAGTATCACGCGGGTCTTTTGTATGCTGTGATAGCATCAAGTGGGTCTGTTGTATGCTATGATAGCATCACGTGGGTCTTTTGTATGCTGTGATAGCATCAAGTGGGTCTGTTGTATGCTATGATAGCATCACGTGGGTCTTTTGTATGCTGTGATAGCATCAAGTGGGTCTGTTGTATGCTATGATAGCATCACGTGGGTCTGTTGTGTCCTGGTCTGTCAGGGACTCTCAAACACACGTGTCGGGAAAAAAACTCACCTAAGCTGAATTAATGTTACTTCATTACAGGTCTGTTGAAGACATTCTAACACTGGTATAATACTGGTATTGCCGTGCAGTAAAACTTAGATTGGGCTGAGCTTATAGATGATGATGTTGGAAGTTGTGTTTGATAACCTCTGACACAAAGCTGCGGGTACATTTATAAACACAATTTTAATGTATTAGAAAGCACTAGAAAAGCGTTTAGAATCCCTGGGCAATGATCTTAACCAGCATCTCATTCACGTCACAGTTTAAGCCAATCAAAACACCGCCCACTCCCAGAGTGTCAGGTGACACTGAGTTTAGCCATGGAAACACCGCCCACTCCCAGAGTGTCAGGTGACACTGAGTTTAGCCATGGAAACACCGTCCACTCCCAGAGTGTCAGGTGACACTGAGTTTAGCCATTGAAACACCGTCCACTCCCAGAGTGTCAGGTGACACTGAGTTTAGCCATGGAAACAGTTCTTCTTCCTACCCGGCCATTGTCTAAACACGTTGATGAGTAATTCGTCACTCACGGAAGCGTGAAGTCACTTTGACAACTTCTCGCCAGGCAATATGGGAGGGGAGTGGTGTGGTCAGGCGTGGTCAGAGCTCAAGGTGACAAGACTGTAAGGTACGATGTCTTTTACTGGTCTGCCACACTGACCAAAAAGATATAACCACACAGCCGTGTAATTTAGGTTTGTAAGGGAACGATACCATGAAACAAAGTTTAGAAAATGGAATCGTATTTAGCACACAAATAAATTTCATTGGTATGGAAATTGTTCTGTCTTAGAAACAACGGAACTATAGTAGAAATGATACAAAATTAAAATAATTAAAATGTTCTGTAGGCTATTGAACAAGGCAGCCATCGGAAGTGTATACCTAGTACGCTAGAATATTATATTTCAATGTAATTTTGTTAAGCCTCGGGAAGAGCTATGATGAAAATACGCCAAAATGGTTGCTATAGAAGTGAATAAAAAAAAACACCGAAAACAAAAACTGGTTGACTATATATGAGTGATCTACCAAATAAAAGACAGACGCGTGTTGAGATGCTCGGGCGTTTTATTTGACCATTTATTTACCAGCCGTGCGTGTCCTGGACCTAATTACTTGAGGTCTTGTAGACAAACAAACCTAAAAGCCACCGGCTCACAGTAGAGTGATCCACACACATCCCCCACACGTCATCCCACACCTCTCCCACACACCTCCCACACACACACACTATCAAACACCAAGCATAAGATGTCTCGACCAATGAAACAATGTGACTAATAGCAGACAGAAGCAGACTTGTATTTGAAAGAGAGTAAAATAACTAGACACATGCATTAAATTAAAGTTACTTATTGTCGTGACATAACTAGCGATCAGTCTTATTATATAATACATACAATTGACGCAAAGACTGCCAACTAGCGTAAAGAGATCAACAAATGAAAAACCAATCACGCAATGTTTCAAATAGATGTTAAGTGGTCGACATAGTTTCATAAAAACAATCACTTAAATTGTAGTTCAAGCTTCACATAAATGGTATATGTGTATAAACAAAACAAACCATTGAAAACTTTCACCAGTGCTAAAATAACCTGTGTAAGTAGGTGACAAATCGCAACCAGTGCTAAAATAACCTGTGTAAGTAGGTGACAAATCGCAACCAGTGCTAAAATAACCCGTGTAAGAAGTGACAAATCGTAACCAGTGCCACAAGAACGTTTGTTTGTAGATTAAAATCGTTGCCAGAACTTCAGAAACAAGAGGCAGAAGATTAGGAAAGGTGTTTAGTAAGGAGCAGACATAACAGATGCGTATTCACAATAGAAATAATTAGAACAAAATTAATTATTTAAGACAATCCAATCCCCTATATGAGAGAACGTTACGGACCAGCTTCTTCTAGTTAAGATAATCAACAGGAAATATGACATAATGAATCACAGCTTGGAATAATATTTTGTTTCGTTTTTTTATGATTTGGAATGTTTTTGATATTTCATTGCTCTATAACTGAGTCAATATATTCCCATTTCTGAGAGTCTAATGGTTAAACCTAAAAAGACTTCTAAATCAAGTAAACAGGTGTTAGTCAGATAATTGACATTATATATTTGATATTAGACATTACAGAAAGAGTTTTGTGGGATTTGTGTGTGTTCAACTACCTCTGATGGTTACATACGTATATCTGAAATTAATAACTTCTTTAAATTGGCACGAAGTCTTCAATAGACTTTTGGGGGTCTATGGGGGGAAAAAATTGAGAACCCCTGGCCTAGAGTCTTTGGATTTACATTTTTTTCCATCGATGCTGAGATTCCATATGCTAACATTGGACTTGGCTTTTGGCCCTATGGCAAACCAACCCAACCCCAACCACCCCCTACTCCCCACACCGCGGTGGCTAATGCTATCTGGTAACCCAAGCACGAGGGTGACACGCGATGAGTGAAAGCTAAACGATGCAACCAACTTAACGAGGGAGCAGGGGCCACGTAGGTGTAAATGTTTATCAGCAGAGATTGGGATCGGTGAGGGGAGAGAATCGAGACTCCGATGATTGTGATTGGTCGACATTCCAAGGTGTGACCTCAGTATTCAAACTTTAAAAAAAGAAGAACAAAAATTAATTCACGCCGACATTCTTGGTCTAATCATTCCATATTAATCAGTTGTTACGAGCAACAAACAATTGTACAGACATTCCAAAGTACAAACGTCGGCCAACATGTCCAAAAAAAGTATTGCAATAAATCTTCATACAGACCTGACTAGCTTAGATCACTACATCATACAAGATACAAGTGTATATGACAGCAGAGACATTCAGATAGAAATATTGACATCTAGATGACAATCGTGCACGCTACAAACCCAGATCAAAATGTCACATACTACACAGTAAGATCAAAATGTCACATGCCACATTGTCAGTTTACTACCTGACTAACCTCAAAAATGATCAAGTCTGCTAGGCGTCCTTCACCTACAAGCCATCTGACCTTATACACACGAACGCCCTGACCAGGAAGACAATTTTCAACGCACTTTTAAACAATGAACAGGGGGTGTGGAAGTGGGCCGTTGTCCTAACTGAGAGACTAATTCTGTTATATCGCCAACATCAGGCAGTTCGATTTTAAACAGGTCGTTTAATTAAAATTCTTGCATCTGGAGATCATCGCGCGATACCAGTTGGTATCGGCGGTGAAATTAAGGACAGGGAGATATATGGGTAGGATCGGAGCAAGTAAAGTGCGATACTAGGGAAAGTGCGATTTGTTAGGGCATCGGGAGTATTCACTTGGAGGATACAATGTTTTTGTTTAAAAAATCTATTAAATTATTTTTAATCCTGGTGTGAACTTTTTGCCCTGTTTGAAAGAAATATGTGTAAAATGTTATCATCAAAAGTAAACTATATTTAAGGAAAGTAGTTCTATAGTCTTTGTTCATTCCAGAAAACAAATGCACCAGCTTATTAAAGAAGGTGTTTTATTTTACAATTCTATAAATAACAAGATATTCAATCGAGCAAAGTGATGGTTTCATCTTTTTTTTGCGATCTATTGAATGATTGTACTGTCTATAATTCTGCCTTGGCTGTATCTGTATTCGCCATCGTTTCCAACAGAGGCGCCTGGTTGTTCTATTGTACCCAACAGAAGTGCTTGGCTGCTCTATTGTCCCCATTAGAGGCGCCTGGTTGTTCTATTGTCCCCAACAGAAGTGCTTGGCTGCTCTATTGTCCCCATTAGAGGCACCTGGTTGCTCTATTGTCCCCAACAGAGGCACCTGGTTGCTCTATTGACCCTAACAAAAGTGCTTGGTTGCTCTATTGTCCCAAACAGAGGCACCTGGTTGCTCTATTATCCCCAACAAAAGTGCTTGGTTGCTCTATTGTCCCCAACAAAAGTGCTTGGTTGCTTTATTGTCCCCAACAGAGGCACCTGGTTGCTCTATTGTCCCCAACAAAAGTGCTTGGTTGCTCTATTGTCCCCAACAGAGGCGCCTGGTTGCTCTATTGTCCCCAACAAAAGCGCTTGGTTGCTCTATTGTCCCCGTTAGAGGCACCTGGTTTCTCTATTGTCCCCAACAAAAGTGCTTGGTTGCTCTATTGTCCCCAACAGAGGCACCTGGTTGCTCTTTTGTCCCCAACAAAAGTGCCTGGTTGCTCTATTGTCACTAACAGAGGCGCCTGGTTGCTCTATTGTCCCCAACAAAAGTGCCTGGTTGCTCTATTGTCCCCATTAGAGGCGCCTGGTTGCTCTATTATCCCCAACAGAGGCGCCTGGTTGCTCTATTGTCCCCAACAGAGGCGCCTGGTTGCTCTATTATCCCCAACCCAGCCCAGCAACAGCGCATTTTATCTGTCAAGGAAAGTTACAAAAATTACAACAGTCAAATACGATAATGCCCGCCCCGTCGGGGGAGACAACAGATTATGGAGTCACTGGTATCTATGATGAATCTTTTGGCAATGGCCGAGACAGTGACCATCTCTCTCTGAACGGTCAGCCCCATCTTTGATAACAGACGATATGCCAGACATTTATTAGTTCAGATAAAGTGCGTGCGGTTTACAAGACGAGGCGTCAGCGACACATTCGATAGAGCAGTGGTCAGGCGAACTCTTGCAGATGTCGGGTAATAAATCCTCACGGACCAAGTGTACTGAAGATTTCAGTCAAAGATATTACAAACTGCTTGGTAAATTATAACAAATAGAGTGTGTGGCCTTCTCATTTATGTGGAGCTATACACTATTGTACTCGAGAACACAGCCAAAGATATTCCAAACTACTGGGTAAATTATAACAAATAGAGTGTGTGGCTGTGTCATGTATGTTATAGTTATACGCTAGCTGACAACAAGCTATTTAATTAAAACGTCTACACTTTATGCCGCCAACTTTTGGAGACCACAAGACACCTTGTGCTTAAGACATTCATTGTGATTCCTCATCAAAGAAAATTAAGTGAATGAATTAATTGAATGTCAAGTAAGACATAAACATAATAGTTTCGGATTTTAAAAAATACATCCATACATTTATATTACTTAATGTAAATGTGAATAAGCAATGGCATTTACTTTTTCGGGTACACAAAGATTCAAAGAAATGAACACATTTAGAAAATGCTGCTACTTTTTTCCTTTTATTTTAGGAATATGGCTGCAAATGAAGACATGCATAGCAAAAGGACATAACAAACCTTCTTTGGTGAATTTTGATAGTCTTGATGTAAATTTGAAGAAAATGTATTTGATTGATATTAGTGTCTAGGCTTGAAGATCAGGAATGACCGGGTTATAATTGGAAGTCTGTACTGCAAGAATAAGATTTTGTTTTCATTTACCATTCAAGAATATGATTTATGTCTATTAAGATTACAAACATGCAACGTTTTGTGAATCACACACAATCTCCCTTGTTTTTAAAGTACTTTATATGTGTACCTATTAATGTTGAAAGAATGAGATTAAACCCCTGAAGATCAGATCAACTCTAAAACGGGAGGCCACTGAATATGCAAAACGTTTGTACACTAGTGAGACACATTGATGGGAGACCACTCTACATGATTTTGGGAGTGAGGGCGGGGAAGGGAGTGTGGACTTCTCGGCACGCAAGAGTTCGGGGACTTGTATGAATTAATCATGATATGCGCAAGTAGACGGTTTCTCGTTACCGGATGTCATCGGGGAATAAACGCTGTACGTGCAACGGTCTTAGATCCGGCAGTGACGTAGATGCTTTCGTTTTCAATTGATCTTTCCCTTGTTTGTTTTTATGACTATAAGTTTGGAATATAATTCATCAGAGTTAAGCGGTTTTCTTTATGTTAATCAAACATCAGTTGAAGTAAATATGCAATTTAGTTTTTGTTCTCTTTAAGTGGTATATGTGTAGGGGTGTAGAAAAAAAAAGGGGGGGGGAGAGATCTTAACCCGACTCGGGCTGTCAAAGTATGCGCACGCCATTGGAATAAGTGAACATCAGGAAAACATTTTAAAATAATTTTAATAAATAAATTAGTGAAAGGATTTAAGGGAAATTTTGAAACAGTTTTCTAGACACGAATGGGTTTGATTCAGACCCACTTTATTTGAATGGGAGTTTCACTTTGCTGTTTGCTGTTTACCGGGGAAAGTTATTTCTACTTACAAAGAAACGACATTCTAAAATATGAGCTGCGCTAGCCGTGTGACAAGGCAGGGAATAATTTAACTGCACAACTGATTGCAATATTCATCTTACGATAACTTCGTCATTCACGGGTAAAGATATATGGGTGAGTACAGAAAGCTAAAAGTTCGGGCACCTCATGAGCCATCTTTGGTCGGGGCACCTCATGAGCCCTCTTTGGTCGGGGCACCTCAAGAGCCATCTTTGGTCGGGGCACCTCATGAGCCATCTTTGGTCGGGGCACCTCATGAACCATCTTTTGTCGACCAGAAGGATAAAACCGTTATATTTTCACTTCGTAATGTGAATTATTTGATTCTCTTTACAAACACGTCATCCAGACTGCATGGCCCAGATTGCAGAATATATTTGAAATTTTATCAATGTAATGAAAATATTAAAATTATCATAATAATTTGAGAAATTATACAGAGTGGTGCCTCCTTCAGAAGTAAGGCCCACCGCACTTTACCTAAATAAATAAATATAATGTAATGGATGGTGCACACAACTACTTAGATTGATCAATGAAGTGTTGGATTTAAAGTATTTCTGAATAAGATATATTCTATGTCACATGCGTGAGGGCGCAACGCTAGCAACGCTTTTCATTCTGATGCACAATGTTCCTACTGACAATTAGCAGTTATAGTTCTCCTACTTAACCAATAACCAGACCTTGAGTTTTTCCATAAAGACACACATACACGCAAATGCCCATACACAAATACACACACACTGTGGCTTACGAACATACATACACACAGGAATGATTTTTTAAAATCTTTTAATTTAAAATTTAAAAAAAAATTATTTGAGATCAAAATAAAATAGCATTAAAATACCCGTTCCCACTAAGCTGGATTAAAAATGTCTACCCAATTTGCATAATCCAACAAAACAACCTATAAAAATGAGTGAAGCACAACAATAGACAAAGGACATAATGCTGGGCTTTTGGAATGGCATGATTGTCCGGTGCACTCTTCTCAATACTTAATTTGCCTGTAGATTTTCTATTCTGGTTGTCATTTCAATTTGTATTTTAGAACATAAAAAGGATTTGTTCTCGTGTTTTTCTGCTGTTGTCACAGGTATTAGTTTTGTTTGTGCCAGTTGTGTATTTAAAAAAACACAACATAGTTGACATTTAAATTTAAATTATTGGACACAGGCTAATTTAAATTTCATTTTTGTTTACTCTAGCACATTAATTTAGGTTATTAGATACAAGCACTTTTGATGTGTACGTAGTAGCCAATAATCCTGATGTCACATGAACGTGTCAAAGACAGTCCCCTAGTTGAAAAACGTTAATTTACGTCAACGTTTTCATCTCCAGTAACCACATTAAGGTTTGCCTTGAGGTTGAAAATTGAACTCCCGGTTTGTGTTTAAAATGTCTTTGGATTGATTGTGTTGCTCGCAATGACACGCGTTTGATTACGATAATATAAATAGATAGCCCATATATTTAAATAAAATTACTATAAGCCGTTCTTGTAAAAAGACAAGAAACAAAATTACATTGAAGACCAGTCGTGAAAATGATGGACGTCAGCAACTGTAATTTTTAAAAAAACTGTGGAAATAACGCGCTGTATGAAAACCAGTGACACGTGTTAGAAATAGAAATTTGCAGCTTTTAGATTAATACCTTATCAAACATAAGTCAAACTGACACACTTAAACTCACACAAGTAGATCATTGACGCGTGGAATTGAATGTGACACTGGCACAGCGCTTCTATATTTGTTGATAAGCTTAGCCGAATAATGCATTAGTTATGGTCATTCTGATCTTTGTTCATCTACAAGTATACGAACAAGATGCTGAAATGCTTATGTTTCTAAATAACTTTGGTATTGATCTGTCCATTAGAAAACATCAAATGACAGTAGTTTGTTTCAAGCAATGAACGTTTCCAACCATACAAGAGGTGAACAAAGTTGACATGTACTAGGTCTCAAACAAGTTGACATGTACTGGGTCTCAAACAAGTTGACATGTACTGGGTCTCAAACAAGTTGACATGTACTGGGTCTCAAACAAGTTGACATGTGCGGGGTCTCAAATAAGTTGACATGTACTGGGTCTCAAACAAGTTGACATGTACTGGGTCTCAAACAAGTTGACATGTACTGGATCTCAAACAAGTTGACATGTACTGGGTCTCAGACAAGTTGACATGTACTGGGTCTCAGACAAGTTGACATGTACTGGGTCTCAAACAAGTTGACATGTACTGGGTCTCAAACAAGTTGACATGTGCTCTGTCTCAAACAAGTTGACATGTACTGGGTCTCAAACAAGTTGACCTGTACAGGGTCTCAAACAAGTTGACATGTACTGGGTCTCAAACAAGTTTACATGTACTGGGTCTCAAACAATTTGACATGTACAGGGTATCAAACAAGTTGACATGTAGTGTGTCTAAAACAAATTAACATGTACTGGGTCTCAAACAAGTTGACATGTACTGGGTCTCAAACAAGTTGACATGTGCTCTGTCTCAAACAAGTTGACATGTACTGGGTCTCAAACAAGTTGACATGTACTGGGTCTCAAACAAGTTGACATGTACTGGGTCTCAAACAAGTTGACATGTACTGGGTCTCAAACAAGTTGACATGTGCGGGGTCTCAAATAAGTTGACATGTACTGGGTCTCAAACAAGTTGACATGTACTGGGTCTCAAACAAGTTGACATGTACTGGATCTCAAACAAGTTGACATGTACTGGGTCTCAGACAAGTTGACATGTACTGGGTCTCAGACAAGTTGACATGTACTGGGTCTCAAACAAGTTGACATGTACTGGGTCTCAAACAAGTTGACATGTGCTCTGTCTCAAACAAGTTGACATGTACTGGGTCTCAAACAAGTTGACCTGTACAGGGTCTCAAACAAGTTGACATGTACTGGGTCTCAAACAAGTTTACATGTACTGGGTCTCAAACAATTTGACATGTACAGGGTATCAAACAAGTTGACATGTAGTGTGTCTAAAACAAATTAACATGTACTGGGTCTCAAACAAGTTGACATGTACTGGGTCTCAAACAAGTTGACATGTGCTCTGTCTCAAACAAGTTGACATGTACTGGGTCTCAAACAAGTTGACATGTACTGGGTCTCAAACAAGTTGACATGTACTGGGTCTCAAACAAGTTGACATGTACTGGGTCTCAAACAAGTTGACATGTACTGGGTCTCAAACAAGTTGACATGTAATGGGTCTCAAACAAGTTGACATGTACTGGGTTTCAAACAAGTTGACATGTAATGGGTCTCAAACAAGTTGACATGTACAGGGTCTCAAACAAGTTGACATGTACTGGGTCTCAAACAAGTTGACATGTACTGGGTCTCAAACAAGTTGACATGTACAGGGTCTCAAACAAGTTGACATGTACTGGGTCTCAAACAAGTTGACATGTACAGGGTCTCAAACTAGTTGACATGTACTGGGCCTCAAACAAGTTGACATGTACTGGGTCTCAAACAAGTTGACATGTACTGGATCTCAAACAAATTGACATGTACTGGGTCTCAAACAAGGGTACATGTACTGGGTCTCAAACAAGTTGACATGTACAGGGTCTCAAACAAGTTGACATGTACTGGGTCTCAAACAAGTTTACATGTACTGGGTCTCAAACAATTTGACATGTACAGGGTCTCAAACAAGTTGACATGTAGTGTGTCTAAAACAAGTTGACATGTACTGGGTTTCAAACAAGTTGACATGTACTGGGTCTCAAACAAGTTGACATGTAGTGTGTCTAAAACAAGTTAACATGTACTGGGTCTCAAACAAGTTGACATGTACTGGGTCTCAAACAAGTTGACATGTACTGGGTCTCAAACAAGTTGACATGTACTGGGTCTCAAACAAGTTGACATGTACTGGGTCTCAAACAAGTTGACATGTACTGGGTCTCAAACAAAATAACACATACTGGGTCTCAAACAAGTTGATATGTACAGGGTTTTAAACAAGTTGACATGTAGTGGGTCTTAAACAAGTTGACATGTACTGGGTCTCAAACAAGTTGACATGTACTCGGTCTCAAACAAGTTGACATGTACTGGGTCTCAAACAAGTTGACATGTACTGGGTCTGAAACAAGTTGACACATACTGGGTCTCAAACAAGTTGACATGTACAGGGTTTCAAACAAGTTGACATGTAGTGGGTCTAAAAAAAGTTGACATGTACTGGGTCTCAAACAAGTTGACATGTACTGGATCTCAAACAAGTTGACACATACTGGGTCTCAAACAAGTTGACATGTACAGGATCTCAAACAAGTTGACATGTGCAGGGTCTCAAACAAGTTGACATGTAGTGGGTCTAAAACAAGTTGACATGTACTGGGTCTCAAACAAGTTGACATGTACTCTGTCTCAAACAAGTTGACATGTAGTGGGTCTAAAACAAGTTGACATGTACTGGGTCTCAAACAAGTTGACATGTACTCGGTCTCAAACAAGTTGACATGTACTGGGTCTCAAACAAGTTGACATGTACTGGGTCTCAAACAAGTTGACATGTACTGGGTCTCAAACAAGTTGACACATACTGGGTCTCAAACAAGTTGATATGTACAGGGTTTTAAACAAGTTGACATGTAGTGGGTCTAAAACAAGTTGACATGTACTGGGTCTCAAACAAGTTGACATGTACTCGGTCTCAAACAAGTTGACATGTACTGGGTCTCAAACAAGTTGACATGTACTGGGTCTGAAACAAGTTGACACATACTGGGTCTCAAACAAGTTGACATGTACAGGGTTTCAAACAAGTTGACATGTAGTGGGTCTAAAAAAAGTTGACATGTACTGGGTCTCAAACAAGTTGACATGTACTGGATCTCAAACAAGTTGACACATACTGGGTCTCAAACAAGTTGACATGTACAGGATCTCAAACAAGTTGACATGTGCAGGGTCTCAAACAAGTTGACATGTAGTGGGTCTAAAACAAGTTGACATGTACTGGGTCTCAAACAAGTTGACATGTACTCTGTCTCAAACAAGTTGACATGTAGTGGGTCTAAAACAAGTTGACATGTACTGGGTCTCAAACAAGTTGACATGTACTCGGTCTCAAACAAGTTGACATGTACTGGGTCTCAAACAAGTTGACATGTACTGGGTCTCAAACATTGAAAGTATATACGTATCAAGGCCAAACATTGACGCGAATCAGATACATCATCATACCAACAAAACCCGTTTCTGTAGCAACCAAGTTACAGTTGCCCCCAGCACTACCCTGCCCCTGTCAGTAACTCACACTTGTCTTCCCAGTCATTTTGGGTAAGTTTACGGGAACGGCTGCTGTCCGTTGCGTGGCATTTGGGAGTGAAAATGACCCGTCAAATTTCCGGTGCAGACCTTTCATTACAAGACAACATGGTGGGTAATGGAAGTATTTGGTTCAAACTGGGGCTGCTGCTATTTCGTAAGAGCTGTAGAGGAGAGAATGGAAGAGAGATGCAACATCCATTGCTTTCTTTTTTTTATTTTTTATTTATCTGCTCTTTTTTTCTCTCCGAAAATGGCGAGGTTTAAGATTTTTTTTGGGTAGACAAGGTTTCTGCCATTATACAGCGGAAGTTTTTACAGCTATTTTTAACAAGGTAAGAACGGTGGTTAAAATACAACGTGTAAGTTGCTCGAATCGTGAATAATGGAAAAGTCGTGTATCGATGTGGGTTAGGGTTGCAAGATACCAATGTTTGGACTGTTGAGATGTTACATTTGGGATGTTTCACGGAAATTTTTTAGAGTTGCCATTGGATCTGTTAGGGTGCAACAAAGAGATGAACAAAGAGATGAACAAAGAGATGAACAAAGAGGGATGCAATTTTGTACATATATGTATGAAATACGTTCCTTGGACAATCACAGAAAAAAACTATAATTGTGTGATGATGATTAACCAAACATGATACAGATGTAATGTTTACTATTAAACTTTTACAGTCAGTTATGATAATGTGGTTGACTCCTAACCAAAACACATTTTTATTGCCAAACAAATGTAGATAATCTTGCGTTGACATTTTTGGCATAAGAGCGAAAATTTTCATGTTTTAAATTTTCAAAGAAGGGTTAATTTTTGCCACATTAACTATTTATTTCGTTTAGCCTTTATTTCAAAGTACCTAGTTATCCAGTAATTAGTAAAATAATATATATGTTTTTAAAAATTACGAGCTATCCTTGTTTGAATAAAGAATTGAGTCCTTAATTCGAAGGTAAATTACATTTCTATATTTAGAAAAATAAGTAAGTCTCATCAAAATCTTTGTATTCTTACTCACATCGCAGCCTCCAACACAAACACAATATTTAAGTGATGCTAGAACAAGACTATCTGAAACTGAGACCCAATATTTAAGTGATGCTAGAACAAGACTATCTGTAAGTGAGACCCAATATTTAAGTGATGCTAGAACAAGACTATCTGAAACTGAGACCCAATATTTAAGTGATGCTAGAAGAAGACTATCTGTAACTGAGACCCAATATTTAAGTGATGCTACAACAAGACTATCTGTAACTGAAACCCATCTCCAGCCATCTGAAGCCAGCACGTGCGACTGTGACAGGACAATGGTCTACGTTTATGGACCCAGACGGTGGCAAACTGGTCAAGCAATGACGTAGTAATTGATATGCATTTATATTTAAGACAGGCCTGGTGGCCATGTTTACGAGTTTAGACTAGTGGATACCCGATGTTCTGTATGTTTTACTCATGATACATGAGTACATATATATATATATATATCTATCTCAATTAACATACAACAACAAAACATCTCAGTTGTGTTATTAGAGAAATATCGGAAGCCATTCTTTCCGTTTTGGGACTGACCATCTGTGTCTCGTTTCTCCTCTAATCAGCTTGGATCACCGGACCTTAAGATCATCTGTAGGGAGAGGGGAAGGCGAGGGCTGAAAAGCCAACTGATGTCTGAGCGATAACATTTCTTCTCGGACCACGTCAGCATTGGCCTTCCAATTAATTTTAATTTTAAGAAAACAGAACGCTGAGAGCTGCCATGTTTTGTTCCTCACAATTTCAAATATAGAACTCCAGTGCGGATTAGTTGTGTTTGGTAAAGTAGGTCGGCTTGTCTTAGACAGAGGCTCAACTGATATCCTTAATTCTGCGTCTATAATGTTATACCCTGTACATTGAATCATTTAATTTAAATTCCAGACACTGTCTCTATTCTTTTTTTTTGTGTGTGTATCTTTTACATTACGTTGATTACCAAACATTATCCATTACGTTATATCCCCGATATTAAAATCCATTATAATTATATACCTGACATTGATTTTATAACAATTAAAACCCTTCCATTGCCTCACTGATATATCCCTGATACTTTATCTATCAATTTATATTCCTGGCATTGTAGTCATTATGTTACATCCTTGAAATATACCCTACAATAATATATCACAACAACGAATTGCTAAAATTGTATAAACATTAGTTGTATCCCTAATGTTATATTTCTTAAACATCGAATTTCTAACATTACATCCCAACTCTGATAAAAGAAAAAGTGCAACACATGCTGGTGTTATTTTTTCTTTCAGACATTATGACATTAAAAACTTAAAAGAAAGACAAAACATTTTTCCAGAAAAAAACGCGGTTGCTAGTTAATTTAAGAATAAATAAGTAATATTTAAAAAATCTTTTTTTTAAAAAGGACACGCTTTTAACATAATCACTACTTTTAGTTATGTCTCATATAGAAGGGATTTATAGTCAAAAACTTTGTTTTTACAGCTATTTTTTAAAACTTATAATAAAAACTCTTTAAAATTCACATCTGAAGCCCACACATCTTTTTTAACACTATTTTTTTTATACCAAAAACCTCATAAGCGCCCGCCTAACGTTTTATACCACGGTGATGTGTTCACGTGGTGAACTCATGGATGTCAACAAAGCAGACGGGTACCGATGCTTATATATAGACTATAGATAAACTAAAAATGCAATAATTTCAATACGGTACATTCGATCGATCTGAAATTTTGATACAATGCATTGTCATCTAAGATCTATCTGTGGTAAAATTTTTAGATCTCTAGGACCATCAGAAGTGGTATAATTTCAAGTTTTTAAGGAAGGATGGATGGATGGATGGATACAACATACAGTGTGACTTAAATAAAAGTGTGTAAAAATACAATTCTTTTATGAAGAGGTTTCCTCTAGCCAATAACAGATAGAAAAGCAATATTTCAATGCCCATACCACATATAAAACAAACTAATTTAAGAAATTATTTTGAAGCCTGGAGCATAGATTGTATCCTTCTCCTTACGCCCCCACCTCCAATACTTACATGACATTTAAATTTTAGATGTCTTTTTTCCCCCCACTCAGCTGAAACCAGAGATAGAAACCATAATTCAATTTTGTATTTTTCACAAAAATAATTTTATAAAAATCATTGCCTCAAGCTACTTTGTTAAAGAGAAGAAAACACTATAATTGGCCTTCAAAATAAAGTGGAACAAAAAACAAGATATCGAAGCAGATCGTGTGGCGGCTGCCATATCTGGGCAGAAGACCTGTGATTAGAGCAGACGTGAAATCAATCACGAGCCGGGGAGACAGAATTGTCCTGTGATGATTGATTTCAGACGACACTGTTACATTCTGGCAGGTTCGCTTACCTTCTTGTTGTGTGTGCCAGGTGAAACGACCAACAAGGGCCAAATGAGAAAATCGTTTTATGGAGTGGTTGTTCATGGTCGGTAACTACTGCTTGTGATGGCAAGGGCGAAGAATTGTTAAATGTCACATGGGCGTATGACTGTAGATATTGCAAGGTGTAGAATGGCTAGATTTTGATAATGGTATGTGATTTCTAAATATGACAAGGGCTTTTGATGGTAAGGTAGTGTCAGTTTGTGTTACTAGTGATTTCTAGTTATGACAAGGATTTTTGATAGTAAGGTAGTGTCAGTTTGTGTTACTATTATAAAGGGTAGGGCATTGATTCAATATCGTAATATGTCGCGTTGTGCAACATGCAGTTTGTTTTCAACAGTTGCATGGTTTTAGATATATGTCAGCGGCGTACCTAGGTTTGGTCCCACTAAATTCCGAATCTCTTACACAAAAAATACTTTGGAAATTAGTCGAAACTTTATGTTATAAAACATAAAATATTTCCCAATGCGCATCGCCCTCTGCTGTCATTTCTGTGTCCCACAGTTTCTGGGGCAGGACTAAGTGACTAAATCAGGTTTCCGAAGTCCGGTAACTCGAGTGGAATTTGTAGATCGATAATGGATCAAATAGCATGGGATCTGAATAGACAACTTTGTTGTCTCTTGCTTGTTTGAGAAAACTAATCCAACAATTTGAAGACTTGCATTCATAGGAAGAGGTAGTCACCGGAAGTTATATTCACAGAAAGATGCAGTCAAAGAGTGCACTTTAAAAAAAAATTGTAAATTTGATGTACCCCTGAAATCATCATAGGGATAAAAAAAACTAGACGGTAATATCAAAAAAGTTTTAACATCTTTGTTGAACATGTAGTATGATTGAAAGAACAAGGGAGGAAGGTTTCCATAAATTTTCTATACAGACTAACGTGTATTTCTTTTTCTTCTTCTTCTATTTATTAAAGTCTCAACACTCTAATCATTATGGCTACTGTAAAACTTTAACGATTTGTAAATATATCCTTATAGATGATACTTTGTATGGCAACTCAATGAGGGATTAATAATTGCAGGCAGGCGAACAGGAGATAGTAGGCACAAATGCTTCCACATAACCTAACCTCCCTATACGACCTAGCACTCGACTCTACCCATCCACTCACATTAACCTCTCTAATCGCCCTACCACCCGACTCTACCCATCCACTCACCCTAACCTCCCTATACCCCTACCAACCGACTTTACCCATCCACTCCCCCTAACCTACCTATACGCCCTACCACCCGACTCTACCCATCCACTCACCCTAACCTTCCTATACCCCCTACAACCCGACTCTACCCATCCACTCACCCAAACCTCCCTATACGCCCTACCACCCGGCTCTACCCATCCACTCACCCTAACCTCCCTATACCCCCTACCACCCGACTCAACCCATCCACTCCCCCTAACCTCCCTATACCCCCTACCACCCGGCTCTACCCATCCACTCACCCTAACCTCCCCATACACCTTACCACTCGACTCTACCCATCCACTCACCCTAACCTCCCTATACACCCTACCACTCGACACTACCCATCCACTCACCCTAACCTCTCTATACGCCCTACCACCCGACTCTACCCATCCACTCACCCTGACCTACCTATACGCCCTACCACCCGACTTTACCCATCCACTCACCCTAACCTCCCTATACGCCCTACCACCCGACTCTACCCATCCACTCACCCTAACCTACCTATACGCCCTACCACTCGACTCTACCCATCCACTCACCCTAACATCTCTATACGACCTACCACTGCCTACCACTCGACTCTACCCACCCGCTCACCCTAACCTCCCTTTACGCCCTACCCCTTAACTCTATATATACACGCACACAAACCTCTCTGTAAGACCTACCAATGGACTCCCCCCCCCCATTTCCATCGTCTTGATGCAACATAGCACTTTACCGCTCCATACAATGTGGAGACAAAGTTTATTAACGAAGATCACGAATGATAAAATGTAACAGTAAATATGAAGTCATGTCTACAAAGACTTACAGTTAGTAATGTAAAGTTTGTTGGTACTCTAAGTGAGCCCTTTAATAAAACTACTACAAAGACTTACAGTTAGCAATGTAAAGTTTTTTTTTATTTTAGGTGACTACTGTAATAAATCTACTTAAATATTTAGAAATTGTAAACATGGACAGCAGTTTGTTTTAATTTTATTAGCTTCATGATTGATATGAGAAAGTAAGTATTTAATTGAATTATTAGATTAGTATAGAAGTCAAGTGGCGTGCCACTTAAATAATAATTTCTTGTGTTACGAATTCCTAATATTAGATTAGGAACAAATAAAATTTTGTTCAACTAGGTGGAAGTATTGAAGGCGCGTGTGAAACAATTTACACCATTCTTATACATAAATTGATTTCAAAATGATATAGTTTTTATTTATGTAATCAAACGTTTATAAACAGAATAAAGACATAAAGAGATTTCCAATAGGGCAAAATGTTTATCTTTAATACTTTTGAAAAAAATAATAAATCACTTTTTTAATAAATATTTTTAATGTATTTTTTATTTAAACTTCTGATAAATATTAAAATATATTTAAAAATGAAAAAATTCCCTTGATTTAATGGGGTTGGCGCCAAAGAAATCTGGATATCAGTTTTTTTTATTATTTCATTTTTACAAAGATAAATATTCATACAATCAATTACATATATTTTGAATCTATTTTAGAAACAATATAATATGAAACAATGGGTTCTTAAATTAACTCCCCACTTTACTTAAAATCCGGCTAATCCGGATTTCAGCCGAAAAAATTATGTCAGCCAGTCAAAATTAAAAAAATAAATTCGGATGGCTGATTTACCCTGGGGTTAGGGATATGTCTTAATATTATGTTTAGGGTCAAGGAAAGGTTTTAGGGATATGTTTATGGTTCGGGATAGGTATTACGTTTAGGGATAGGTTTAGGGATAGTTACTCACAAAAAAAAATCTTCATTTTTTTCTCCCTGAGCGTAATTTTTTTTATAAAACAGGCCAAAACAGTAAAATGAATATACACAATTTACTAATTTACTATATGTTTCCGTCCGTTCGTTAAGAAAAAAAAAGCCTTGAAAAAAAATACTGCACCAAAAATAACTCTTTTCGAACATCCGCATAAAATTGTTCAATATGGAAATAAATGAATAAAATAATAAAGTAATATAGGTTTAATTTGTTTATAGTGTTTTTTGATGTTATTTTAGTGGAACATTCTCATCCATTATAGTTTTTAGATTTGCTTTTATATCTTTCCAAATTTCAGCCGAATTTGGCTCATGGATAGCGACGTCAATAGTGCGCTCGCCTCACAAGCTGAGGGGCGAAGAATCGATTCCACGTTAATGCCACTATAAAAATGTTGATGAATGACTTACGCTAAGAAAGTCCTCCGCTGACCTGGAGAGGGATGGGCGCCGCCAGGTCTATCAAGCCCGAGAATGTTCTAATGGAAACATTAGAACCCCCTACAACTACGGAGTTATAACGACCACGAGGTTATTGGACTAAAAAAAAATAATTTATTTTTTGTTATATTTCTTCTACTAGGCTATTTGTATTAAATTTACATAGGAATATTTATTGATATTTCAGTTTCTTATTCTGATTAATTCTTAGTCTTAGTTTAATTATAGTCCTATCAATTTTTTGTAGTGATTTTATATACTTGGTACATTTTAAGTTATATTAAGCCTATTCACATTTTAAATATTATTTAACTACTCGTACTTAGTACATGTACTAGTAATAGTAAAAGTAGTACTACTTAGTACTAGTAGTATTATTGTTAGTTGCGGTCTAAGTCTAAGGCCCACACACAAACAACTGGGAGTTTTAACTCAATGACATTTATTTATAGTGAAATAAAATTACTTTTGGATCCTCTTCTACAGGGGTAATACAAAGTAATACATCTTATTCTTAAAATTATATTTATTTTATCATTATGGGTACGGTTAGACATGTCAGCCTATCATTTTATCATTTTCAATTTAGACATCAGCTACTTTGACTTATCTTCTGTTTAAATTGTGTGCATTAATAACACAAACATTTAGTTAAGCCATCCTACCCATCTGCTTTAATATTATTAATATTTAAATAATATTCATAGGCTAAATGATATCATTATATTATTTGACTCGTTTTTTATTTTCCTTCCAGCCTTGATAAAGTACTGTGGGGTGGAGCTGAAGTTGTAAACACTAATTTGTAGGAGTGAATTTTAAATAAGCACACAGATGAAGATATGATAATGATAAATAACTTTTTTCTCCTGTCAAAAGACTGATGGAAAAATTCAAGTAGCTATAACCTACAGCTGACTACAAAGCAATAAACCACAGCAAGTACAGTATAGGCCTACTCTCAAAGAAAAGATAAGAGGGATACGATTTATCATCTCCAATGCTGGGAAGGCAAATTTTCATCAATCGTGAAATATAGCATCAGCTTTGCAAAGTTTGATGAATGAATATTTTAATAATTATGAAACTGATAACGTATATGGACCAGAAAATGCATTACTGGCACAAAGGATAAAAACTGTGTTGCGGAAAAAAAAATTAATACAAGTGTTACCTACTCAAACCTGATCGTTATAAAAGACAAATAATCATTCATTTTTGTGTTAAGGAAACTTCTGTTCTAAAAGAATATAAATAGTATAAACAAAAGTATTAACATAGCTGGGCTGCTCTGAAAATTCTTTGATTTCCCAGATCGAGATGGCCCATATTTCATCATCTAAATAAGTTTAAAATGACAACTGATTACTTTTGACTAGATAGTGGCTTCTAGTTTAATTTTTTTATGATAAAATGCTGATAAAAGGCTTTTGAAAAACACACATAGGCTTTATTTGAGTGAAAAAATAAAAAATGGGCAAAAATATGTTTTTTAAGAGAACACTCGAGTGAAGTTCCAGCAGGTGAAAGCAAAGCTCAGAGAATTTTAAACAGTTAAATGATATACTATATCATCTTGAACATGTAGATTGAGAAGAAAAAATATTTGAAAGCTCTATCAGCTTATTGATCACATCAGATTGTGAGATATTGTATGTAAATAAAAAGTTTTTGATACTATCAGAATATTTATCACAGATTGTGAGATTGGGTATGTAAATAAGAAGTTTTTGATACTATCAGATTAGTTAAAATATGGATGTAAAGGCTGAAATTAATTTTAATAACAAAAATGTACTTGCATCATTTTTAAGGCTCACCCATGTCCTAATCACACACATTTATTTTGTGCATAGCCTGATTTTTCCTTCTTTTTTTTTAAATTTCATCACAGAAATTCATTTGACATCAAATATACACTATATCCATAACATATATTTTTAAAAAATATGTACATTATGATACAATATAATTTTTTTTAAATGTCATACTATAAGCATTCACATAGACCATAATTATACAAATAGTAATATGCATTTAAGTGACAAAACATTTTTCTATATTCACAACGTTTCACATTGAAACAAATAACATTTCCCTTTAATTTCAATTATTCTATTCTAAATTTTCTATCATTTTTTGTGTTTTGTGTCTAAAAATGTGTTCTAATGTTATGTTAGTGTAGTTGTAATTATTTAAAAATACCTTAAGTCTGTGATGCCATATGTGTTTTCTGTATTGGTCAACCCAAACCCACATCTAATTAGCTTGGATCACCGGACCTTAAGATCATCTGTAGGGAGAGGGGAAGGCGAGGGCTGAAAAGCCAACTGATGTCTGAGCGATAACATTTCTTCTCGGACCACGCCAGCATTAGCCTTCCAATTAATTTTAATTTTAAGAAAACAGAACGCTGAGAGCTGCCATGTTTTGTTCCTCACGATGTCAAATATAGAACTCCATTGTGGATTAGTTGTATTTAGTAAAGTAGGTCGGCTTGTCTTAGACAGAGGCTCAACTGATATCCTTAATTCTGCGTCTATAATGTTATACCCTTGACATTGAATGATTTAATTTAAATTCCAGACACTGTCTCTATTCTTTTTTTTTGTGTTTCTTTTACATTACGTTGATACCAAACATTATCCATTACTTTATATCCCCGATATTAAAATCCATTATAATTATATACCTGACATTGATTTAATAACAATTAAAACCCTTCCATTGCCTCACTGATATATCCCTGATACTTTATCTATCAATTTATATTCCTGGCATTGTAGTCATTATGTTACATCCTTGAAATATACCCTACAATAATATATCACAACAACGAATTGCTAAAATTGTATAAACATTAGTTGTATCCCTAATGTTATATTTCTTAAACATCGAATTTCTAACATTACATCCCAACTCTGATAAAAGAAAAAGTGCAACACATGCTGCTGTTATTTTTTCTTTCAGACATTATGACATTAAAAACTTAAAAGAAAGACAAAACATTTTTCCAGAAAAAAACGTGGTTGCTAGTTAATTTAAGAATAAATAAGTAATATTTAAAAAATCTTTTTTTTTAAAAAGGACACGCTTTTAACATAATCACTACTTTTAGTTATGTCTCATATATAAGGGTTTATAGTCAAAAACTTTGTATTTACAGCTATTTTTTAAAACTTATCATAAAAACTCTTTAAAATTCACGTCTGAAGCCCACACATCTTTTTTACCACAATTTTTTTTTATACCAAAAACCTCATAAGCGCCCGCCTAACGTTTTATACCATGGTGATGTGTTCCCGTGGTGAACTCATGGATGTCAACAAAGCAGACGGGTACCGATGCTTATATATAGACAATAGATAAACTAAAAATGCAATAATTTCAATACGGTACATTCGATCGATCTGAAATTTTGATACAATGCATTGTCATCCAAAATCTATCTGTGGTAAATTTTTTAGATCTCTAGGACCATCAGAAGTGGTATAATTTCAAGTTTTGAAGGAAGGATGGATGGATGGATGGATACAACATACAAACAGTGTGACTTAAATGAAAGCGTGTAAAAATACAATTATTTTATAAAGAGGTTTCCTCTAGCCAATAACAGATAGAAAAGCAATATTTCAATGCCCATACCACATATAAAACAATCGAATTTAAGAAATTAATTTTAAGCCTGGAGCATACATTGTATCATTCTCCTTACGCCCCCACCTCCAATACTTACATGACATTTAAATTTTAGATGTCTTTTTCCCCCACTCAGCTGAAACCAGAGATAGAAACCATAATTCAATTTTGTATTTTTCTCAAAAATAATTTTATAGAAATCATTGCCTCAAGCTACTTTGTTAAAGAGAAGAAAACACTATAATTGGCCTTCAAAATAAAGTGGAACAAAAAACAAGATATCGAAGCAGATCGTGTGGCGGCTGCCATATCTGGGCACAAATGCTTCCACCTAACCGAACCTCCTTATACGCCCTACCACTCGACTCTACCCATCCACTCAAACTAACCTCTCTATACGCCCTACCACTCGACTCTACCCATCCACTCACCCTAACCTCTCTATACGCCCTACCACTCGACTCTACCCATCCACTCACCCTAACCTCCCTATACACCCTACCACTCGACTCTACCCATCCACTCACCCTAACCTCTCTATACGCCCTACCACTCGACTCTACCCATCCACTTACCCTAACCTCCCTATACGCCCTACCAATCGACTCTACCCATCCACTCCCCCTAACCTCCCTTTACGCCCTACCCCTTAACTCTATATATACACGCACACAAACCTCTCTGTAAGACCTACCACTGGACTCCCTCCCCCCCCCCTTTCCATCGTCTTGATACAACATAACACTGTACCGCTCCATACAATGTGGAGACAAAGAGACAAAGTTTAATAATGAAGATCACTAATGATAAAATGTAACAGTAAATATGATGTCATGCCTACAAAGACTTACAGTTAGTAATGTAAAGTTTGTTTGTACTCTAAGTGAGCGCTTTAATAAACTACTACAAAGATTGATAGTTAGCAATGTAAAGTTTAAAAAAAAATTAAGTGACTACTGTAATAAATCCACTAAATTATTTAGAAATTGTAAACATGGACATCAGTTTGTTTTATTTTGATTCGAAGCATAGTTGATGTGAGAAAGCAAGTGTTTAATTAAATTATTAGATTATTATTGAAGTCTAGTGGCGTGCCACAGTGACGTAGCGTGGGGGGGGGGCAAGGGAGGCAAATGCCCCGGGTGGCACTTTGACAGGGTCGGCAAATTACTAGTCGTTAATTAGATTCTTCAAATGAAAATTTTAAAAGAAAGAGGAGATTTTTAAAATCGTAATTAAAAAAAAGCCAAATAAGAAATTATTAAAAAGAAATATAGGAACTATGCCAGTGCATGTGAAAGTTTTAATTACCAAAACTTCAAACTTCTTATTGGATATAAATTATTCTGCTACAAATACTCTATCTATGGCATCCGTCCATCCTCATGGGATGATGGCATTTCCTCCTGCCACTCCACCCCCCTTCCCCTTTCTCCTGGCCCTTTTCTCCTCGCTCTTGACTGTAAGGGAAGCTTCCGCGACTTGGATGCCCTCGCGTACAGGAGGTGCGTTCCTCAGCAATGGTTTCCCACGTTTTATGGTCTATCTGCGCCAGACTCATGTCTTTCTTGCAGACATCCTTGGAGCGCAAGCAGGGGCGTCCTCTCTTCCGCATACCAGTTGCCAGCTCACCGTAAAGCAGGGCTCTTGGAATGCGCTTCGAGTTCATCCTGTGGACATGTCCAAGCCACCGCAGGCGCCTTTCACTCAGGATTGAGTGCATGCTCAACATATGACTCCTTCTGAGTACCTCGACATTCGTTATCTTGTCCTGCCACTTGATGTGCAGAATCCTACAAATACTACTGTAAATTAAAAAAAACAGAGGCTAAACTTGTATGAGACCGTGACCCTGATGTGGTGATAAAGTCATTAATTTTTTAAATTTGACAGCCGCCCCTGTTGTATAATGTATTTATTTTTTTATTTTTTTTGCGTGGCAAATTCCTCGTTGTTAATTAGCTAATTGTTAAAATGTGAGAACAAATTTTAATAAAAATATTAGGAAAGCCAAGATAAGTACTCAACATTACCAAAGCTTTTTACAAATGGAAGGGATCAGAAATTGGATATAAAAGAGTAGACTATTACTACCGACAATTAGTTGTTGTAAAAGAGAAAACAAAGTGGCAAGAAGTTATTGTTAGAATATTTGACATCATTGAATCCTGGCGAAATTGAATATGACTTTTTGAGGTCACAGAGATGGCAACACTGCTGCAAATAAATGCAATATTCTGAAACTAATGCACTAGCTTGCAAAGTACCTTCGAGCACCCCGAGAACATAGTGGGAGAAGGGGTAAAAAACTTGGCATCTAAAATTCAAGCTGAGCTCTTAGCAGTTTTAGGTGATACAGTTCAAGAAAAATTATTTTTATTTAATAACAAGATACCAATTATTGTTCCATTGTATTTGAAAGCACTTTATATATTTGACATAAGTATCAAACAAGTCCAGTTGTGTCATATGTTAAGATTGAAAATAAAAAAGTAGACGCTGTATAATCTTTCTAAGATTTCATTCAAGCAAAAGTGAATCTGTATAGGACATTTCTGAGATGATTTTGAATAAACGTGTGTTAATACTTCTTCATGGCTGGAAAGTATACAGGAGTTCAACAAAGGCGCAAAAACATAAAATGTCATGTCAAACTGGTTCAAACAGTTAAACCTCAAGTGTTAACATGATAATCCAACTGAAAAGAATTCCCCAACTATTTTAGTACACTTGAGCGTTGTTACGCATTCTTTTCCAAGTCCATACACTGTTGGAAATTTCTAATTTCTTCTACAAGCAAGGCATTCAGACTAAAGGATACAAAAATACTGAATATACCATGGAGCCATTTGAGGTTACTTTGTAAGCTATAGAACTAAAAAATGTAGACAAAAATCTCAACACACGTAAAGACGCAGGAACTTTGCTCGTCACAATGACATCTTTTATTTTCAAAGCTATATAAAAAGAAATGCCCGAAATTCTTTACAAACGTATAGTGCTTAACAAAAACATTTCTTAACAGTGGCTACTCACAGAGAAACTAATGGAATATAATACTTAAGGGATGCTTTGACATTTGATAAAATTTTATGTGGAGACCTCATCGTTTTAATCGAACTTTCCAATGAAAGAACAAGAAAGCAAATTTTAGGTGATCGAAGCAAATATGTATGTATCCATGCTATGTAGAATAACAGTTAAGAAGAAATTTGGTTTCTTCATCAGCTGAGATTAGTATATACATTCGTGCGAGGCGTTGGCATTTATATAGAACTAGCAGAACCGTTGTGCGTTGCAACGATCTCAGTAAAAAGGAATACATAAATAGATTTTAAAAAAAAGAAATTACTTTAAGGGTCACCGGGCCAATCAGTTTAACATATGACGTTCGAAAATCTGTTCATTTTCATTACAAATATATAAATATATTTATCTATATTGCTCAATATCGTGTAAAATTGAATGAGGAATACTATATACTAAAAGTTTAGTAAAAGCATATTTAGGACCCCCAGCCCCGAGGAAATAAACATTAGGGGTTCAGTGCCATATAGTAATTTAATATAGGTTCTTAAGTTTTTATATACCAAGTTTGGTCAAAATCCAGTTATTTTCTCATTATCTAACAATTAAACCAATTTTTATTTAGCTAATATAAGAAAAAAAATACATTAAGGGGCCCCCGGGCTATTCGGTTCAAGATATACATTTTGAAACCTGTTCATTTAAATTCAGTTTCATCACGGATATATTTCACAAAATCGTTAAAAACTGAGTGGGAAATGATATCTTAGAGTATACAATAAAAAAAGACATTTTGGGCCCCCGGTCCATTCGATGTAAGATGTAAATTTCAAAATGCAGTTCATTTTAATTTAGTTTCATCGTGGATATATTTCTCAAGAACGTTAAAAATAGAATGGAAAATAATATCTAAAACATATACGAAGAAAAGACATTTGGGGCCCCCAGTCCTGAACAATTGGACATTATAAGTGCAATGCCCTTTGTCATTTTAATATGTGCTAGCAAGTTTTTATATACAAATTTTGGTTAAGATCTATTCATTTACTCAGTAGCTAACGCATTAACTAATTTTTATGTAGCTCATATAAGTAAAAAACGACATTAAGGGCCCCAGGGCCCATTTAGTGCAAGATGTCAAGTTCAAAACACCAGTTTATTTCAATCAATTTCATAGTGAATATATGTATCTATATTACTTAAGATCTTTAATAATTGAATGGAGAATAAAATCTTAAACGTTTGTGAAAAAAGACATTTTCGGCCCCCAGCCACGATGAAATGGACATTAGGAAATTAGTGCCTATAGTATTTCAATATTGGCTACCAAGTTGTTATATACAAAGTTTGGTTAAAATCCATCAATGTTTCTAATAGCTAATGCTTAAACTAATTTTTATATAGCTCATATAAGAAAAAAATCATATTATGGGTCCCCGGCGCCCCACGAGTGTTAAATTTTGCAAAAATAGTAGCCAGTTACCATCCCAGGAGCGTACTTATAAGTCTCCAAAAGTTTCATGGCGATCGGATGAATGGTTTAGTCGGCTATAAAGGACATACATACATACATACTTTGATTTATATATATATATATTTATAAATCAAACATGATTTTCGTACACTAGCTAATCTACTGGAGTTTGAAATTTTGTCTTCAAATTAGATTATTCAAATTATCCCACATGACATAGTCAAGCATGGAATATTTTAACACCATGAATAGAAACAAAATTAATTAATTCAAGACTAGGTGGTTTATTTAAGTTTATAAAGATATTTAGTCTCGAAGCTACCCCGACTAAAATAATATAATTATTTCGAACATTGCTTACATCTGTCTTAAGTAATCCAAAGTGTTAAAAAGGCTTCTCTAAAATTATGAGATTGAAAACTTAATGACGATCAATTACGAATACACCAAATTGTCTAATCTATTGCAATTTTGGCTATTGTGCATGCCATGACTGACAACAATGATATACATGAAAGAGTGAGCCATGAGATAAAACATAAATCTTTAATTTCATTAAATAAATGAAGCCTTTCTTTCTAAAATAAAAATATAATATAGTTTTCTTATTATTACTTTCTAAATATTTAATTTTTTTTTACTTTATAGTGTTAGAATATATATCAGGGAAAGAGGGCGAGGTAAATTTGGTTTCTGTCCCGGACGGTACATACCCACACTACGCCGCTGGCGTGCCACTTAAATGATAATTTCTATGTTGTTACGAATTCCTAATAATAGATTAGGAACAAATAAAATCCTGTTTAACGACAGAAAAAGCTAGGAGAGTGCGGGTGTAATAATTAACACCAAAGTTATACAAAATTAATTTAAAAAAGATATAGTTTTTATTTAGTTAATCAAGCGTTTA
Source organism: Ampullaceana balthica (assembly GCA_944989445.1). Lineage (NCBI taxonomy): Eukaryota > Metazoa > Mollusca > Gastropoda > Lymnaeidae > Ampullaceana > Ampullaceana balthica. The sequence continues at coordinate 2,157,534 of CALYLW010000016.1, read as the reverse complement.
TAAACAGAATAAAGACATAGAGAGATTTCCGGTAGGGCAAAATATTCAAGTTTAATGGTTTGAGATGAAATAAAAATGTATTTTTTGAATAAATATTTTTAAATGTATTTTTTAATTTTAACTTTAGATAAATAATTAAATATATTAACAAATGAATAGTTTCCCTTGATTCAATGGGGTTTGCGTCAAAAAAATCTGGACATCAGTTTTTTATTATTTCATTTTAACAAAGATTAACATTCATAGACTCGATTACATATACTTTTATTCTATTTACTGTACTAGAATATGCATCTGACCAGCAGGGTGGACAGCCTATTCTTGCCCCTCTGTCTTTATATTTTCTTGAGGAGACTGGTGTTGAATTGTAAATTAGTCTAAATGTTATTTCTTTTTATTTATTTGGTATTTCTCTAATATGAGTATTTTTAAATGTCTGTTTAGTGTTTATATTTCCATAAACTTGTATACATTAAATTCTATTGTTCAGTGGTGTTGCTAGTCTTTTTATCTAATGTGTATATATTTCTTTGGTTGTTTTGTGTAATACTTCTTCATTTCCTTTTATAGCTTTGATCCATGCTTTATGAAATTGTGATTGTTTTTTTCCAATGTAATGTGCAGAGCTATTATCTATTGCTGTTAAATATCCTAATCTGATCCCTAAGTAATAATGAGTGAATGTATTTTCTGATTTTTTTTCTAATGGCATGTCCTATAAATTTTATTCTGAGTGCTTGTATTTTGGTTAGTAAATCTTGCAAGTTTATTTCTCCATCTATCTTAGACTGCATTAGTGTTGTAGTTATATGTTTAATATTGTGTATTGTTTCTTGGAATATGTATTTAGTTATGGGTATAATAATGGTGGTGGTCCCCATAGTGTTCCTGTTTATATTGTTTTTATATTATTGTTTTTATATTATTGTTTTTTAGATAACAAAATATTTTTAGTCACATTAAATGAAAGTACTTGTGCTTATCAGTTTTAATTTATTTTATTCTTTTTAGTCCACTTATAAGAACATGGTTTTTAAAAATCGATTTTACCTCTATTTTTATTAACAAGATAAATAAGGTGGTTAAAATACAAAGTTTAAGTTGCTAGAGTCGTGAATAAGTTAAAAGTCGTGTATCGATACTGGCTTAAGTTGTAAGATGACCATGTTTGAATAAGGGAAAAGTCATGTATCAATACTGGATTAGGTTGCAAGATGACCATGTTTGAATAAGTTAAAAGTCGTGTAAGGATGCTGGCTTAGGTTGTAAGATGACCATGTTTGAATAAGTTAAAAGTCGTGTATCGATGCTGGATTAGGTTGTAAGATGACCATGTTTGATAAGTTAAAAGTCATGTATCGGTGCTGGCTTGGCTTGCATGATGACCATGTTTGAATAAGGGAAAAGTCGTGTATCTGCGCTGGCTTAGGTTGCAAGATGACCATGTTTGAATAAGTTAAAAGTCATGTATCGATGCTGGCTTAGGTTGTAAGATGACCATGTTTGAATAAGGGAAAAGTCATGTATCGGTGCTGGCTTGGCTTGCAAGATGACCATGTTTGAATAAGTTAAAAGTCATGTATCGGTGCTGGCTTAGGTTGCAAGATGACCATGTTTGAATAAGTTAAAAGTCATGTATCGGTGCCGGCTTAGGTTGCAAGATGACCATGTTTGAGTAAGGGAAAAGTCGTGTATGGATGCTGGATGAGGTTGCAAGATGACCATGTTTGAGTAAGGGAAAAGTCGTGTATCGATGCTGGATTAGGTTGCAAGATGACCATGTTTGAATAAGTTAAAAGTCGTGTATCGATGCTGGCTTAGGTTGCAAGATGACCATGTTTGAGTAAGGGAAAAGTCGTGTATCGATGCTGGATTAGGTTGCAAGATGACCATGTTTGAGTAAGCGAAAAGTCGTGTATCGATGCTGGATTAGGTTGCAAGTTGAACATGTTTGAAGAGTCGAGATGTACATTTCGGATGTTTCAAGAAAAACTTTTAGAGATGCCATTGAATCTGTTAGGGTGCAACAAAAAGATTAACAAAGAGAGAAGCAATTTGAACATTTAGGTGTGAAATATGATCCTCCGACAATGACAGAAAAAAAACCTATAGTCTAATTGTGTGTTTATGTTTAACTGAACATCATACAGACATCATGTTTACTATTAAACTTTTGCACTCAATCGTGATAATCTGATTGACATTATAGATACTACTCCTAACGTAAACACTTTTTTATTACCAAAAAAATGTAGAAAATCTTGCATTGACAAATTGGCATGAGAACGAAAATGGGAAAACCAATTAATTTGTATTGTTAAATGATTTTTATGTTTTAAATTTTCAAAATAGGCTTAATTTTTGCCATATTAACTATTTATTTTGTTTAGCCCTTATTTCAAAAGTACATAATTATCCAGTATTTAGTAAAATAATATTTTTTTAAAACTTACGTGCTATCCTTGTATAGATAAAGAATTGAGTCCTTAATTCAAAAGTAAATTACTTTTCTATATTTAGGTAACGAGGTAAGTCTCAGCAAAATCCTTGTATTCTTACTCACCTCACAGCCTCCAACACAAACACCATATTTAAGTGATGCTAGAACACGACTATCTGTAACGGAGACCCAATATTCAAGTGATGCTAGAACAAGACTATCTGTAACTGACACCCAATATTTAAGTGATGCTAAAACAAGACTATCTGTAACTGAAACCCATCTCCAGCCATCTGAAGCCAGCACGTGCGACTGTGACAGGACAATGGTCTAAGTTTCTGGACCCAGACGGCGGCAGACTGACCAAGCAATGACGTAGTATTTGATATGCATTTATATTTAAGACAGGCCTGGTGGCCATGTTTGCAAGTTTAGACTAGTGGATACCCGATGTTCTGTATGTTGTACTCATGATACATGAGTACATATCTCTATCTCAAATAATATACAACAACAAAACATCTCAGTTGTGTTATTAGAGAAATATCGGAAGCCATTCTTTCCGTTTTGGGACTGACCATCTGTGTCTCGTTTCTCCTCTAATCAGCTTGGATCACCGGACCTTAAGATCATCTGTAGGGAGAGGGGACGGCGAGGGCTGAAAAGCCAACTGATGTCTGAGCGATAACATTTCTTCTCGGACCACGCCAGCATTGGCCTTCCAATTAATTTTAATTTTAAGAAAACGTAACGCTGAGAGCTGCCATGTTTTGTTCCTCACAATGTCAAATATAGAACTCCAGTGCCGATTAGTTGTGTTTTGTAAGTAGGTCGGCTTGTGTTAGACAGAGGCTCAACTGATATCCTCAATTCTGCGTCCATAACGTTCTATCCTAGACATTGTATCATTGGATTTAAATTCCAGACACTGTCTCTTTTCCTTTTTTGTATCTTTCACATTACGTTGATTACCAGACATTATCCATTACCTTATATCCCTGACATTAAATCCTTTGTTATATACCTGACATTGATTTAATAACAATTAAAACCCTTCCATTGCCTCATTGATATATCCCTGATACTTTATCTATCAATTTGTATTCCTGGCATTGTATTTATTATGTTGCATCCTTGAAATATACCCTACAATAATATATCACAACAACGAATTGCTAAAATTGTATAAACATTAGTTGTATCCCTAATGTTATATTTCTTATACATCAAATTTCTAACATTACATCCCAACTCTGATAAAAGAAAAAGTGCAACACATGCTGGTGTTATTTTTTCTTGCAGACCTATATATGACATTAAAAACTTAAAGAAAGACAAAACATTCTTCCAGAATAAAACCCGGTTGCTAGTTAAATTAAGAATAAAAAATTCAATTATTTTATGAAGAGGTTTCCTCTAGCCAATAACAGATAGAAAAAACGATATTTCAATGGCCATACCACGTATAAAACAAACTAATTTAATAAATTAATTTGAAGCCTGGAGTACACCTTGTATCCTTCTCCTTACGCCCCCCTCCAATACTTACATGACATTTAAATTTTAGATGTCTTTTTCCCCCCACTCAGCTGAAACCAGAGATAGAAACCATAATTCAATTTATTATTTTTCACAAAAATAATTTTATAAAAATTATTGCCTCAAGCTACTTTTTTTAAAGAGAAGAAAAAACTATAATTGGCCTTCAAAATAAAGTGGAACAAAAAACCAGATATCGAAGCAGATCGTGTGGCGGCTGCCATATGTGGGCAGAAGACCTGTGATTAGAGCAGACGTGAAATCAATCACGAGCCGGCGAGACAGGATTGTCTCGCTTCTGAACTCCTGTGATGATTGATTTCAGACGGCACCGTGACATTCTGGCAGGTTCGCTTACCTTCTTGTTGTGTGTGCCAGGTGAAACGACCAACAAGGGCCAAATGAGAAAATCGTTTTATGGAGTGGTTGTTCATGGTCGGTAACTACTGCTTGTGATGGCAAGGGCGAAGAATTGTTAAATGTCACATGGGCGTATGACTGTAGATATTGCAAGGTGTAGAATGGCTAGATTTTGATAATGGTATGTGATTTCTAGTTATGACAAGGGCTTTTGATGGTAAGGTAGTGTCAGTTTGTGTTAATATTTTAAAGGGTAGGGCATTGATTCAATATCGTAGTATGTCGCGTTGTGCAACATGCAGTTTGTTTTCAACAGTTGCATGGTTTTAGATATATGTCAGCGGCGTACCTAGGTTTGGTCCCACTAAATTCCGAATCTCTTACACAAAAAATACTTTGGAAATTAGTCGAAACTTTATGTTATAAAACATAAAATATTTCCCAATGCGCATCGCCCTCTGCTGTCATTTCTGTGTCCCACAGTTTCTGGGGCAGGACTAAGTGACTAAATCAGGTTTCCAAAGTCCGGTAACTCGAGTGGAATTTGTAGATCGATAATGGATCAAATAGCATGGGATCTGAATAGGCAACTTTGTTGTCTCTTGCTTGTTTGAGAAAACTAATCCAAAAATTTGAAGACTTGCATTCATAGGAAGAGGTAGTCACCGGAAGTTATATTCACAGAAAGATGCAGTCAAAGAGTGCACTTAAAAAAAAATTTGATGTACCCCTGAAATCATCATAGGGATAAAAAAAACAAATGGATAATGTGAAAAAAGTTTTAACATCTTTGTTGAACATGTAGTATGATTGAAAGAACAAGGGAGGAAGGTTTCCATAAATTTTCTATACAGACTAACGTGTATTTCTTTTTCTTCTTCTTCTATTTATTAAAGTCTCAACACTCTAATCATTATGGCTACTGTAACACTTTAACGATTTGTAAATATATCCTTATAGATGATACTTTGTATGGCAACTCAATGAGGGATTACTAATTGCAGGCAGGCGAACAGGAGATAGTAGGCACAAATGCTTCCACATAACCTAACCTCCCTATACGACCTAGCACTCGACTCTACCCATCCACTCACATTAACCTCTCTAATCGCCCTACCACCCGACTCTACCCATCTAATCACCCTGACCTCCCTATACGCCCTACCACTCGACTCTACCCATCCACTCACCCTAACCTCACTATACACCCTACCACTCGACTCTACCCATCCACTCACCCTAACCTCTCTATACGCCCTACCACCCGGCTCTACCCATCAACTCACCCTAACCTCCCTATACCCCCTACCACCCGACTCAACCCATCCACTCCCCCTTACCTCCCTATACCCCCTACCACCCGGCTCTACCCATTCACTCACCCTAACCTCCCCATACGCCTTACCACTCGACTCTACCCATCCACTCCCCCTTACCTCCCTATACCCCCTACCACCCGGCTCTACCCATCCACTCACCCTAACCTCCCCATACGCCTTACCACTCGACTCTACCCATCCACTCATCCTAACCTCTCTATAGGCCCTACCACCCGTCTCTACCCATCTTCTCACCCTGACCTCCCTATATGCCCTACCACTCGACTCTACCCATCCACTCACCCTAACCTCACTATACACCCTACCACTCGACTCTACCCATCCACTCACCCTAACCTCTCTATACGCCCTACCACCCGACTCTACCAATCCACTCACCCTAACCTACCTATACGCCTTACCACTCGACTCTACCCATAAACTCACCCTAACCTACCTATACGCCCTACCACTCGACTCTACCCATCCACTCACCCTAACCTACCTATACGCCCTACCACTCGACTCTACCCATCCACTCACCCTAAACTCCCTTTACGCCCTACCCCTTAACTATATATATACACGCACACAAACCTCTCTGTAAGACCTACCATTGGACTCCCCCCCCCTTTTCCATCGTCTTGCTGCAACATAGCACTGTACCGCTCCATACAATGTGGAGATAAAGTTTATTAATGAAGATCACGAATGATAAAATGTAACAGTAAATATGAAGTCATGTCTACAAAGACTTACAATTAGCAATGTAAAGTTTTATTTTTTATTAATTTTAGGTGACTACTGTAATAAACCTACTATAATATTTAGAAATTGTAAACATGGACAGCAGTTTGTTTTAATTTTATTCGGTGCATGATTGATATGAGAAAGTAAGTGTTTTATTAGATTATTAAATTAGTATAGAAGTCATGTGGCGTGCCACTTAAATGATAATTTCTGTGTTACGAATTCCTAATATTAGATTGGGAACAAATAAAATTCTGTCTAATGAAGACAGAGAGAAAGAAGTGCGTGTGTTACAATTTACACCAGTCTTATACATAAATTAATTTCAAAAAGATATAGTTTTTATTTATTTAATCAAACGTTTATAAACAGAATAAAGACATTGAGAGATTTCCGTTAGGGCAAAATATTTAACTTTAATACTTTGAAATATAATAAAAATGCATTTTTTAAATAAATATTTTTAATGTATTTTTTTATTTAAACTTTAGATAAATATTAAAATATATTTAAAAATAAATAAATTCCCTTGATTTAATGGAGTTGGAGCCAAAGAAATCTGGATATCAGTTTTTTTTTATTATTTCATTTTTACAAAGATTAATATTCATACAATGGATTACATATATTTTGATTCTATTTTAGAAACAATATAATATGAAACAATTGTTTTTTAAATTAACTCCCCACTTTACTTAAAAAATTGACCTAATTTTAGTAAGACGTGAAATTTCATATGAATGCTAATTTTAAGGCATTTTAAAACATCATTACATGCCATTATTATACATCAAAGGAAAGGTAAATTCAAGTACTTTTATTATATTTGTATTCGAGGTTAATAGTTTTATTTGCCAAAAATAATCGAATCGACAAACAAGAAGAGTGTAATAAATATCTTTAATTTTATATTTGGCTGCAGCTATTCGGACCCAGGTCCGTATAGAATGTGATCGCTATTCGGACCCGGGCGGGTTCCGTTAAATTAAAAGTGTATTCGGACCCAGCGCAGGTCACAATGTAGTACTAGTATGGCAGAAAATTAAAATTATGTTGTTAACTATACACATCAGAATAAAAAATCATGTAAGACAGATCTTTGATTTATTTTATTTATTATTTTATTCATTTATTTCCTTATTGAACAATTATAGGCGGATGTTCGAAAAGAGTTATTTTTGGTACAGTATTTTTTTCAAGGCTTATTTTTTCTTTACGAACTGACGGACGCATATACTAAATTAGTAAATTGTGTATACTCATTTCACTGTTTTGGCCTGTTTTATAAAAAAATTTGACGCTCAGGGAGAAAAAAATGAAGAATTTTTTTTGTGAGTAACTATCCCTAAACCTATCCCGAACCCTAAACATATTCCTAAAACCTTTCCTTGACCCTAAACCTAATCCTAAGACATATCCTTAACCCCAGGTTAAACCTGCCAGCCTATTTTTTTTAAATTTCGGCTGGCTGACATCATTATTTGGCTGATATCCGGATTAGCCGGATTTTAAATTTTCCGCTGGCTGAAATTATTTTTCGGCTGATATTCGGATTAGCCGGATTTCTGCGTAAATTGACATTTGCAGCTGATTTTCGGCTGATTACGAAATATTCGTAAACTACGGTAAACATCATCCAGGGCTGTTCCATCAAGTGTTACAGGTGACTGTATGTTGAGAGATGGGCAATTAATTGTGAAGAAGTCAACAAAACCATCTTTAGCCACATTTTCAAAGGCGAGCAAGTCTCTACAGAACCAGATAACGATATCTCTTGTCAGTTCATGACTTGATGTTGTCCGACATTGATTGTTGCCTTCTCCATACTTACGGAAATATCCCAAAATTTTATTTGACTCTTCTCGACTTTGTACTGACACATTGTACTTGACACTTAAGTGAAGATTCATATTGCCACTTGATGTAATTGCGGCAAAATTGGTTACTTTTGAAATGTGACCCTTGTCACCCAATGACTGCTGAGCAGAGAGACACAGCTGACAATAAACTCGATCTTCGTCTACATTTCTCCCTTCAGCAGAGAACAGGCCACCAAAATATTTCCAGCATTGTGCTTTAGAATTTCCATGTATGCCAGGTGGTTTAGGTTTTAATTGTAGTTTTTTTAATGAACTCTTCCCGGTTTAGATGAGATTTGCTGACATTTGAGTTCATCTAAAATCATCATATAGTCATAAAGAATTGTTACATTAGAAATGGTGTTACGTAAAAAGGTAACCCTGCAGTCTTAGCACGTATATTGTTTCACTGCGAATGTGACAATTCTTTATGACTATATGATGATTTTAGATGAACTCAAATGTCAGCAAATCTCACCTAAACCGGGAAGAGGGGCAGTTCATTCAAAAAAAAACTACAATTAAAACCTAAACCACCTGGCATACTCGATTTTCTTGTCAGCTGTGTCTCACTGCTCAGCAGTCATTGGGTGACAAGGGTCGCATTTCAATAGTAACCAATTTTGCCGCAATTACAATAATTACATCAAGTAGCAATATGAATCTTCACTTAAGTGTCAAGCACAATGTGTGAGTACAAAGTCAAGAAAAGACAATACAATTTTGGAATATTTCCGTAAGTTTGGAGAGGGCAACAGTCAAAGTCTGGCAACACCAAGTCATGAACTTACAAGAGATATCGTCATCTGGTTATTTTGAGACTTGCTCGCCTTTGTAAATGAGGCTAAAGATAGTTTCGCCGAGTTCTGCAACATTAATTGCCCATCTCTCAACATACCGGCAATGTAACACGTGCTGGAACATACCTGGATGATGTTTACGAATATTTTGCTGCAAATATCAATTTACGGAGAAATCCGGCTAATCCGGATATCAGCAAAACAAATTTGTCAGCCAGCCGAAATTTTAAAATACGGCTAATCCCGATATCAGCCGAAAAAATGTGTCAGCCAGCCGAATTTAAAAAAAAATTGGGCTGGACGGTCTACCACGGGGTTAAACTGGCCTAGGCCAGAATATAACCCCCCCCCCAGGCCAGAATATACCCCTTTGACAACATGGACATGGGGATATATAGTAAAAAATGGATGAATGACTTTTTCAGAAGTACTTAGCATCTTGAGTTTGGATTCAATGTTTTCCATGAATGAAATAGTTTGCTTTTATTTGTTTATAAAGTGATTATTCAAATAATCATTCAATTGATTAATTTTAAAAAATAAATTTTGATTTTGATAATAAAGAATAAAGATTTGAATAAAGACATTTTAAAAAATCTAATAATAAAAGGACACTACTTTAACATTCGAATAGAAATTAAGACATTTAATTTTTTAAAGTTTTAAACATTAACTAGTAACAAGGTCCACAATATACAACATTTAGCCCACTTAATTACTTACAGTAAAATTTAAACACTAATTACTACATCAAAATGACCGCTCTGGTTTGAAGGTAAAGTCTATGTTCTGTCGTTGACTGAAGATCAAAGATTGCTGGATAGGTCAACGAATCCATCGAATCACCGACTTTGGTGTAGACAACAATGTCCCAACGTAAAAGGTTGGCTGTTGCCAGGATTTCTGCATCAGTTGCCCAGACTCAATCACGAGAAATACCAGAAAAGTGTATATACTCCTCCACATTTTGATTCAAGTAGTTCTCTTTATTTGCTTTGTAATGTCAGTGTTCATATGTTGAACTACTTTATCTCTGAGAAGAATGTGATTGTCCTCTGTTCCTGTCAGAATGTAACTTATGGCCTTAAAGTAACAGTTTCCATCCCCTTTTGTTTTATATGTACGCCTCGGTTGTTCGAGATCTCGAGTGCGACCATAAAATACAACGTTGTCAAAAGTAAGGACAAGAGTTAAGCTTTCTTCTTGACATTGTTAGTGGGTTAAATGCCCTAATCTGCATTGGTTTTGAGACAGGTTGTATCGCAATGATGCCCGCTTCTTCGCTCGTGCTTTGCTCATTTTGTTGTAGGCTCCCATTGACAGTACCTTTAACAGAATCATCGAGGCCCTGATTTGGTGAAGAACCCTGTTCATTACTGTAAACTTTAAGGTTACTGACATGGTAGGTGTTTCTGAGTATTTTTTCGGTCGCTATATTCTTTAGATTAACTCTTCCCTTGTTCAATGATTCTACCACCATGTAGGGACCAATCCATTGGCATTGTCCAAATACGTTGTTTGTAAATCTGTTCCATCTTCCACAGGCCTGAGATCCGTAGGTAGTCAAAGACTCTACCCATCCACTCACCCTAACCTCCCTATACGCCCTACCACTCGACTCTACCCATCCAACCCCTAACCTCCCTATACGCCCTACCACTCAACTCTTCCCATCCACTCACCCTAACCTCCCTATACGCCCTACCACTCAACTCTACCCATCCACCCCTAACCTCCCTATACGCCCTACCACTCAACTCTACCCATCCACTCACCCTAAACTCCCTATACCCCCTACCACTCAACTCTACCCATCCACTCACCCAAACCTCCCTATACGCCCTACCACTCGACTCTACCCATCCACTCACCCTAACCTCCCTATACCCCCTACCACTCAACTCTACCCATCCACTCACCCTAACCTCTCTATACGCCCTACCACTTGACTCTACCCATCCACCCACCCTAACCTCCCTATACGCCCTACCACTCAACTCTACCCATCCACTCACCCTAACCTCCCTATACGCCCTACCACTTGACTCTACCCATCCACTCACACTAACCTCCCTTTACGCCCTACCCCTTAACTCTATATATACACGCACACAAACCCCTCTGTAAGACCTACCACTGGACTCCCTCCCCTCCCCTTTCCATCGTCTTGCTGCAAAATAGCACTGTACCGCTACATACAATGTGGAGACAAAGAGACAAAGTTTATTAATGAAAATCACGAATGATAAAATGTAACAGTAAATATGAAGTCATGTCTACAAAGACTTACAGTTAGTAATGTAAAGTTTGTTGGTACTCTAAGTGTATCCCTTAATAAAACTACTACAAAGACTTACAGTTAGTAATGTAAAGTTTTTGGTACTCTAATTGAGCACTTTAATAAAACTACTACAAAGACTTACAGTTAGCAATGTAAAGTTGTTTTTTTTTAATTTTAAGTGACTACTGTCATAAATCTACTAAATTATTTAGAAATTGTAAACATGGACAGCAGTTTGTTTTAATTTGATTCGGTGCATGATTGATGTGAGAAAGCAAGTGTTTAATTCAATTATTAGATTATTATCGAAGTCTAGTGGCGTGCCACAGTGACGTAGCGAGGGGGGGCAAAGGGGGAAAAATGCCCCGGGCGGCACTTTGCCAGGGTCGGCAAATTACTAGTCATTAATTAGTTTCTTAAAATGAAAATTTTAAAAGAAAGAGGAGATTTTAAAAATCGCAATTAAAGAAAATCCAAATAAGCAATTTTTAAAAAGAAATATAGGAACTATCCAAAAGCATGTGAAAGTTTTAATTGCCAAAACTGCAAACTTCGTATTGGATATAAATTCTTCTGATACGAATACTACTGTAATTAAATAAAACCAGAGGCTAAATTAGTATGACACGGTGACCCTGATATGGCGATAAAGTCATTAATTCTTTAAATTTGAAAACCGCCCTTGTTGTATAATGTATTTATTTATGTATTTATTATTTATTTTTTTGGGGGGTGGGGGGTGGGGGGGGCAAATTCCTCGTTGTTAATTAGCTAATTGTTAAAACGTGAGAACAAATTTTAATAAAAATATAAGTGAAGCCAAGATAAGTACTCAACATTACCAAAGCTTTTTACAAATGGGAGGGATCAGAAATTGGATAAAAAAAGAATAGACTATTAATACCGACAATTAGTTGTAAAAGAGAAAACAAATTGGCAAGAAGTTCTTGTTAGAATATTTGACATTAAATCCTGGCGAAATTGAATGTGACTTTTTGAGGTCACAGAGATGGCAACACTGTTGCAAATAAAGGCAATATTCTGAAACTAATGCATTAGCTTGCAAAGTACCTTCGAGCACTCCGAGAACATAGTGGGAGAAGGGGTAAAAAAAACATGGCATCTAAAATTCAAGCTGAGCTCTTAGCAGTTTTAGGAGATACAGTTCAAGAAAAATTATTTTTATTTAATAACAAGATACCAAATATTGTTCCATTGTATTTGAAAGTACTTTATATATTTGACATAAGTATCAAACAAGTCCAGTTGTGTCATATGTTAAGATTGAACATAAAAAAGTAGACGCTGTATAATCTTTCTAAGATTTCATTCAAGCAAAAGTGAATCTGTATAGGACATTTCTGAGATGATTTTGAAAAAACGTGTGTTAATACTTCTTCATGGCTGGAAAGTATACAGGAGTTCAACAAAGGCGCAAAAACATAAAATCTCATGTCAAACTCGTTCAAACAGTTAAACCTTAAGTGTTAAACATGATAATCCAACTGAAAAGAATTCCCCAACTATTTTAGTACACTTGAGCGTTGTTACGCATTCTTTTCCAAGTCCAAACACCGTTGGAAATGCCTAATTTCTTCTACAAGCAAGGCATTCAGACTTCAGGATACAAACATATTGAATATACCATGGAGCCATTTGAGGTTACTTTGTAAGCTATAGAACTAAAAAATGAAGACAAAAAGCTCAACACACGAAAAGACGCAGGAACTTTGGTAGTCACAATGACATCTTTTATTTTCAAAGTTATATAAAAAGAAATGCCCGAAATTCTTTACAAACGTATAGTGCTTAACAAAAACATTTCTTAACAGTGGCTACTCACAGAGAAACTAATGGAATATCATACTTAAGGGATGCTTTGACATTTGATACAATTTTATGTGGAGACCTCATCGTTTTAATCGAACTTTCCAATGAAAGAACAAGAAAGCAAATTTTAGGTGATCGAAGCAAATATGTATGTATCCATGCTATGTAGAATAACAGTTAAGAAGAAATTTGGTTTCTTCATCAGATAAGATTAGTATATACATTCGTGCGAGGCTTTGGCATTTATATAGAACTAGCAGACACGTTGTGCGTTGCAACGATCTCAGTAAAAAGGAATATATATATATATATATTTAAAAAAAAAGAAATTACTTTAAGGGTCACCAGGCCCATCAGTTTAACATATGACGTTCGAAAATCTGTTCATTTTCAATACAAATATATAAATATATTTATCTCTATTGCTCAATATCGTGTAAAATTGAATGAGGAATACAATATACTAAAAGTTTAGTAAAAACATATTTAGGGCCCTCAGCCCCGAGGAAATAAACATTAGGAGTTCAGTGCCATATAGTAATTTAATATAGGTTCTTAAGTTTTTATATACCAAGTTTGGTCAAAATCCAGTTATTTTCTCATTATCTAACAATTAAACCAATTTTTATTTAGCCAATATAAGAAAAAAATACATTAAGGGGCCCCCGGGCCCATTCGGTTCAAGATATACATTTTGAAACCTGTTCATTTAAATTCATTTTCATCATGGATATATTTCACAAAATCGTTAAAAACTGAGTGGGAAATAATATCTTAGTGTATACCAAAAAAAAAGACATTTTGGGCCCCCTGCCCATTCGATGTAAGATGTAAATTTCAAAATGCAGTTCATTTTAATTTAGTTTCATCGTGGATATATTTCTCAAGAACGTTAAAAATAGAATGGAAAATAATATCTAAAACATATACGAAAAAAGAACAATTGGACATTAGAAGTGCAATGCCCTTTGTTATTTTAATATGTGCTACAAAGTTTTTATATACAGATTTTGGTTAAGATCTATTCATTTACTCAGTAGCTAACGCATTAACTAATTTTTATATAGCTCTTATAAGTAAAAAACGACATTAAGGGCCCCAGGGCCCATTTAGTGCAAGATGTCAAGTTCAAAACATCGGTTTATTTCAATCAATTTCATAGTGAATATATTACTCTATATTTATCTAGATCTTTAATACTTGAATGGGGAATAAAATCTTAAACGTTTATAAAAAAAGACATTTTTGGCCCCCAGCCCCGAAGAAATGGACAGTAGGAAATAAGTGACCTATAGTATTTCAATATCGGCTACCAAGTTGTTATATAAAAAGTTTGGTTAAAATCCATCAGTTTACCTAAAAGCTAACGCTTAAACTAATTTTTATATAGCTCATTTAAGAAAAAAATCATATTATTGGCCCCCGGCGCCCCATGAGTGTTAAATTTTGCAAAAAAAGTAGCCAGTTACCATCCCAGGAGCGTACTCAAAAGTCTCCAAAAGTTTCATGGCGATCGGATGAATGGTTTAGTCAGCTATAAAGGACATACATACATACATACATACATACATACATACATACATACATACATACATACATACATACATACATACATACATACATACATACATACATACATACATACATACATACATACATACATACATACATACATACATACATACATACATACATACATACATACATACATACATACATACATACATACATACATACATACATACATACATACATACATACATACATACATACATACATACATACATACATACATACATACATACATACATACATACATACATACATACATACATACATACATACATACATACATACATACATACATACATACATACATACATACATACATACATACATACATACATACATACATACATACATACATACATACATACATACATACATACATACATACATACATACATACATACATACATACATACATACATACATACATACATACATACATACATACATACATACATACATACATACATACATACATACATACATACATACATACATACATACATACATACATACATACATACATACATACATACATACATACATACATACATACATACATACATACATACATACATACATACATACATACATACATACATACATACATACATACATACATACATACATACATACATACATACATACATACATACATACATACATACATACATACATACATACATACATACATACATACATACATACATACATACATACATACATACATACATACATACATACATACATACATATACATACATACATACATACATACATACATACATACATACATACATACATACATACATACATACATACATACATACATACATACATACATACATACATACATACATACATACATACATACATACATACATACATACATACATACATACATACATACATACATACATACATACATACATACATACATACATACATACATACATACATACATACATACATACATACATACATACATACATACATACATACATACATACATACATACATACATACATACATACATACATACATACATACATACATACATACATACATACATACATACATACATACATACATACATACATACATACATACATACATACATACATACATACATACATACATACATACATACATACATACATACATACATACATACATACATACATACATACATACATACATACATACATACATACATACATACATACATACATACATACATACATACATACATACATACATACATACATACATACATACATACATACATACATATACATACATACATACATACATACATACATACATACATACATACATACATACATACATACATACATACATACATACATACATACATACATACATACATACATACATACATACATACATACATACATACATACATACATACATACATACATACATACATACATACATACATACATACATACATACATACATACATACATACATACATACATACATACATACATACATACATACATACATACATACATACATACATACATACATACATACATACATACATACATACATACATACATACATACATACATACATACATACATACATACATACATACATACATACATACATACATACATACATACATACATACATACATACATACATACATACATACATACATACATACATACATACATACATACATACATACATACATACATACATACATACATACATACATACATACATACATACATACATACATACATACATACATACATACATACATACATACATACATACATACATACATACATACATACATACATACATACATACATACATACATACATACATACATACATACATACATACATACATACATACATACATACATACATACATACATACATACATACATACATACATACATACATACATACATACATACATACATACATACATACATACATACATACATACATACATACATACATACATACATACATACATACATACATACATACATACATACATACATACATACATACATACATACATACATACATACATACATACATACATACATACATACATACATACATACATACATACATACATACATACATACATACATACATACATACATACATACATACATACATACATACATACATACATACATACATACATACATACATACATACATACATACATACATACATACATACATACATACATACATACATACATACATACATACATACATACATACATACATACATACATACATACATACATACATACATACATACATACATACATACATACATACATACATACATACATACATACATACATACATACATACATACATACATACATACATACATACATACATACATACATACATACATACATACATACATACATACATACATACATACATACATACATACATACATACATACATACATACATACATACATACATACATACATACATACATACATACATACATACATACATACATACATACATACATACATACATACATACATACATACATACATACATACATACATACATACATACATACATACATACATACATACATACATACATACATACATACATACATACATACATACATACATACATACATACATACATACATACATACATACATACATACATACATACATACATACATACATACATACATACATACATACATACATACATACATACATACATACATACATACATACATACATACATACATACATACATACATACATACATACATACATACATACATACATACATACATACATACATACATACATACATACATACATACATACATACATACATACATACATACATACATACATACATACATACATACTACTTTGATTTTTATATACATAGATTTATAAATCAAACATGATTTTCGTACAATAGCTAATCTACTGGAGTTTGAAATTTTTTCTTCAAAATAGATTATTCAAAATATCCCACATGACATAGTCAAGCAAGGAATATTTTAACCCCATGAATAGAAACAAAATTAATCAATTCAAGACTAGGTGGTTTATTTAAGTTTATAAAGATATTTAGTCTCGAAGCTACCCCGACTAAAATAATATAATTATTTCGAACATTGCTTACAACTGTCTTAAGTAATCCAAAGTGTTAAAAAGGCTTCTCTAAAATTATGTGAATGAAAAATTAATGACGATCAATTACGAATACACCAAATTGTCTAATCTATTGCAATTTTGGCTATTGAGCAGGCCATGACTGACAACATTGATATACATGAAAGAGTGAGCCATGACAAAAAACTTTAATTTCATTAAATTAATGAAGCCTTTCTTTTTAACGTAAAAATATTTATAGTTTTCTTATTATTACTTTCTAAACATTTAAAAAATCAAACCTCCTTGGTTAGAATATATTTCGGGGAAGGGGTGGGGGCGGTAAATTTGGTTTCTGCCCCGGGCGGCACATACCCACACTACGCCGCTGGCGTGCCACTTAAATAATTTGTAAGATGTTACGAATTCCTAATAATAGATTAGGAACAAATAGAATAATGTGTAACCACTGGCTAGGGCAGGGGGAGTGCGTGAATTAAAATTAACACCAAAGTTATACAAAATTAATTTCAAAAAGATATAGTTTTTATTTAGTTAATCAAGCGTTTATAAACAGAATAAAGACATAAAGAGATTTCCGGTAGGGAAAAATATTCAAGTTTAATGGTTTGAGATAAAATATAAATGTATTTTAATTTTAAATGTATTTTTTAATTTAAACTTTAGATAAATAATAAAATATATTAACAAATGAATAATTTCCCTTGATTTAACGGGGTTGGCGTCAAAGAAATCTGGACATCAGTTTTTTTTATTATTTCATTTTAACAAAGATTAACATTCATAGAATCGATTACATATACTTTTATTCTATTTTAGAAACAATATAATATGAAACAATTGGTTCTTAAATTAACTCCCCACTTTACTTAAAAAATTCACCTAATTTTAGAAAGACGTGAAATTTCATATGTATGCTGATTTTAAGGCATTTTAAAACATCATTACATGCCATTATTATACATCAAAGGAAAGGTAAATTCAAGCACTTTTATTATATTTGTGATCGAACAGAATAATTTTATATGCCAAAAATAATCGAATCCACAAACAAGAAGAGTTTAATAAATATCTTTAGTTTTATTTTTCTACCCGTTCCGATGGTTACTAAGTTACAGCGTATGTGAGCATGCGCAATGTGTTTGTTATTGTTCTTGCTTTGCATACGGCAAGGAACAGGAAAGGTGTTTTTATCCTTATGTCTATCTGAGGGTCGTATTAAGTTATCTTTATGTTGTATTTATAAATTAGAATTAATTCCTTTATGTATGATTACTACTTTACTCTTTGTTCTTCTATCCTCTAGTGTTTCAAGGTTTAATGATTTAACTAATTCTAATGGTGTTTTTCTTGTCAATTTTGAATATTCTCCAGTAATGAATCCAACAGCTCTTTTTTGAATTTGTTCTAGTTTATCAATGCTTTCTTTGGTGGATGGGTCCCATACAGAAGATGTAATAGAGATATCAAACTAAAATTCTACCTCACTTGGGTGAGACCTGTACTAGAATATGCATCTGACCAGCAGGGTGGACAGCCTATTCTTGCCCCTCTGTCTTTATATTCTCTTGATGAGACTGGTGTTGCATTGTACATTAGTCTGACTGTTATTTCTTTGTATTTCTTTGGTATTTCTCTAATATGAGTATTTTTAAATGTCTCTTTAGTGTTTGTATTTCCATAAACTTGTATCCATTAAATTCTATTGTTCAGAGATGTTGCTAGTCTTTTTATCTAATGTGTATATATTTCTTTGGTTGTTTTGTGTAATACTTCTTCATTTACATTTTATTGCTTTGATGCATGCTGTATGAAAATATGATTGATTTCTTCCCATGTAATATGCAGTGCTATTATTGTTGTTAATTATCCTAAATCTGATCCCTAAGTAATAATGAGTGAATGTATTTACTGATTTTTTTCTAATGGCTTGTCCTATAAATTTTATTCTGAGTGCTTGTATTTTTGTTTGTATATCTTGCAAGTTTATTTCTCCATCTAGCTTAGACTGCATTCGTGTTGTAGTTGTATGTTTAATATTGTGTATTGTTCCTTGGAATATGTATTTAGTTATGTGTGAGTTAATTTCTTTTAAAATTATTGGTGGTGGTTCTCATATTGTTCCTGTTTATATTGTTTTTATATTATTGTTTTTTTATATAAAAATCGTTTTTAGTCATATGAATTTGGAGTACTTGAACTTATCAGTTTTAATTTATTTTCTTCTTTTTAGTCCACTTATAAAAACATGGTTTTTAAAAATCATTTTTACCTCTATTTTTATTAAGAAGGTAAATACGGTGGTAAAAATACAAAGTTTAAGTTGCTTGAGTCGTGAATAAGTTAAAATTCATGTATCGATGCTGGCTTAGGTTGTAAGATGACCACGTTTGAATAAGGGCTAAAGCGTGTATCGATGCTGGTTTGTGTTGCAATATGACCA
Source organism: Ampullaceana balthica (assembly GCA_944989445.1). Taxonomy (NCBI): domain Eukaryota; kingdom Metazoa; phylum Mollusca; class Gastropoda; family Lymnaeidae; genus Ampullaceana; species Ampullaceana balthica. The sequence goes on along the minus strand of CALYLW010000016.1, from coordinate 2,137,171 downwards.
TGTTTGAATAAGGGAAAAGTTGTGTATCGGTGCTGGCTTACGTTGTAAGATGACCATGTTTAAATAAGGGCTAAAGCGTGTATCGATGCTGGTTTTGGTTCCAAGATGACCATGTTTGAATAAGGGAAAAGTCGTGTATCGGTGCTGGCTTAGGTTGTAAGATAACCATGTTTGAATAAGTTAAAATTCATGTATCGATGCTGGCTTAGGTTGTAAGATGACCATGTTTGAATAAGGGAAAAGTGGTGTATCGGTGCTGGCTTAGGTTGTAAGATGACCATGTTTGAATAAGTTAAATTTCATGTATCGATGCTGGCTTAGGTTGTAAGATGACCATGTTTGAATAAGGGAAAAGTCGTGTATCGGTGCTGGCTTAGGTTGTAAGATGACCATGTTTAAATAAGGGCTAAAGCGTGTATCGATGCTGGTTTGGGTTGCAAGATGACCATATTTGAATAAGGGAAAAGTCGTGTATCGGTGCTGGCTTAGGTTGTAAGATGACCATGTTTAAATAAGGCTAAAGCGTGTATCGATGCTGGTTTGGGTTGCAAGATGACCATGTTTGAATAAGGGAAAAGTTGTGTATCGATGCTGGCTTAGGTTGCAAGATGACCACGTTTGAAGAGTTGAGATGTACATTTGGGAAGTTTCAAGAAAAAGTTTTAGAGGGGCCATTGGATCTGTTAGGGTGCAACAAAGAGATGAACAAAGAGAGATGCAATTTGAAGATTTAGGTGTGACATATGATCCTTGGACAATGACAGAAAAAAAAACTACAATAGTGTGATTATGTTTAACCAAACATCATACAGACATCATGTTTACTATTAATCTTTTGCACTCAATCGTGATAATCTGATTGACATTATAGATATTACTCCTAACCTAAACACTTTTTTATTGATAAAAAAAGTAGAAAATCTTGCGTTGACAAATTGGCATAAGAACGAAAATGGGAAAACCAATGAATTTGTATTGTTAAATGATTTTTATGTTTTAAATTTTCAAAATAGGCTTAACATTTACAATATTAACTTTTTATTACGTTTAGCCCTTATTTCAAAAGTACCTAATTATCCAGTATTTAGTTAAATAATATTTTTTTTAAATTACGAGCTATCCTTGTTTAGATAAAGAATGAGTCCTTGATTCAAAAGTAAATTACTCGACTCTACCCATCCACTCACCATAACCTCTCTATACGCCCTACCTATCGACTCTACCCATCCACTCACACTAACCTCTCTATACGCCCTACCACTCGACTCTACCGAACCACTCACACTAACTTACCTATACGTCCTACCACTTGACTATACCCATCTACTCACACTAACCTACCAATACGCCTTACCACTCGACTCTACCCATCCACTCACACTAACCTACCTATACGCCCTACCACTCGACTCTACCCATCCACTCACACTAACCTACCTATACGCTCTACCACTCGACTCTACCCATCCACTCACACTAACCTACCTATACGCTCTACCACTCGACTCTACGCATCCACTCACACTAACCTACCGATACGCCCTACCACTCGACACTACCCATCCACTCACCCTAACCTCCCTATACACCCTACCACCCGACTCTACCCATCCACTCACACTAACTTCCCTATACGCCCTACAGCTCGACTGTACCCATCCACTCACCCTAACCTCTCTATATCCCCTACCACTCGACTCTACCCATCCACTCCCCCTAACCTCTCTATACCCCCTACCACTCGACTCTACCCATCCACTCACCCTAACCTCTCTATACCCTCTACCACTCGACTCTACCCATCCACTCACCCTAACCTCCCTATACGCCCTACCACTCGACTCTACCCATCCACTCACACTAACCTCTCTATACGCCCTACCCCTTGACTCTACCAATCCACTCACCCTAACCTCTCTATACCCCCTACCACTCGACTCTACCCATCCACTTACACTAACCTCTCTATACGCCCTACCACTCGACTCTACCCATCCACTTACACTAACCTCTCTATACGCCCTACCATTCGACTCTACCCATCCACTCACCCTAACCTCTCTATACGCCCTACCACCCGACTCTACCCATCCACTCACAATAAACCTACATATACGCCCTACACCTCGACTCTACCCATCAACTCACCCTAACCTCTCTATACGACATACCACCCGACTCTACCCATCCACTCACACTTATTTCTCTAGACGCGCTACCACCCAACTCTACCCATCCACTCACCCTAACCTCTCTATACACACTACCACCCGACTCTACCCATCCAGTCACACTAACCTCTCTATACGCCCTACAACCCGACTCTACTCATCCGCTGACACTAACCTACCTATACGCCCTACCACTCGACTATAACCATCCACTCACACTAACCTCTCTATACCACCTACCACCCAACTCTACCCATCCACTCACCCTAACCTCTCTATACGACATACCACCCGACTCTACCCATCCACTCACACTTATTTCTCTAGACGCGCTACCACCCAACTCTACCCATCCACTCACCCTAACCTCTCTATACGCCCTACCACCCGACTCTACCCATCCACTCACCCTAACCTCTCTATACGACCTACCACCCGACTCTACCCATCAGCTCACCCTAACCTGCCTATACACCCTACCACTCGACTATACCCATCCACTCACCCTAAACTCTCTATACGCCCTACCACTCGACTCTACGCACCCACTCACACTAACCACCCTATACGCCCTACCACTCGACTCTACCCATCCACTCACCCTAACCTCTCTATACGCCCTACCACCCGACTCTACCCATCCACTCACCCTAACCTCTCTATACGACCTACCACCCGATTCTACCCATCAGCTCACCCTAACCTGCCTATACACCCTACCACTCGACTATACCCATCCACTCACCCTAAACTCTCTATACGCCCTACCACTCGACTCTACGCATCCACTCACACTAACCACCCTATACGCCCTACCACTCGACTCTACTCATCCACTCACCCTAACCACTTTATACACCCTACCACTCGACTCTACCCATCCACTCACCCTAACCTCTCTATACGACCTACCACCCGACTCTACCCATCCACTCACCCTAACCTGCCTATACGCCCTACAACTCGACTATACCCATACACTCACCCTAACCTCTCTATACGCACTACCACTCGACTCTACCCATCCACTCACCCTAACCTCTCTATACGCCCTACCACTAGACTCTTCCCATCCACTCACCCTAACCTCCCTATACACCCTACCACTCGACTCTACCCATCCACTCACACTAACCTCTCTATACGCCCTACCACTTGACTCTACCCATCCACTCACCCTAACCTACCTATACGCCTTACCACTCGACTCTACCCATCCAATCACCCTAACCTACCTATACGCCCTACCACTTGACTCTACCCATCCACTCACCCTAACCTCCCTTTACGCCCTACCCCTTAACTCTATATATACACGCACACAAACCTCTCTGTAAGACCTACCACTGGACCCCCTCCCCCCCTTCCATAGTCTTGCTGCAACATAGCACTGTACCGCTCCATACAATGTGGAGACAAAAAGACAAAGTTTATTAATGAAGATCACTAATGATGAAATGTAACAGTAAATATGAAGTCATGTCTACAAAGACTTACAGTTAGCAATGTAAAGTTTGATGGTACTCCAAGTGACTCCTTTAATAAAACTACTACAAAGACTTACAGTTAGTAATTTAAAGTTTTATTTTTATTAATTTTAGGTGACTACTGTAATAAATCTACTAAAATATTTAGAATCTGTAAACGTGAACAGCAGTTTGTTTTAATTTTATTTTATTCACTGCATGATTGATATGAGAAATTAAATGTTTAATTGAATTATTAGATTAGTATGGAAGTCAATTGGCGTGACACTTAAATGACAATTTTTTTTATGTTACGAATTCCTAATATTAGATTAGGAACAAATAAAATTCTGTCTAACTCGCTGATGGTATAGAAAGCGCGAGTGAAGTTTACACCAGTCTTATACATAAATTAATTTTCAAAAAGATATAGTATTTATTTATGTAATCAAACGTTTATAAAAAGAATAAAGACATAGAGAGATTTCTAATAGGGCAAAATATTTACCTTTAATTCTTTGGAATAAAACAAAAATGCATTTTTTAAAATAAATATTTTTAATGTATTTTTTTATTTAAACTTTAGATAAACATTAAAATATATTTAAAAATGAATAAATTCCCTTGATTTAATGGGGTTGGCGCCAAAGAAACATGGATATCAGTTTTCTTTTATTATTTCATTTTTACAAAGATAAATATTAATACAATCGATTACATATATTTTGATTCTATTTCAGAAACAATATAATATGAAACAATTGGTTCTTAAATTAACTCCCCACTTTACTTTAAAAATTGACCTAATTTTAGAAAGACTTGAAATTTCATATGAATGCTAATATTAAGGCATTTTAAAACATCATTACATGCCATTATTATACATCAAAGGAAAGGTAAATTCAAGTACTTTTATTACATTTGTATTAGTAGACAATAGTTTTATTTTCCAAAAATAATGGAATCCACAAACAAAAAGAGGATAATAAATATCTTTAGTTTTAGTTTTGGCTGCAGCTATTACGCAGAAATCCGGATATCAGCCGAAAAATAATTTCAGCAAGCCGAATTTTTAAAATCCGGCTAATCCGAATTTCAGCCGAAAAATTATGTCAGCCAGTCGAAATTAAAAAAAATATTTCGGATGGCAGATCTACCCTGGGGTTAGGGATATGTTTTAGGATTATGTTTAGGGTCAAGGAAAGCTTTTAGGGATATGTTTAGGGTTCGGTATAGGTATTACGTTTAGGGATAGATTTAGGGATAGTTACTCACAAAAAAAAATCTTCATTTTTTTCTCCCTGAGCGTAATTTTTTTTATAAAACAGGCCAAAACAGTAAAATGAATATACACAATTTACTAATTTACTATATGTGTCCATCCGTTCGTTAAGAAAAAAAATGCATTGAAAAGAAAATAGTGCACCAAAAATAACTCATTTTCGAACATCCGCATAGAATTGTTCAATATGGAAATAAATGAATAAAGTAATAAAGGAATATAGGTTTAAGTTGTTTATGGTGTTTTTTTAATGTTATTTTTGTTGGAACATTCTCATCCATTATAGTTTTTAGATTTGCTTTTATATCTTTCCAAATTTCCGCCGAATTTTGCTCATGGATAGCGACGTCAATAGTGCGCTCGCCTCACAAGCTGAGGGGCGAAGAATCGATTCCACGTTAATGACACTATAAAAATGTTTAGGAATGACTTACGCTAAGAAAGTTCTCCGCTGACCTGGAGAGGGATGGGCGCCGCCAGGTCTATCAAGCCCGAGAAGGTTCTAATGGAAACTTTAGAACTCCCTACTACTACTACGGGGTTATAACAACCACGAGGTTATGGGACTAAAAAAAATAATTAATTTTTTAAAAATAAAATTTCTTCTACTAGGCTATTTGTATTAAATTTACATAGGAATATTTATTGATATTTCAGTTTCTTATTCTTATTAATTCTTAGTCTTAGTTTATTTATAGTCCTATCAATGAATTGTAGTGAATTTATATACTTGGTGCATTTTAAGTTATAATAAGCCTAATCACATTTTAAATATTATTTAACTACTCGTACTTAGTACTAGTAATAGTAAAAGTAGTACTACTTAGTACTAGTAGTACTATTATTAGTTTCGGTCTAAGTCTAAGGCCCCTAGCCCAACACTAATGCTACCGCTAAGTAAGTGTAAGGCCCACACACAAACAACTGGGAATTTTAACTCAATGACAATTATTTATAGTGAAATAAAATTACTTTTGGATCTTATTCTACAGGGATAATACAAGGTAATCCTCTTAGTCTTAGAATTATTTTTATTTTATTATTATGGGTACGGTCAGACATGTCAGCCTATCATTTTATCATTTTCAATTTAGACAAAAGCTACTTTGACTTATCTTCTATTTAAATTGTGTAAATTAATAACACAAATATTTAGTTAAGCCATCCTACCCATCTGCTTTAATATTATTAATATTTAAATAATATTCATAGGCTAAATGATATCATTATATTACATGTGTATTTGACTCATTTTTTATTTTCCTTCCAGCCTGTGGGGTGGAGCTGAAGTTGGAAACACTAATTCTTAGGAGTGAATTTTAAATAAGCCCACAGATAAAGATATGATAATGCTAAACAATTTTTTCCTCCTGTCAAAAGACTGATGGAAAAAATCAAGTAGCTATAACCTACAGCTGACTACAAAGCAATAAACCACAGCAAGTACATTATAGGCCTACGCTCCAAGGAAAAAAAAATCATTTATTTATTACTTATTTGTGTGGGATAAGATTTATTATCTCCATTGCTAGGAAAGAACATTTTCATCAATTGTGAAATATAGCATCAGCTTTGCAAAGTTTGATGAATGAAATTTATAATATTTATAAAACTGATATGGACCAGAAAATGCATTACTTGCACAAAGGATGAAAACTGTGTTGCGGAAATAAATATTAATACTAGTATTACCTCCTCAAACCTGATAGCTATAAAAGACAAATAATCATCCATGTTTGGGTTAAGGAAACTTCTGTTCTAAAAGAATATAAATAGTATAAACAACAGTATTAACATAGCTGGGCTGCTCTGAAAATTCTTTAATTTCACTGATTGAGATGGCACATATTTCATCATCTAAATAAGTTTAAAATGACAACTGATTACTTTTGACTAGATAGTGGCTTCTAGTTTAATTTTTTAATGATAAAATGCTGATAAAAGGCTTTTGAAAAACACAGATAGGCTTTATTTGAGTGAAAAAATAAAAAATGGGCAAAAATATGTTTTCGACGAGAACACTCGAGTGAAGTTCCAGCAGGTGAAAGCAAAGCTCAGAGAATTTTAAACAGTTAAATGATATACTATATATGATCTTGAACATGTAGATGAAGAAGAAAAAATATTTGAAAGCTCTAACAGCTTATTGATCACATCAGATTGTGAGATCTTGTATGTAATGTAAATAAAAAGTTTTTGATAATATCAGAATATTTATCACAGATTGTGAGATTGGGTATGTAAATAAGAAGTTTTTGATACTATCAGATTAGTTAAACTATGGATTTAAAGTCTGAAATTAATTATTAAAATAAAAATGTACCTGCATTATTTTTAGGCTCACCCATGTCCTAACCACACACATTTATTTTGTGCATATCCTGATTTTTCCTTCTTTTTAAAAAAAAATTGCATCACAGAAATTCATTTGACATCAAATATACACTATATCCATAACATATATTTTAAATAATATGTACATTATGATATAATATATTTTTTTTAAAAATGTCATAGTATAAGCATTCACATAGATCAAAATTATACAATTAGATATATGAATTTAAGTGACAAAACATTTTTCTATATTCAAAACATTTCTAATTGAAACAAATAACATTCTCCTTTAATTTCAATTATTCTATTCTAAATTTTCTATCATTTCTTGTGTTTTTTGTCTAAAAATGTGTTCTAATGTTATGTTAGTGTAGTTGTAATTGGTTAAAAATACCTTAAGTCTGTGATGCCATATGTGTTTTCTGTACTGTGAAAGTATCTTTAAGTTATGGTTTGTTGTTTCTTGTTTATAGAGTTTGGTATCATATTTTGTGTTATTGCTTTGTCTATATCTACTTTGTGTATTGTGCCTGCTTGTATGACTTGTTTAGTGTGGATTTGGCTTGTAAAATTGTATCGCATGTGAGACATATATTGTTCAGTCTCATCAGCCCTTGACCAGCAGAGTGGACAGCCTATTCTTGCCCCGCTGTCTTTATATTTTCTTGATGAGACTGGTGTTGCATTTTAAATTAGTCTGAATGTTATTTCTTTGTATTTCTTTGGTATTTCTCTAATATGAGTATTTTTAAATGTCTGTTTAGTGTTTGTATTTCCATAAACTTGTATCCATTAAATTCTATTGTTCAGTGGTGTTGCTAGTCTTTTTATCTAATGTGTAAATATTTCTTTGGTTGTTTTGTGTAATAGTTCTTCATTTACATTTTATTGCCTTGATGCATGCTGTATAAAATTGTGATTGATTTTTTCCCATGTAATATGCAGTGCTATTATCTATTGCTGTTAAATATCCTAATCTGATCACTAAGTAATAATGAGTGAATGTATTTTCTGATTTTTTTCTAATGGCTTGTCCTATAAATTTTATTCTGAATGCTTGTATTTTTGTTTGTACATCTGGCAAGTTTATTTCTCCATCTATCTTAGACTGCATTAGTGTTGTAGTTGTATGTTTAATATTGTGTATTGTTTCTTGAAATATGTATTTAGTTATGTGTGAGTTAATTTCTTTTAAAATTATTGGTGGGGGTTCCCATAATGTTCCTTGTCAGGGTATGAGAATCACTGCGAATGATTGTGGTGAGATTGTTGTGAGCCAGTGTTGGAGTCGGGTCAAGGCGTTGTTGACGGGTATGAACTCCTATCACGGGAATAATGTCTAGTGATGTCTGAGTGAACTTCTGGTCACACGGGATATGTCAGGGACATGACCAGAGGACACGCCAGGGTCAGTTGATACCAGTTGGGGGGTATATAAGAGAGTAGTCGAGACGAGTGCGGGGTGTTGCAGAGAGTTGTGTACTTCGCACAGTGTTGTGCGGTCAGACCGGTCAGGATAGACCGGGGAGCTGCAGGGTTGCAGTAAAACAGAGTTGAGTTTAACGTCGCCCAGAAGCGGTCGGGTCGGACCGAGGGCATGCTTGAGCATACAGCCGTTATATATAGATGTATTTTATGTCAAGGCAAGACAGCCAGTTGTACAGTTGTTTATAGTAGAATAAACATTGCATCGTTACACAGACTTGTGTCATCTCTTGTGTATGTTGTGTGTAGCGGAGAGCAAGGCACAATCCACCTAAACATAGAGACTTAACATGGGGGCCCGAATTGTCTCTGGATTGCCAAGCACCGCCAAACACTACGAGAGATGGGACGGAACCACATAAGCACAGCGGTATGTGCGCCTGTACTTTTCAGTACAGCGCCTCTGATACAGACTACTGTATCCATCGTAGGGCATACGTCTTACAACAGCACAACGACGATCAACCAGCGACGAACACGGGCAGACAGGGCAACGATCAGCGGATTTCTGATAGACGAGGCCTAGCAAGTCCCAGTACGGAACATTACCAGCCAGAAGACCAACTACAAGAGATACCTCGAACCAGAACCAGCAAAACAACGACGTCGGAACCAGCACAGCAACGACGTCTGAACCAGACGGTGCCAACTACGAGAGAAGACGATTACAAACTGTACCGGGAGGTCAAGTTGCAGAACCAACCATCCCGCCCCAGCTACAGTGGGGCCCTGAGGAGCCGAGACGACCCACAGCACCACAGTTCAAATCGGGACAAGTTCGAGAAGATATTCAAGGTGGAGAAAAACATTACTAAGTGACAAGGAAACTGCAAAAAGTGTGACTTTGTGAACTTCTTACGAATGGATATTTATTGTGTAATGGGACTTTCATTGTATATGGATATTATGTCTGAAATATAACCCACAGTAAGTACGTACTTAATTACTTATAAAATAGTGTTAAATTGGGGAAGTGTGCTATAGCAAGATTGATCTGTTAGATAATATATATAGATATAGCATACCTGTCAGATATAAACGGACAATAAGGGAAGCTAGATTATAAGTAAGTTGTAAGTTATGGTAGAAGTAGAATGGAAACTAGAAGCAGTAGTAAGGGTATAAACATGGACGAGAAATTAGAGTCGTTTAAAAAACAAGGGGAAAAACTCGCACTCAGAGGGGAGGAACTAGACGAATATGTGAGAGAGCAACGGAAAGATTTTCAAACACAGGAAAGGTTAAGGGAACAGAGAGAGTATGACGAGAAACAGAGACAGAAAGAAAGGGAGCACGAATTGAAATTGGCAGAAATTAAAAGGAAAGACGTAACTGAACTGGACATGACAGGCCACTCGAGAGAAAACAAAGACCTTCGACAAATATTAAAAAATTTGCAAAAATTCGACGGGTCCCAAGAACTCGACGAATATGTGGCGACATTCGAACATGTAGTGGCTCAGGCGAAAGTGCCAAAAAGTCAATGGCTGATAGAGCTACAAGTAAGGCTAACGGTTGAGTTACAATCATTCTTAATGACGGAAGACGTTAGGACAAAACTGCATGATTATGACACTGTCAAGCGACTCCTTTTGCAACATGCAGGATTTAATGGGGAGAAGTACAGGGAAGCGTGGAATCGTCTAGCACCGGAGAGTAATAATTTTAGATTATTTCACTCAAAATTGGTTAGAAGTTTAGACAATTGGGTGGCCAGTACAAAAACAGAGAGAACATTTGAGGGGTTGAGGGATTTATTATGTAGAAACAAGTTATTATTGAACATGAATGAAGAGGCTGTTAAATGCATCCTAATGAATAATACCCCCAAATGTGAGGACGTACTGACACAAATTGACCATATAAAGTCGGCAGGACAAGGACAATTAAGTCGGAAAGTCAATACACAGTCACTGGTAGGGGGTGTGGCGGAATATAGGGGTGAATATGGAGGCAAGTCTAGAAGTCGCTCGACGGAGGGCCGAGTAATGGGTACATGCTTTAACTGTGGTCAGAGGGGTCACATAATGGCCAACTGTCGGCAGAAATGGGCCAATAATAGGATGCCTGCAAATGCGAAGGGAAATCAGTATAAAAGCTCAGACCAGAAATATAACTATGGAAATAAGTATCCATGGTACAGCCAGGATAGGTGACTAAGCAAAGATTGCAAACAGGGCCGTACTATACAGTGGCAGGGGTATAAACCTAGAAAAGGGTGGCAGTTTCGCAATACACAATGGGGGGGAAGTATGAGCGATATTTTTAGAAAGTCCACGGGTAGGTTAAATGTCGAAAAATGCTTGTTGTTAGGGAAGGAAGCTTCTCTTCTTAGAGACACCGGCTGTACAATCGTAGGGTGCAGAAAGAGTCTAATACCAAAAAAATACATGACTGATCAGACCTTTACAGTTAAACTTATCGATGGGACAATAAAAACGTTTGAAACTGCTATAGTAGACATTAAAACCCCTTATCTCTGCGGTAGATTTTTGTCCGCCCTTTTTGAAGATCCGGTAACAGATGTGATTTTAGGAAATGTTAGATCAGACGAGGACCCACCATTCCATCACGGTAACGTAGTTACCAGGGCCCAGAATAAACGAGATAAAGGGGGGGGGACCACAAATGAAAACTGTGATTAGTACAATTCCAAAAATATTTGAACACATCAATTTAGCTGAGGAGCAGGCAAAGGATGGTGGATTAAATAAACTATGGCAAAAAGCTAAAAGTCAGAGGGTGGAAAACACCAAACAAGGAATAATAACGTTTGAAATAAACAATAATATACTATACAGGATATTTATTTCTAAAATAGATAACAGTGTTGAAAAAAAATTGGTGATTCCGAAACCATACCGACGATTAGTCTTAGAAACGGCTCATACAACAGCATTAGCCGGACACATGTCAGTCAGAAGAACCAAATACAGAATTTGTTCTCAGTATTTCTGGCCACGTATGAGCATAGATATCAAGAAATTCATTAAGTCTTGCCCTATTTGCCAAAAAGCACGTCCACCGGGGAGCATAAAACCCATAGAGTTAGGTCAAATGGAAGTGATCGGAACACCATTTCAGAAGGTTGCTATTGATATCGTAGGGCCAGTACAATTAAGTGATAATAAGAATAGATATATCCTTACGTTGGTAGATATGGCTACTCGTTGGCCTGAAGCTATTGCGCTAAGAAATATAACAACACAAGACGTTTATGAGGCCCTATTAACAATATTCTCTAGAATGGGATTCCCGGAAGAGATCTTGTCAGATAACGGGCCCCAGTTCTCCTCCGATATGTACAAACAGGTGTGTGAATTGTTTAACATAAAATCCAGTCACTCTTCTATTTACCACCCACAGTCTAACGGGATGGTGGAAAGATTAAATGGCACCCTAAAAAGCATGTTAAGAAAAGTGGCAGATGAGGAACCCAACAATTGGGATAGATTTTTGCCGGCAATTTTGTTTGCATATCGGGAAGTTCCGAACGAGACAACGGCAATGTCTCCTTATGAACTCCTCTTCGGGCGAAAAGTGAGAGGACCAATGTCAATTTTAAGGAAAATACTGACAAATGAAAATACGACAGAGGAAGGTAAAACAACATATGAATATATAATAGACCTCAAAAACAGAATAAAATCAGGGTTATATAAAACAGAGGCAATCACGAAAGGAAAGGCAAATAAATATAAACAATATTATGATCAAAGGGCTAGAGAGAAAGATATACAAGTTGGTGACAAAGTGCTCGTGTTGAAACCTAAAAAAGGAAATAAACTCGTTCTGTATTCAGAAGGTCCATTCACCGTCACGAGAAAATTATCGAAATTTAATGTAGAGATTGCGAAGGGACATAAGCGTATAGTTTATCACCTCAACAGATTAACAAAATTTGTCGAAAATAACATGGATAACACAGATGCGAACTTATCGGCAGCAGAGAAAAATGAAAAGACAATTAATGGTGCCAGTGCCACAGTGATAGCCGAAGAAGAAGAGGAAGATGTAAATAGTGAAGACATTAAGCAAATTCCGTTAATCAACGTCAAGGTTAATTCAGGCATTGACATTAATAAGGAACTAACGGACAAACAGAAAAGACAAGTTGACGATATGGTGCAAGAGTACAAAGAAATCATTTCAGATATCCCAGGGAAAACATCGGCGGGTACGCACAAAATAGAATTATTAGACTCTAAGCCCATTAACGTAAAACCTTATGCAATACCTATACATATGATTCAAAGTCTAAAAGAAGAGATTAGTATGATGTTAGATCTAGGTATAATCGAGGAATCACAGTCACCATATTGCTCTCCCTTAGTTTTAATTAAGAAAAAAGATGGATCGATTCGGACTTGCGTGGATTATAGAAAATTGAACGCAATTACAAAAAAAGTAGCAGAAGTTATACCTAACCAGGATAAACTTCTAGAACACATGAATAAAGCCAAATACTTTACGAAACTAGACTTAACAAAGGGATATTGGCAAATACCTCTTGAGGAGAAAAGCAAAGAATACACAGCTTTTCAAGGCCCAGACGGGAAATATCAATATAACTTTATGCCATTCGGATTGGCAACCGCACCGGCAACGTTCAATAAAATTGTTAAGAAATTATTCAAAGGAGTAAAAGAGGTAGTTACTTATTTTGACGATATCTGTGTATACACAGACGACTGGGAGTCACATATACGAGTTACTCGAGAGGTTTTAGAGATTTTGAAAAAGGCAGGGTTCACCATTAAACCATCTAAGTTAGAAATAGGTAAAGAATCAATCGAATTTCTGGGACATAGAATTGGAGCAGGCATCTTAAAACCAGACATGAACAATATAAACAAAGTGTTGGAAATAGAACGACCCAAAAATAAGAGACAAGTAAGGGGACTAGTTGGCCTAATAGCGTATTACAATAAATTTATACCTAATTTTTCAACGATAACAGCCCCATTGACAGACCTTACAAAGAAAGGTAAACCTAATAATATATGCTGGACTAAGGAATGCCAACAAGCATTGGATACAACCCAAAACTATTTAACAAATAACCCCATTTTGGTTCTGCCCGACATTAAGGAACCCTTTATAGTTCGTACAGATGCGTCAACGAAGGGATTGGGGGCATGTTTGATGCAGAAGAGAGACAATATGCTCCACCCGGTTAAATATATTAGTCGTAAACTGGTTGACAGGGAAACTAGATACTCAACAATAGAGAGGGAATGCTTGGCAATAATATGGGGAATTCAGAAATTATCCTACTATTTAATGGGGGCAAGATTTACGCTCCAGTGTGACCACCAAGCGTTAAAATATTTGAACACGACTAAATTTGAAAATTCAAGAGTTTCCAGGTGGTCTTTGATGTTACAGGAATACGATTTCAACGTGGAATACATTAAAGGTGAAGATAACATTATTGCAGATTTTTTATCTCGGCAATAAGCAGATATGGCAGCTGATTGGTTAGATATTTACATCAAAATTCGGCCGAGTCACGAAGGTCGAAAAACAAGTAGAGTTGCTTGTTCATGGGGACTAAATTGGGTAGAAATTGAGGTCTGAGTCACCTCGGGCCAGTATTATTATTATATGAACATGATTGCAAGGTTTCATAGCGATTATGTACTTATGTTAGTTAGTACTTACGGATGGTTGTAAATAAATATGAGATGGTTGTACTTTCGTGCTGATGTTTTTTATAATAATTTTTGGCTCCGGGTGACCTCGGGCAAAATTTCATTATAAGGAGATGTAATTATTTTTATATATATATATATATTTATGAAATTATGAGAGATGATGATAATGATTTTGTTCATGATTATGAGTATTATGATGAATTATGTTGATTATGACTACTATATGCACATGATTGTTATATAATTGATTGTAATGGGTTAAATACAATCAGGCTGAAATGTCTATAGTTTGGATAAGTAGTTATCCCTATAACATTATCTCATGCTGGAGCTAATCCTGGAATAAATATCTTAAGGCATTTATATAAGGAACCAGTAGAGTCAGTTGTAAATAGATAACAATCTAGCGTAATAATGGTCAATTGTTGGATACTAATTATGTGAGGTGTTATGACCAGTAGTAGGTCGAAGGTTGGTTCTTTGAGAATTAAGATAATGATAACGTACGAGTTGCGGGTTAGTGAAGTCGTATAAAGGTACGACCAAGTGGATTTATGCTCTGTGTTGTATATACTAGTGTTTTTTTCATGCAATGTTGTGTATAAAATTATTTTGAAAGATATTATTTCATTATGTATTATATTATTGTAATTGTAATGTGCAGTGATTCCATGCCCTGACTTTGTTGTATTGTGAGATTCTACCCGTAAGTAGAATCTAACGGAAGAGGGGGGATATGTCAGGGTATGAGAATCACTGCGAATGATTGTGGTGAGATTGTTGTGAGCCAGTGTTGGAGTCGGGTCAAGGCGTTGTTGACGGGTATTAACTCCTATCACGGGAATAATGTCTAGTGATGTCTGAGTGAACTTCTGGTCACACGGGATATGTCAGGGACATGACCAGAGGACACGCCAGGGTCAGTTGATACCAGTTGGGGGGTATATAAGAGAGTAGTCGAGACGAGTGCGGGGTGTTGCAGAGAGTTGTGTACTTCGCACAGTGTTGTGCGGTCAGACCGGTCAGGATAGACCGGGGAGCTGCAGGGTTGCAGTAAAACAGAGTTGAGTTTAACGTCGCCCAGAAGCGGTCGGGTCGGACCGAGGGCATGCTTGAGCATACAGCCGTTATATATAGATGTATTTTATGTCAAGGCAAGACAGCCAGTTGTACAGTTGTTTATAGTAGAATAAACATTGCATCGTTACACAGACTTGTGTCATCTCTTGTGTATGTTGTGTGTAGCGGAGAGCAAGGCACAATCCACCTAAACATAGAGACTTAACATTCCTGTATATATTGTTTTTATTTTATTGGTTTTATATTATTTTTTTTTGTATAACAAAATGTTTTTAGTCATATTAAATTAAAGCACTTGAACTTATCAATTTTAATTTATTTTCTTCTTTTTAGTCCACTTATAAAAACATGGTTTTTAAATATCATTTTTACCTCTATTTTTATTAACAAGGTAAATACGGTGGTTAAAATACAAAGTGTAAGTTGCTAGAGTCGTGAATAAGTTAAAAGTCGTGTATCGATACTGGCTTAGGTTGTAAGATGACCATGTTTGAATAAGTTAAAAGTCGTGTATCGGTGCTGGCTTAGGTTGTAAGATTACCATGTTTGAATAAGTTAAAAGTCATGTATCGGTGCTGGCTTAGGTTGCAAGATGACCATGTTTGAATAAGTTAAAAGTCGTGTATCGATACTGGCTTAGGTTGTAAGATGTCCATGTTTGAATAAGTTAAAAGTCGTGTATCGATACTAGCTTAGGTTGTAAGATGACCATGTTTGAATAAGGGAAAAGTTGTGTATTGATGCTGGCTTAGGTTGTAAGATGTCCATGTTTGAATAAGTTAAAAGTCGTGTATCGGTGCTGGCTTAGGTTGCAAGACGACCATGTTTGAATAAGTTAAAAGTCTTGTATCGGTGCTGGCTTAGGTTGCAAGACGACCATGTTTGAATAAGTTAAAAGTCATGTATCGGTCCTGGCTTAGGTTGCAAGATGACCATGTTTGAATAAGGGAAAAGTCGTGTATCGGTGCCGGCTTAGGTTGCAAGACGACCATGTTTGAATAAGTTAAAAGTCATGTATCGGTGCCGGCTTAGGTTGCAAGACGACCATGTTTGAATACGTTAAAAGTCGTGTATCGGTGCTGGCTTAGGTTGTAAGATGACCATGTTTGAATTAGTTAAAAGTCGTGTATCGATGCCGGCTTAGGTTGCAAGATGCCCATGTTTGAATAAGGGAAAAGTCGTGTATCGATGCTGGATTAGGTTGCAAGATGACCATGTTTGAATAAGGGAAAAGTCGTGTATCGGTGCCGGCTTAGGTTGCAAGACGACCATGTTTGAATAAGTTAAAAGTCGTGTATCGGTGCTGGCTTAGGTTGCAAGATGACCATGTTTGAATAAGTTAAAAGTCGTGTATCGATGCTGGCTTAGGTTGCAAGATGACCCATGTTTGAATAAGGGAAAAGTCGTGTATCGATGCTGGATTAGGTTGCAAGATGACCATGTTTGAATAAGGGAAAATTCGTGTATCGATGCTGGCTTAGGTTGCAAGATGACCATGTCTTAATAAGGGGCAAGTCGTGTATCGATGCTGGATTATGTTGCAAGATGACCATGTTTGAATTAGGGAAAGTTCTTGTATCGATGTGGGTTTGGGTTGACCATGTTTGAAGAGTTGAGATGTACATTTGGGATGCTTCATGAAAAAGTTTTAGAGATGCTATTGGATCTGTTAGGGTGCAAGAAAGAGAGATGCAATTTGAACATTTTGGTGTGAAATATGATCCTTGGACAATGACAGAAAAAGAAAACTACAATTGTGTAATTATGATTAAACAAAAATCATACAGACATAATGTTTACTAGTAAACTTTTTTTTACTCAATCGTGATAATCTGATTGACATTATGGATATTACTCCTAACGTAAAGAAGTTTTTATAGCAAAAAAAAATATGTAGGAAATCTTGCGTTGACAAATTTGCATAAAAACGAAAATGGACAAACCAATGAATTTGTATAGTTAAATGATTTTTTATATTTTTAAATTTTCAAAATAAGCTTAATTTTTGCCATATTAACTATTCATTTCGTTTAGCCCTTTTTTCAAAAGTACCTAATTATCCAGTATTTAGTAAAATAATATTTTTTTTAAAACTTACGAGCTATCCTTGTTTAGATAAAGAATTGAGTCCTTAATTCAAAAGTAAATTACTTTTCTATATTTAGATAACGAGGTAAGTCTCACCAAAATCTTGTATTCTTATTCACCTCACAGCCTCCAACACAAACACAATATTTAAGTGATGCTAGAACACGACTATCTGTAACTGACACCAAATATTTAAGTGATGCTAGGTCAAGACTATCTGTAACTGAGACCCAATATTTTAATGATGCTAGAACAAGACTATCTGTAACTGACAGCAAATATTTAAGTGATGCTAGAACAAGACTATCTGTAACTGAGACCCAATATTTAAGTGATGCTAAAACAAGACTATCTGTAACTGAAACCCATCTCCAGCCATCTGAAGCCAGCACGTGCGACTGTGACAGGACAATGGTCTAAGTTTCTGGACCCAGACGGCGGCAGACTGACCAAGCAATGACGTAGTATTTGATATGCATTTATATTTAAGACAGGCCTGGTGGCCATGTTTACGAGTTTAGACTAGTGGATACCCGATGTTCATTATGTTTTACTCATGATACATGAGTACATATCTCTATCTCAAATAATATACAACAACAAAACATCTCAGTTGCGTTATTAGAGAAATATAGGAAGCCATTCTTTCCGTTTTGGGACTGACCATCTGTGTCTCGTTTCTCCTCTAATCAGCTTGGATCACCGGACCTTAAGATCATCTGTAGGGAGAGGGGACGGCGAGGGCTGAAAAGCCAACTGATGTCTGAGCGATAACATTTCTTCTCGGACCACGCCAGCATTGGCCTTCCAATTAATTTTAATTTTAAGAAAACAGAACGCTGCGAGCTGCCATGTTTTGTTCCTCACAATGTCAAATATAGAACTCCAGTGCGGATTAGTTGTGTTTGGTAAAGTAGGTCGGCTTGTCTTAGACAGAGGCTCAACTGATATCCTTAATTCTGCGTCTATAATGTTATACCCTGGACATTGAATGATTTAATTTAAATTCCAGACACTGTCTCTTTTCTTTTTTATTTTTGTGTGTATCTTTTACATTACGTTGATTACCAAACATTATCCATTACTTTATATCCCCGATATTAAAATCCATTATAATTATATAACTGACATTGATTTTATAACAATTAAAACCCTTCCATTGCCTCACTGATACATCCCTGATACTTTATCTATCGATTTGTATTCCTGGCATTGTATTCATTATGTTGCATCCTTGAAATATACCCTACAATAATATATCACAACAACGAATTGCTAAAATTGTATAAACATTAGTTGTGTCCTTAATTTTATATTTCTTATACATCAAATTTCTAACATTACTTGCCAACTCTGATAAAAGAAAAAGTGCAACTCATGCTGCTGTTATTTTTTCTCTTTCAGACATTAATTAAAATTTTAAAAGAAAGACAAAACATTTTTCCAGAATAAACCGGGTTGCTAGTTGATTTAAGAATAAAAATACAATTATTTTATGAAGAGGTTTCCTCTAGCCAATAACAGATACAAAAACGATATTATAATGTCCATACCACATATAAAACAAACTAATTTAATCAATTAATTTAAAGTCTGGAGTACATATTGTATCCTTCTCCGTACGCCCACCTCCTATACTTACATGACATCTAAATTTCAGATGTCTTTTTCCCCCCACTCAGCTGAAAGCAAAGATATGTAACCATAGGTCCATTTATTATTTTTCACAAAAATAATTTTATAAAAATCATTGCCTCAAGCTACTTTGTTAAAGAGAAGAAAAATAAACTATAATTGGCCTTCAAAATAAAGTGGAACAAAAAAACAAGATATCGAAGCAGATCGTGTGGCGGCTGCCATATCTGGGCAGAAGACCTGTGATTAGAGCAGACGAGAAATCAATCACCAGCCGGGGAGACAGAATTGTCCTGTGATGATTGATTTCAGACGACACCGTGACATTCTGGCAGGTTCACTTACATTCTTGTTGTGTATGCCAGGTGAAACGACCAACAAGGGGCAAATGAGAAAATCGTTTGTTGGAGTGGTCGTTCATGGTCGGTAACTACTGCTTGTGATGGCAAGGGCGAAGAATTGTTAAATGTCGCATGGGCGCAAGGCTGTAGATATTGCAAGGTTTAGAATGGTTAGATTTTGATAATGGTATGTGATTTCTAGTTATGACAAGGGCTTTTGATGGTAAGGTAGTGTCAGTTTGTGTTACTATTTTAAAGGGTTAGGCATTGATTTAATATCGTAATATGTCGCGCTGCACAACATGCAGTTTGTTGTCAACAGTTGTATGGTTTTAGATATATGTCAGCAGCGTACCTAGGTTTGGTTCCACTAAAATCCGAATCTCTTACACAAAAATACTTTCGAATTTGGTCGAAATTTTCCGTCATAGAATATTAAAAAAATGTTCACTATGCGCATCACCCTCTGCGGTCATTTCTATGTCCCACATTTCTCGGAGGGAGGATTAAGTGGCTAAATCAGGTTTCCAAAGTCCGGTAACTCGAGTGGAATTGTAGGTCGATAATGGATCAAATAGCATGGGATCTAAATAGATTACTTTGTTGTCTCATGCTTGTTTGAGAAAACAATCCGAAGATTTATTTAAAGACTTGCATTCACAGGAAGTTGTAATCATAGGAAGTTGTAGTCACCGGAAGATACAGTCAAAGTGCGCACTTAAAATAACAGTATTAACTTTGATGTACCCCGGAAATCATCATAGGAGTAACAAAAAATAATTAAAAAATATAAAAAGTAATATAAAAAAATAATAATTAAGTATTTACAACTTTGTTGAACATCTAGTATGATTGAAAGAACAATGAAGGAAGGGTTCAAATGTTTTTCTTTACAAAATAACGTGTAACTCTTTTTCTTCTTCTTCTATTTATTTAAGTCTCACGATCAATATCCTCATCATTATGGCTACTGTAAAACTTTGAGGACTTATAAATATATCCTTATAGATGATACTTTGTAAGGCAACTCATTGAGGGATTACTAATTGCAGGCAGGCGAACAGGAGACAGTAGAGACAAATGCGTCAATTGTTGCCTCAACTGATCTGTTCGGATTCTTGTTGCAGTCACTAATTGTCATTTACAGTACCGATCAGATTCGGCAATGTGTTCTAATATTGTATGGCCTATACCGTCTATGACAGATGGTAGTGCAATATTGTATGGCCTGTATCGTCTATGACATATGGTAGTGTAATATTGTATGGCCTATATCGTCTATGACAGATGGTAGTGTAATATTGTATGGCCTATATCGTCTATGACATATGGTAGTGTAATATTGTATGGCCTGTATCGTCTATGACAGATGGTAGCGTAATATTGTATGGCCTGTATTGTCTATGACAGATGGTAGTGTAATATTGTATGGCCTATATCGTATATGACAGATGGTAGCGTAATATTGTATGGCCTAAATTGTCTATGACAGATGGTAGCGTAATATTGTATGGCCTATATCGTCTATGACAGATGGTAGTGTAATATTGTATGGCCTATATCGTCTGTGACATATGGTAGTGTAATATTGTATGGCCTATATCAGTGGTTCCCAAACTTTTTTGACTCACGGACCCCTTTTATACTCAAAATTTCCCCACGGACCCCCTAGTAAAAAAAAACAACTTTATAAATGCATAGTACAAAAATTACAAAAGCAAAATTTTGATGAAAATACGGTATTTATTAAAATTATCACTTTTGTTTAACATAAAATTGAAAAAAACAAAACAAAAAAAAACAACTTGGATTAACGTGATGAGATTTTTAAATCCCTTATATTAACTTCACCGGCGTCTCTCTCTCTCTCTCTGTCTGTCTGTCTTGGGCTCGGCGGGCTCGACGGGCGGAAAAACAGAAGTCAAAAATGACCCACTTCCCATGATCCGATCAAACTGAAATTTGGCACACGGACCCGTAGAACCTAACAATGCATCGTATCAAAATTTCAGATCGATCGAACGTACCAGAATTAAATTAATGCATTTTTAGTTTATCCTTATATGAGGTATGTAATTCAAAATTCACTGTTTTTTTTTAAATTCAGGTTCCACGTGAGTTTGAGTTGACGCCGACCGTCGTGTTGACGACGACCGTCGTGCCGACACCCCCTCACATCCCACCCCCATTTATTAAAGACAAGGGACATCACTCAGTGTCAGTCTGTAAATGTTTAAATATAATCACTACTGTTAGTTATGTCTCATATATAAGGGATTTATAGTCAAAAACTTTGTTTTTACGGGTTTGTTTTATATGAGTATATGTATTATGCCTGACTCAATGTTTATGTGTAGGAATCGCAAATCCTCACGAGCACCAATTTCTAGTTGTTTATTTTATATATATTTTTTAAAAATTATTTTATTTATGATGAGGTTCATAACGCCACTGAATCTTTGTTCTACCAAATAGAAAGACAGGAAAACAGTCAAAAAAATTATGTACAATAACCTTTAATGCATGATATAAAATTTGGATCTGACTTTGTAACCAGAATTTGTGGTATCCTAGTTCAAACAGTGGTATAAGTTCCTCATTTGTGGATATTTCAATAAGCTGCTCCTGTATTAGTATGTATTCATCTGTGTTTGGGATCTGAGTTTGTCCATGCGCTAAAGAGCTCAACTGCATGTCGGAAATATCCTATAGTGGCAAATGCCTACAAAATGTCCGCAGGAAGAGCCGTTAAGTTTTGATTGTAAGCAAGCAAATCTTTAACTATGTGGCAATTTCAAAAGATTTGAAAACTGAGAACATTCTCCTGTTCCTAAGTTTTGTTTGCAAAGAAAAATATTTGCAACAAACTCAGACATAACGCTTTTAGTTTTGATTAAATTTAATTGGTTACCTTGTAGTAGTTGTAGTTTCAAATTAGTTTGGTCAAAGTTGTGTAAATAATTCATTAATAAAGGATATGTCATATTTTTAGTTAATTGTGTTGCTAATTGTCTTTGTTTTCCAGGAATTTGGACAGTAAGTCAAGCAGAGTATAAAATCGATTTAAATATGTACGTGATGATAACCAGTGTACTTCTGTGTGAATAAATAATCCATTATAGTCTTCTTCTGCATTTTCCAAACCGTGGTGAGCAAATAATCTCTGATCGAAGACATTCTTTTTGATTTTATTAACTGCTCTAATGACATAATGCAGTGATCCATGCAAACTTTCAATATGATTTTTTTTTGGAATATTTGATGTTGATGAATGACTCAATTTACTGAAAATACATTTGGTACAGCTTGTTTTAAATATGCCAGAAATTCAAGTGTATTGCTTTAACTTCAAACATTTTTTTTAAATTCAGTAAATAACGTTTCAAGTTACGTATTTGTTTCTAAACATTTAGCCATACTTCAAATATCCATTAACACCATATTGTCTGCATTGTTTCTTCGGCTCACTCAGTGCTGGATTTACCTATTTGCTAAACAAGTTATAACTTAGGGTCCCTGCCTTCTTGGGGGCCCCCGTAAGTTTGTTTTCATATTTGTCACTGCTATAGATTATCTAGACCTCAAAAGGCCCTTAAATAGCTAAGGGCCCCATCAAGTCTTAATCCAGCCTTGGGCTCATTCATTCTTTTATCTGTTGTAACAGACCACTGTTAAGAATTATTTTCAAAGGAATGCTACAGTAAAGCCCTATTGAAAACATTTGACGATAGGATACAATTTAGATAAATATAACTTCCTGACACATCGAATAATACACAACCTTTCAACCCTCGTAGATTCAAGTTAAAAACTTGTAAATTTCTACTTATAGTTATAGGAATTCGGGATTTCATCTGCATCAAGCTTGACATTTCAACAAACCAAGTATTTTGATTGGTTAAAGATGTGGAAATTACAGTAGTTCTAATACTTTTTTTTTACGTAAAACAACATTGTATCCATGAAGGATAGCACCTAAGATGGTATTTAATTAGTAGAAAAGGCATTCACATACTATTTTATTAATTATTATTTATTTTTATTTCAATAATAATAAAAAAATTAATGAGTTTTATTATTTGATTTTTAAACCTTGCGCGGACCCCCTGACGTTGTTCAGGGACCCCCAAATCAATTTTTATTTTCCACGGACCCCCTGAAAGGTCCCGCGGACCCCTGGGGGTCCGTACGGACCACTTTGGGAACCACTGGCCTATATCGTCTATGACATATGGTAGTGCAAGAATTTCTCTAAAGCGTACTTAATGATGAACCTGTATAGAACTAAAAGACTTATGGCGGCTCGTATGTTCCACTTTTTTTGTTTGTTTTAAATGGATTTGATAAATGGCTCGTAAGTATACGTAAAAGCATGTAAAATGCGTTTGATGGTAACAGGTATCAGATTTGAAGGGATGAATTCCACATAAGTAAATTTAATTAACTCTATAGATTTTAAGCTGGAAAAAAACGTTAACAATTTGAATCTAAGCCACGCCTATGTTTCTCTATTGGTTACGTTATTTTCAGTTGGAGAAACATTTAATAAATGACGTTATTTGATACAGAACAATGACATCATGTGGAAAATGCAATATGCTTTAGCAATGCTTCTCAACAGCTAGGCACTCTTGTCTCCTAGATAGAAAGTTCTTAATCTCACACTAACAGCAGTCTATGTCCTAGGACAAATAAAGAGAATTGGGGGCACACTTAAAATATATGATTTTAATATAATTATTTGTCATTTAACTAAGGGAACATCAAATAAAACAATTTTATTACAAAAATTGATTGGGTTTCAAGACTCCCTAGTAGTTTTGTCAAAACACCATATGTTATAATTAACGTGTAGGGTTGTTGGTGGTGTCCAGTTTGGGTAATAGTTTGAGATGCACCGTTTTAGAGCGTTGGCAACAAATAGGGGAATCCCGGGAGATTCGAGGGAATTGTTTTGCAAATGAAGTCTCACGAGACGTGAAACATGACGACACCTCCGGGCGGCAGAAGTGAGACAGAAGAGTTACTTTGGTTACGTCACGGCCATCTAATTTATCCGGCTGAATCCAGCACAAAAATATGTTATGCAACAATTGATATGGATTTCGTCGTTACCCAGATCAATCCATGTGTCACTACAAGGGAGTACTTGACCCGTGTGACGTGTAATCAGCGTCACGTCATCATATCTGAGATCAAATACCAGAATATGTTATGAGAATATTGAGGATGCCAGGACGTTAACAAAAAAATGTCAGTTGTTTAAATCAGAGTTATCGTTGCGTTGAGATAGAAAAAAAATATCTTAAACCATGAACAGTTTACAAATCGCCAATCCAGCGACCCCCGCCCCATCCCACTTTTTAGTGAAAATAATATTTCAGGAGATTGAAAGAAATTTTATTTTGTATTTTAGAAGCTTTCTAGGATTCACCTCTTCGACAAAGACTAGGAAAATTCTCAGGACATCATAGGGCTGTAATAATCATGTATTACCTGGTGGCACTCTGGCTAGAAATTCCATGGTCAGTCGTTAAATGGTCAGTGGTTCAATGATCAGTAGTTCAATGGTCAGAAGTTCAATGGTCAACAGTTCAATGGTCAGTAGTTTAATGATCAGTAGTTCATTAATCGGCATCCTTCCGTGTCACGAGACGATGGTTCGTCACCGTTGAGTTGGGTTGCATTTCCTCGAATGGCTGTGCAGTCCTATCCTTGAGTGGCAGTCCTTACCACAGCTTTTACACACGATTTCTGTGCTTCCAAATGTTTTAGCCTTTCTCCTAGCTCTTCTGTCTGTAGCCTCCTCCATCCTTCGCTCCTCGGCTACTATGACGCCCTCTTTGACAACTGTGAACCACTTAGATCGGTCCTGCCTTACTCCCAGTCGGTTGTGCGTATTCTGGCTGCTTTCATGTCCCTTTGGCAGACATCTTTAAACCGCAGACGTGGGCGACCTGTGTTCCTTTTCCCGATGCCAGTTCTCCATATAGGAGGTCCATGGAGTTGGGGATGGTCAGTAGTTCAATGGTCAGTTGTTAAATGGTCAGTTGTTAAATGTTTCATTAGTTCAATGGTCAATAGTTCCATGGTCAGATTTTCAATTATCAGTCGTTCAAGTCAAACTTACTCATGTGTTAATTTAGGTTCATCAGTTGGTTTATTACAAAACGACTCATCATTTTAAGGTTCATGTAGCATTATATATTTTAAAATTTATTTTAACGTTGTATTATACACAAATGTATTTTTTTCTTCTTTAATTATAAAACATTAATTTACGTTTACTCCATTTCCGCTTCAAAATTTAGTAATTTCTTTTAATTCTTTTCATTTTCAGGAAAATCGTTCGATCGAATTTTAGACTAATTGTTATGATTTATACATTTAAATTATAAGAGAAGACGAATTATTTGTTTTTGTTGCAAAACAAGGATAACTGTCATGTTTTATAATTAATAATAATAATAATAATAATAGTAATAATAATAATAGTAATAACCCCCTTTTCAGATCATGACGGAGGTAGTGGGGCATGCGAGGTAGCATTCACAAGTTTTCATTGAGCCACCACTAACGAGCAAGGTATTGTGTGGCTAGTTTTCATGGAGCCACCACTAACGAACAAGGTATTGTGTGGCTAGTTTTCATGGAGCCACCACTAACGAACAAGGTATTGTGTGGCTAGTTTTCATGGAGCCACCACTAACGAACAAGGTATTGTGTGGCTAGTTTTCATGGAGCCACCACTAACGAACAAGGTATTGTGTGGCTAGTTTTCATGGAGCCACCACTAACGAGCAAGGTATTGTGTGGCTAGTTTTCATGGAGCCACCACTAACGAGCAAGGTATTGTGTGGCTAGTTTTCATGGAGCCACCACTAACGAGCAAGGTATTGTGTGGCTAGTTTTCATTGAGCCACCACTAACGAGCAAGGTATTGTGTGGCTAGCACAATGCCTCGAAGGCTAACCAGTACCTAGGCTCGAAACCGTGGCTTCTCCAGCGCGCTACCACTTAGACCACCGCGCCCTTTTTATAAGGATCACGTTTTTATATGGATGTGATATTTTTAGACATTATGTAGCTAGCTAGTTAAGAGAGATGTTTTAATTGTTTCACTTTATGTTCTATCATTTAAAAAAGAACCAACCAAACATGTTAATAAATAAATATAAAGTTTGCATCCTTTAATTCTATTCCCAATTTATCATCATGTACATAATCATTGTAGTTCATTCTCGTATGATAACTATGAAACTATCATTCCTCATTAAATGCCTTGTGACACATCTAGTGTATACCAGCAACCTGGCAACCTGTTTTGGAAACCCCTTAATAAAAAATAATAATGTGAATTCCGTATTAAAAAGAAAACACAGATTATGCACAGTGTCTTTCAGAATTCTGTTTGTTTGTTTGCTTAATTTTAGGTAAACTTTCATTGTCGAATATGTAATGTCATTAGTGCATTAGAGACGCAACACTGTTATTTCTGGTGCGTTTGCTGGATGCACAATTTTTACCCGATTCTTCACCAGACATTCATGAGTCAATAGTGTGAAATTCTTTCAGTAAAAATATCAATGTTCTCGAAGAAACCTATAAGCCAGCAGAACTACAGTCCAGGATTAACACACATAAATCATCCTAAACAGAAAACTTCCCATCTTACTCTCATGGTATATATTTACTTTATTTAATGAAAGTATCTCACACAGTGAGTTGTCCACTTTCTCCCGCCACCCAACTACACAATGAACGAACAATTTCAGTCACCCAATACAGACACCACCACTCCCATCACCCCTACCATTTGTCAACACGAGCCGCCGACACCCGCGGCCTGGTGGAACCTCTACCGCTTTCTTGAACAAAATGTTACTGTAGATGACTAGACACATTGCTGTGATACGTTCCAATGCCCTCGGGACCTCCTCGTCACTGAAAGAATCGAGGCTCACGAGGAACGGTTTTGTCAGGAGTGAGCACATGTCACTCGTAAACAATGGAGTGTTGATTTACTGGGCGGTCATCTTTGATGGGAAATGAAGCAAAGACTAGCAGAGAGGCGGGGGGATATTATAGGACAGTGAGGTGAAGGTCGTTGAAGAGGAGCTGAGGTGAAATGTAGAAGGACATTGCGGTTGAATGTTTGGGAAGAATTTGCTGAAGTTTGTTTTTCAAGAAGTACCAAAATAGTATTTTTGGAACCAACTGAGTAATGTCAAGGTAGCTTAATAAAACTCACCATGTGAGTGTTCGCATACATCACGTGGGTGTGATAAAGTCTTGCCATGTGAGTGCTTGCATACATCACGTGGGTGTGATAAAGTCTTGCCATGTGAGTGCTTGCATACATCACGTGGGTGTGATAAAGTCTTGCCATGTGAGTGCTTGCATACATCACGTGGGTGTGATAAAGTCTTGCCATGTGAGTGCTTGCATACATCACGTGGGTGTGATAAAGTCTTGCCATGTGAGTGCTTGCATACATCACGTGGGTGTGATAAAGTCTTGCCATGTGAGTGCTTGCATACATCACGTGGGTGTGATAAAGTCTTGCCATGTGAGTGCTTGCATACATCACGTGGGTGTGATAAAGTCTTGCCATGTGAGTGCTTGCATACATCACGTGGGTGTGATAAAGTGCCTGTGAGTTGTGGTGGCACACGATGGTCGTAAGTCTTATGGCCTGTGTTTGAAAAGTATAGCAGAAGCCCGGGGTGTCGAGGCTTACAATGTAAACTTTTGAGAATCCCTGATTTAAAAGTTAAAGATAGCCTAAAATATTGAACGAATCTTTACAGTTTTGCTATGAATGAAATCGACGATTGTGGAAATTAGTGGAAAATGAACGACAGAAATCAAAGGATGAGCGGAGTAATTAGGGTGGGTCCTAATTGTTTTCCATCCCCAGCGAAAAGATATGAAGCAAACGTTCCGTAAAAGCAGTACAGCGTCTAAAGGCGTATGGTCTCCTGTGTGACACAGCAGTAAAGTAGAATATATGAGGCATGGAATTTTTGAACGGAAAGCCTAAGCATTTCATTATTTTGGGAGACCTACACTTTGTGGAACATAGATACATTATGTTACACTTGTGGTGTCATGGCAGCGGATATCTGTTTACGCTTATGGATAAGTGTAACATGTTTAACTGTGAAACATCAAACCTATTCATTGATGAGATGTCGACGTGTGGACTGAGTACAACATACATGCTGACTAACTCAATAATGCTGAGAAGAATTTTCTCAGTGAAATGACGAGGTCAAAACAATAAGGATTGCATTGTTATTTTTCGCCGAAAAATACCACATTGTAACTAACCGAATGGCTATTTGTTATCTAACCTAAAATTACATTGTGAGTTACCGAATAGCTATAATATGTGCTCCATAAACGTACATTGTAACTAATCGAATTGCTATATGTATTCAGACATACAAATGCCATGTATCTAACCAATTGACGCTAATATTGCAACACTCATGTACATTGTAAGTAACATATGGACGCCAGGGCTGCCTTTATGTGTTTAAACACTAGACTGGGTTACGCCTGACTCAATTGCACTAGTATTCGCTCTATGTATCAGACGGAAAAACAAGAACTGAAATATAATCCTGACAAGTGAAATATAATCATGCTAA
The DNA here is from genome assembly GCA_944989445.1 of Ampullaceana balthica. Taxonomy (NCBI): domain Eukaryota; kingdom Metazoa; phylum Mollusca; class Gastropoda; family Lymnaeidae; genus Ampullaceana; species Ampullaceana balthica. Next base: position 2,107,973 of record CALYLW010000016.1, on the reverse strand, counting down.
CCGAAATATAATCTAGGCGACTTAAACAATTTGGCTGTGTGGGTCATGATGATATAAATCCATGACGTCATGGTTTTATAAATTATAAATTGATTTTTAAAAATAAATAAATAAAACTGAAAACAACACACAAAAAAATTATGAAAACGAATGGAAATCTGAGATAACGGCTTTCTTAATTTACGAGCGTTCCGACACCATTGTAAACAATTCCTGTGATGGTAAACACGGTATTTTAGCACTCCTCACTGAGTATATTAACTGAAAAAGTAAAGTCAAGGCCGAGGCATACGGTCACCTATCAATACACACAGGATCTACTTAAAAGGATTTGACGCCCGTATCTACCGTTGGATCTCTCAAAAAGCCAAACAGACCAGATGGAAATTTCAGAGATCTGAGCCAAATATCGATTTCAAGATCGTAGTGAGATAATATTGAATTTCTTCCAAACATTAAACTTGGATGATAACTAAATCACGTGACCAGCTGATAAACATCCGGTATCGATACCCCTTGCACGGGATTAAAACACAGCGGGTTTGAAAATCTTGAACACTGGTACACCTAGAAAACAGTGTATATTATACAGCTCTGACAAAAGGTTTCTTTTGCTAATTTAATTACATATTTGTTAAAGAAATAATGTTTAAGTATTACAGCTCAAAAAAATTTAAATTACAAAAGTAATTTTTTTTTAGAGTTAACTTACTATTTTTAAATAAGAGTTTGGACACTTAAAATCTTTGTACAATGAAATGAATAAAATCCAGAAGAGAAGAACAGTTGGCTGAATGGTTACACCTTTGAAATATAAAATATTGTTTTTCTTAAATATATCGATTTTTGTCGATGCTCTACAAATGCAACATTTGTTTTGTTTTCTATATTTTAAGGGTGGTTATTCTTTTTTGTAAAATCAGTAAATATTTCACCAGAACTTGGGATCCTATTTTATTATTTTTAGCCTTGAGTGTTTTAAGCTCTAATGAAAACATCTGCGTATAAGCCTTGTGGTTCTCAAACTGTTATTTTACTGAACCGTGACGGTTCTCAAACTGTTATTTTACTGAACCGTGACGGCCCTGATAAAGTTAGGGAATGATATCCCGTAAACAAATGAACAACTGTAAAATGTGAAAATTTAGAACTTTATACAACAAGTTTTGTGTCTAAAATTGAAATTTTAAAATGAAATTGCAGCTAAAATTCAACTCTTAAAATTTAATTTGTTTGATCGTTTTTTATTTATAGCAGGTAAACTCATGTTTGGCGGTTGACAGAAACATTGTTACTTAGGAGCGCATATTTAACTTTTCTTAATTTCGAAATAATTTGAAGTCTTATCAAGTGAAACATACTAAGTCGATTTTGGAGGAAAAATAAGTTACTGCCACTTTATGGTTTAAATGGTAAACTCTACAGTATTCTTTTGGTTTGGTCATTTAAAAATTATTAAATACACTGTATTTTGTGTTAAAAATATGAAATACTTGAAAATCTTCTAAGTCGCTCAAACATAAATGCCTTTTCCTCGAAAACTATTTTAAAAAAGTAACTTAACAGGTTTTGCAAGTGTTCTCTTCAAGTCCGCTACTTGAATGTTTTGGTAAAGTTTATTGAGTAGATTGATAGTTCAGACACTGAAAAAGCTATAGTTGGGTTTAATCAAGTTGCAAATATTAAAAAAAAATCTTTTTAATGTTGTAATAAAAAAAAACCGTAAAAAACCAAGTTTTTCACTATAAATCCTTTATGTATGAGACGTAACTAAAACAATGTTCATTATAATACGCAGCGCAAGACCATCCAACAATACAAAATTGTAGTTGTGTCGTAAAACATGTTTAATATAATGCGTACCGATCAGGAATATGTTTATAAAAAGTGTTGTCAATAAAATACACACCTAATTGCGCGACAGAAAGGTTGTTCAATATAATACGCACCGCGACGCTCTATCTCAAAAAATAACATGATACATAGGAAAAAATAAAATAATCTAAAAAATCAATAATTTAATTACCGTACATGCGATCGATCTGAAATTTTGATACATAGTTTTTATCATCACCACCATACTGCCTGCTAAATTTCAGCTTGCTAGCTTACGAGGAAGTGGGTTAAAAATCGATCGAAAGTTTTGGCGACAAGCAAGTGCGCACGCAGACACCACGAGTTAATATAAGGGATTTTTTTAAAAAAACGTAAAAAACCAAGTTTTTCACTATAAATCCTTTATATACAAGCAAGTGGGTAAAAAATCGATCAAAAGTTTTGGCGACATGGGCGGGCGGTCGGGCGGGCGGTCGTGCGGGCGGCCGCAGACACCACGAGTTAATATAAAGGATTTAATAAGAAAAACCCGTAAAAAACCAAGTTTTTGACTATAAATCCTTTATGTACGAGAAGTAACTAAAAGAATGTTCATTATAATACGCAGCGCCAGACCATCCAGAAATACAAAATTGCAGTTGTGTCGTAAAACATGTTTAATATAATGCACACCGATCAGGAATATGTTTATAAAAAGAGTTGTCAATAAAATACACACCTTATTGCGCGACAGAAAAAGAGTTGTCAATAAAATACGCACCTTATTGCGCGACAGAAAGGTTGTTCAATATAATACGCACCGCGACGCTCTATCTAAAAAAATAGCATGATACATAGGTATAAATAAAATAATCTAAAAAATCAATAATTTAATTACCGTCCATGTGATCGATCTGAAATTTTGATACATAGTTTTTATTATCGGTACAAAACTGCCCGCAAAAATTTCAGCTCGCTGGCTTACGAGCAAGTGGGTTAAAAATCGATTAAAGTTTTGGCGACAATGGTGGGCGGTCGGGCGGGCGGCCGCAGACACCACGAGTTAATATAAAGGATTTAAAAATAAACGACATTATCCACAAAAAGAAGTTTAGGAAAGAAATACATCTAAAACTTCAGTGCTTTTAATTAAACGATTCAGATGTAATTAAGTAACAAGATAAGCGGTTTAACAAATATTGATTAGTTGACATGATGAGGTGTAATCACATCTAAAGCCACTCAACACAAACATCTGGAACAATTCGGTTCATTTAACACAGCAAGCTAACATTCTTGGGCGATTAGAGATTTTTAGCTCAACTTGTTTCCGTATGCCGTATGCAGCATGCATCGGGTCCCGCTCAGAATTATTTAAAATCCTTGCATTTTTATCCGGTCTTTAATTTAGATCTCACATAAAACGCAACTCCCTACCACATTTCCCGACTATATCATTTTTGTGTTAACGTTTCCCGAAAAAAAATGAGTTGTGTGGGAACAATGTTGTTGTATAGGAATATAAACTCACCATTGAATCACAGGTGATCTCACATCATGAAGTGTGGTGGTGGGGGGGGGCGTGCAATCAGTGTTGCGGCGTGTCCACATTGTATGGAGCGGTACAGTGTTATGTCGCATCGAGACGAAGTAGGGGGGGGGAATCCAGTGGTAGGTCTTACAGAGAGGTTTATGTACGTGTATAGATAGAGTTAAAGGGTAGGGTGTATAGGGAGGTTAGGGTGAGTGGATGGTAGAGTCGGGTGGTAGGGCGTATAGGGAGGTTAGGGTGAGTGGATGGGTAGAGTCGGCTGGTAGGGCGTATAGGGAGGTTAGGTTAGGTGGACTGCTTGAGACTAGTCAGTGGAAGCAGCAGCCAGTAACCGAGCCCACTGGCGCTCTATGATATGGAATGGCGCAGCTGTCTGTGAAGCTAATAGACAAAAGGCTGCCAAGTCAAAACGTCAAGCCAGGAAGGACCGTATCCAAAACCCTCCTGAATGGACCCCATCCATCTCTTGTTCGACATGCGGACGGCAATTCCGTGCCAGAATAGGGTTAATAAGCCGCCAGAGGACACATGTGGCAGCCTAGCAAATATGATGAGAGTGGTCATCGTCGACCACAACGGACGAACAACAACACAACAGTCAGTGGTGGGCTATATTCAATGATGAAGTGTTGCAATGTAGGCCATATTAGGAGTTACAAAAATAATTGCAGTAGTTTGGTGTCCAGCGAAAATGTCATAAAATATAAAGAGAACGTGATTTCTGTTTAATCTAATGTTTCATGATTACATCCATCATCGCTGACTATAATTATCTGTAATAACTGCTAAACATGATTATCTTTAACACACACTCACATTATGTATATGGCTAGCTTAGCAGATTGACGACGAAAAATGTAAGCGGTGATACATAAAAAAGGGAGCAATAACAACTACAGGCAGACAACCGTTGACACATGATTTACAACCCATTACTCCCCCTGACCCGACCAGAAATTTTTTATACTAAAGAAATTTGATGATCATCAGACACAACAAGGACACAACAAAAAATGGCCTACAACCGCATATAATAAGCCAGTGCTAAAATTAGAGGCTAACCTCGAAAATGGAACGGCATTGATATAGATTTTAATGTCTAGTTTCACTTTTCGATTCGTTTCTGCTATAACTTTATTGTTGAAGTGTGACTGGGAAAGGTCTCCAGTATGTTAAGAACTCTACGTGCATTCATGAGGAGGCCCGACGTTGTCAAATATATACTATACTATAATATAATATATATAATACTATATTATATATATATATATATATATATATATATAGAGAGAGAGAGAGAGAGAGGGGTTACTTCACTATCGGTCCACTAGCTAGAGACGTGCCACAACAACAAAACAGACAGTTTGATAACAGTCTCTAAGAAAACATCAAATATAAACACAAGATAAACAATTTCTTACTTGGTCATAAAGTCGTCCACATTCATTATTGGGGTAGGGGAGGAGGTAATGCACAATTTATGCCGGGGAGTTGACCCCGGGGGGGGGGATTCTAAGAGTTGAAGGGGAAATTCAGGGACTAGAGTTGTTATGGCTTGAGGGTGGGCGTGTGAGAGGTGGGGGCATTTTTGTGTGTGTTGGGGGGGGGGTTAAGTTAGTTGTACAGTGATTTGTAAGGGGAGATAGATGTTGTGGATAGTTATAACAGACAGTTGTTGGTGAGTTGTTGGTGCAGATGTAGAAAAGAACTGCGAAATCCAGGGGCAATTTCTACAATGTTTATTACATTTTTATTTGATTAATAACATTAAAATTTCTATGGAATGTACGAATGTATGTAATAAAATGTATAGCAAAGTTGTATGAAATATATCGATATCTAAAAGTGAATTAAATAATGTAGGCGTGAATTGCATCTTACATATTTTAAGGGTTTATCTTGTGATGTAATAAGGAATATATAATATTATGTTATATTAGAGAATGTAAGAGTGTAAAATATACTGGTGATTGCAGTGGTTTATTAAATATTTGAAAATGCAGGAATTGATAATAGATTAGATAACATGAGTGTAAGATATCTTACAGGACTTGGATAATACATTAGATAGTATGAATGTATTAAATAAGACAATGCTGGAGTTTATTTCAGATTTAGACTGCAGAAGTTTATGCAAAATAAGAATATTATGATATGTAAGGGAGTGTAAAAAATTAAATAGAATGCATGAAGCGTAAGGGGGTGTAGAAAATGGAAGCGAAAGTTTAAAACGTAAGAGAGTGTATGATATTTACGTGAATGCATTAAATGTAAAATATTGCATGAAATTTAAGTTAGTGTATGAAATGTAATAGAGTATATGCAATGTAATAGAATTTAAAATGAAATAGAGAGTATGAAATGCAATAGTGTATGAAATGCGAAGGAGTATATGATAAAACTATATAATTTGCAATTGTCACGCAAATCAGTCAGTCTGTCCTAACGCTACTAATTTTAGAAAGCAGGGAAAACCTAATTACTGCACCAAAGCATCAAAAGGTGTGCAAATTAAATATGCGCTGTAAAAAAATATTATATGAAGTCATCGTTTTCGCTAATATTTTAATTCTGGAAAAGGGATCAATGTAAAAATAGTTTTTGATGATGGTTAATAATAAATAAAAAAAACAAAGGGGGCGCCGTAGTCGCCCTGCAACCCCTATTATAAAAATTAAATACTTTGTGTACATTTCAGAAAGTTTAATATTTCGTATTTATCAAACAAGGACAAGTTAGTTGGGCTTTTGATAAAGGTCGGCGCCGTAGGCGCCCTAAAAAAAGTGCATTTTTTAAAAAAATAAATAGATTTCAGCTGAAAACTTCCGTCATTTTTGATGGGTGTACGCTAGTATTTAATAGAGTGTATGACATATAACAAAGTGTATGCAGTGTAAAGGAGTGTATGAAGTGTAAAGGAGTGTATGAAGTGTAAAGGAGTGTATGAAGTGTAAAGGAGTGTATGAAGTGTAAAGGAGTGTATGAAGTGTAAAGGAGTGTATGAAGTGTAAAGGAGTGTATGCAGTGTAAAGGAGTGTATGCAGTGTAAAGGTTTGATTACGTGCTTTATGTACATGCCACCGAACTCAAATCGAACACCGTGATCACGTGATCACAGACAAGTTTCCTTCCCTCGCGTTTTGTTCCGCCTGGTTCCTTTTAAAGGCAGGCGATCGACAAGACGAGCCATTGTATCGTAGATCAGCCGGCATGAATGCCACACTAGTGGTGACTAGATCTATACAACATACTCATTCCAAGTAACTTGAATGGACTGCTACACGCTTTCTCCTAAACCATATCTCTATGTTGAGATACAGCGCTCGGTTCAAATTATGTATTTTTAGTTATGTAATAAAAAGTCCACGTAAGACTTTCTAGAAATACACCTAGAGCCCAGGGCGTAAGGGGGGGGGGCACAATAAAAACGAGTCAACGGGAGTCCAGTAAGATAAAAAATAAATAAAAGAAAAATGAAATATTTATTTGCTTTTGTTGATGCATATATATCCCATGAACCCACATAGTAATGGGGTGATCGCATGCTTGATAAATGTGATCGTTTTTGTAATCTATAGTAGTAACGTTATACGATATCGACAGTTGGTTGGTTTGTGTGCATGAGTGTGTGTGTGCGTGCGTATTTGTGTGTGTTTGGATAGGGGCGCATGTATCGTATCACTGACTGCGCCGTATCGTGTGCCGCTTACAAATTCATACCTGCTGCTAAAGATATGCGATACTACAGTAGCATTGAAAAGGAATGTTTTATACTACAGTAGCATTGAAAAGGAATGTTTTATACTACAGTAGCATTGAAAAGGAATGTTTTATACTACAGTAGCATTGAAAAGGAATGTTTTATACTACAGTAGCATTGAAAAGGAATGTTTTATACTACAGTAGCATTGAAAAGGAATGTTTTATACTACAGTAGCATTGAAAAGGAATGTTTTATACTACAGTAGCATTGAAAAGGAATGTTTTATACTACAGTAGCATTGAAAAGGAATGTTTTATACTACAGTAGCATTGAAAAGGAATGTTTTATACTACAGTAGCATTGAAAAGGAATGTTTTATACTACAGTAGCATTGAAAAGGAATGTTTTATACTACAGTAGCATTGAAAAGGAATGTTTTATACTACAGTAGCATTGAAAAGGAATGTTTTATACTACAGTAGCATTGAAAAGGAATGTTTGATACTACAGTAGCATTGAAAAGGAATGTTTGATACTACAGTAGCATTGAAAAGGAATGTTTGATACTACAGTAGCATTGAAAAGGAATGTTTTATACTACAGTAGCATTGAAAAGGAATGTTTGATACTACAGTAGCATTGAAAAGGAATGTTTTATACTACAGTAGCATTGAAAAGGAATGTTTTATACTACAGTAGCATTGAAAAGGAATGTTTTATACTACAGTAGCATTGAAAAGGAATGTTTTATACTACAGTAGCATTGAAAAGGAATGTTTTATACTACAGTAGCATTGAAAAGGAATGTTTTATACTACAGTAGCATTGAAAAGGAATGTTTTATACTACAGTAGCATTGAAAAGGAATGTTTTATACTACAGTAGCATTGAAAAGGAATGTTTTATACTACAGTAGCATTGAAAAGGAATGTTTTATACTACAGTAGCATTGAAAAGGAATGTTTGATACTACAGTAGCATTGAAAAGGAATGTTTGATACTACAGTAGCATTGAAAAGGAATGTTTGATACTACAGTAGCATTGAAAAGGAATGTTTTATACTACAGTAGCATTGAAAAGGAATGTTTTATACTACAGTAGCATTGAAAAGGAATGTTTTATACTACAGTAGCATTGAAAAGGAATGTTTTATACTACAGTAGCATTGAAAAGGAATGTTTTATACTACAGTAGCATTGAAAAGGAATGTTTTATACTACAGTAGCATTGAAAAGGAATGTTTTATACTACAGTAGCATTGAAAAGGAATGTTTTATACTACAGTAGCATTGAAAAGGAATGTTTGATACTACAGTAGCATTGAAAAGGAATGTTTGATACTACAGTAGCATTGAAAAGGAATGTTTGATACTACAGTAGCATTGAAAAGGAATGTTTTATACTACAGTAGCATTGAAAAGGAATGTTTGATACTACAGTAGCATTGAAAAGGAATGTTTTATACTACAGTAGCATTGAAAAGGAATGTTTTATACTACAGTAGCATTGAAAAGGAATGTTTTATCGCACGGGTACTAAGAATGGATTCTTCATTTTTGTTAATATTTTTGTAAAATGATTTACATCTCGTACACCCCCACCCCACCCCCACCACCACCCCCAACACCACCACCACCCCACTCCTCCCCCCCCAAAAAAAAAGTTTTAGACTAGGTGATACCAAACAATTGTGTTATAGGTTTCATTTTTTTTAAATTTTAAAACAGAAGGACGATACTTATTAAAGACAGTTTACTTTTGCCGGTGCTTGGACTTGGTCAACATTAATTACTTTATGGACCAATTACCTAGCGCCAACAAATCTTAATAACCCTTCTTGATCGCCACATAACTTTCAAATTCACCAACATCATACGATATTCTAAAGTTATCTAATGTACCATCGTATTGTAACCAAGTAGCTGCCTCTAATATAGTTTGAGAGCCACTACTTGAACACCCAGGGATCAATAAACATACACCAATGTAACCTGTATCCTATGACGAAAATTTCCAAGTTTTGAAATTGCCGCGATTATTCAATTTCCTATCAAAATATCAAGGGGCTTATTTTAAAGGTTAAAATCTGGTAATAACGCGCTCCGGGGCCGCCTCTGTAACACTTACATCCGGACACCGCACCATTTCTAAATCCGTTACAAATTGTTCGCCCACTTTATTTTCATTGCACTAAACGCCTACTGAGAGTGTTATTGTTGCCCATAACCTCCTTTGAGATGCTACGGCCGTGCGTGTAACAATATTTTACAATGATGAAACCTTCTGCACGGGGACCAGTTTTCGTGACCAAAATCCACGAGAAATTGGTTTAGTATTGCCGCCGTGTTATTTCCCCCCTGGCCATTCTAGCACGGACCGGTCGGATAAATCTGATACTCGGACAAATCTCATACTAGGTCGGACGGACTTTGAAGAGTGTCAAAAGCAGACTGTATTTTCGCCTAAATATTGATTTGGCTTTTCTTTCTGAAGAGCTCTCCAGTCATTGTGGCTTGGTCTACATGAAATGTATCCGTTTACTTACTTCGATGCTCTAATAAACTGCTGAAGTCTGTAATGCTAAAGATTTTGCTATTTACATTTATAACCACAATGACAAATATTGTACACTAGATATGACCGCAGAATTGCTAATAGATAGGCAAAGAAAGGGAGGAAAGAACGGACACAAACTACAGCACGAAGAAATCAGAACAACGCTTGTCAACCATAAACTGTGATTGGCCGACCCTAGCGAGGGTAATTCGTCATGCTTATTTGCACTCGTCTTGTGCTTGTTCTGGTGAATTATTAAACAATATAATTTGCAATTGTCACGCAAGTCAGTAGTGTCTGTCAGTCAGTCCTGACGCTACTAATTTTAGAAAGCACGGAAAACCAAATTACTGCACCAATGCATCAAAAGGTGTGCAAATTAAAGATACGCTGTAACAAAATATTATATGACGTCATTGTTTTCGCTGATATTTTAATTTTGGAAAAGGGAACAATGTAAAAAGAGGATTTGATGATGGTTAATTATAAAATATAAAAACAAAGGGGGTGCCGTAGGCGCCCTACAAACTCTATTATAAAATACTTTGTGTACATTTCAGAAAGTTTAATATTTCTTATTTATCAAACAAGGACAAGTTAGTTGGGCTTTTTAAAAAGGTCGGAGCCGTAGGCGTCCTAAAAAAAAGCATTTTTTAATAAAATAAATAGATTTCAGCTGAAAACTTGCGTCATTTTTGACGGGTGATACGACTAGTTAAACAATATAATTTGCAATTGTCACGCAAGTCAGTAGTGTCTGTCAGTCATTCCTGGCGCTACTAATTTTAGAAAGCAGGGAAAACAAAATTACTACACCAAAGCATCAATAGGTGTGCAAATTAAATATGCGATGTAAAAAATATATTATATGACGTCATTGTTTTCGCTCATATTTTAATTTTGGAAAAGGGAACGTTGTAAAAAGAGAATTAGATGGTGGTTAATTTTAAAATTATAAAATAAAAGGGGCGCCACAGGCGCCCTGCAACCCCTATTATAAAATACTTTGTGTACATTTCAGAAAGTTTAATATTTCGTATTTATCAAACAAGGACAAGTTAGTTGGGCTTTGAAAAAAAGTCAGCACCGTAGGCGCCAAAAAAAAATGCATTTTTTAATAAAATAAATAGATTTCAGCTGAAAACTTCCCGTCATTGTTTACGGGTATACGCTAGTATATAAATAGAGATACATCCAAACTCGATAGCTTAATACGATGCTTTAATTAACTGCTGCATTATGTAATGCTGATTATGTTTGCTATGTAAATTTTGCATCCATAATGACAAATATTTTACAAACATCCAACACAATGACTTAAATATTTGTCTTTTGCTTGGAAGTTTTGAGCCTGGGTGCTCAGATGGCTTATGAATCAGATTGTCACTTGTCACCACACTGTCAAAGGTATGTCTTTTAATTCATTAGTTTCTATAAAGGGAGCACTTCTATTTCATCAATTTCTTCAAAATTAATCATAGATTTGTAAATGTTACTATGGAGACTATAATCCATGACGCTCCGCATGATGCTGACGTATTAAAAATAAAACCAACGTTTCAGGACTTTGAAAAAATGTAACCTATCTACTTATCACAGAGCGACATGAATCAATGCAAAAACGTAGAGTGCACCGGGGAAACGAGTTCCATCAAACACACACACTGTCCACCAGACACACGATGTCCACCAGAAACACGAGGTCCACCAGACACACGAGGTCCACCAGACACACGATGTCCACCAGACACACGAGGTCCACCAGACACACGATGTCCACCAGACACACGAGTTCCACCAGACACACGATGTCCACCAGAAACACGAGGTCCACCAGACACACGAGGTCCACCAGACACACGAGGTCCACCAGACACACGAGGTCCACCAGACACACGAGGTCCACCAGACACACGAGGTCCACCAGACACACGAGGTCCACCAGACACACGAGGTCAAACAGACACACGAGGTCCACCAGACACACGATGTCCACCAGAAACACGAGGTCCACCAGACACACGATGTCCACCAGACACAAGAGGTCCACCAGACACACGAGGTCCACCAGACACACGAGGTCCACCAGACACACGATGTCCACCAGAAACACGAAGTCCACCAGACACACGAGGTCCACCAGACACACGATGTCCACCAGACACAAGAGGTCCACCAGACACACGAGGTCCACCAGACACACGAGGTCCACCAGACACACGAGGTCCACCAGACACACGAGGTCCACCAGAAACACGAGGTCCACCAGACACACGAGGTCCACCAGACACACGAGGTCAAACAGACACACGAGGTCCACCAGACACACGATGTCCACCAGAAACACGAGGTCCACCAGACACACGAGGTCCACCAGACACACGATGTCCACCAGACACACGAGGTCCACCAGACACACGATGTCCACCAGACACACGAGTTCCACCAGACACACGATGTCCACCAGAAACACGAGGTCCACCAGACACACGAGGTCCACCAGACACACGAGGTCCACCAGAAACACGAGGTCCACCAGACACACGAGGTCCACCAGACACACGAGGTCAAACAGACACACGAGGTCCACCAGACACACGATGTCCACCAGAAACACGAGGTCCACCAGACACACGAGGTCCACCAGACACACGATGTCCACCAGACACACGAGGTCCACCAGACACACGATGTCCACCAGACACAAGAGGTCCACCAGACACACGAGGTCCACCAGACACACGAGGTCCACCAGACACACGAGGTCCACCAGACACACGAGGTCCACCAGAAACACGAGGTCCACCAGACACACGAGGTCCACCAGACACACGAGGTCAAACAGACACACGAGGTCCACCAGACACACGATGTCCACCAGAAACACGAGGTCCACCAGACACACGAGGTCCACCAGACACACGATGTCCACCAGACACACGAGGTCCACCAGACACACGATGTCCACCAGACACACGAGTTCCACCAGACACACGATGTCCACCAGACACACGAGATCCACCAGACACACGATGTCCATCAGACACACGAGGTCCACCAGACACACGATGTCCACCAGACACACGAGGTCCACCAGACACACGATGTCCATCAGACACACGAGGCCCACCAGAAACACGATGTCCACCAGACACACGATGTCCACCAGACACACGATGTCCATCAGACACACGAGGCCCACCAGAAACACAAGGTCAATCAGAAACACGAGGCCCACCAGACACACGATTTCCCATAACAAACCACGTGCACAAGACAGACATACGAGTTCACCACTAGACACACGAGACGTACAAGACACTCAAGATAAACTAGACCCAAAATACGTAAAAGGAACACAAGACAAATTATGCCAACAAAAAAATATCATGCTTGGAATTAATAATACGTAAGACCCTTTACGTTCAGTGTCAGAAATTTCACAAGAAGACCATTTAAATAACTACGTTAAATACAATTACTGAACAGTGTTAATTTTTCTTAAATAACGGACTAATCATATTTTAATTCTTTGCTTTTCATAGTTGTCGTATTATATAAAGTACATTCAGCGTCATACATTATATAGTACATTAACTGGCGAATTCTGACACTGTTTGAAGTATTATAAACACAGAATAAAGCACTGGAGACTCTCTGAGTTATTAGAATTATATAAAATACTTCTTACATCAATTAATATGATAGAGCGATTAGCGCACCTGTGTGCGTTGAATTTTGTCATTTACATGTGTGAAAACTTAGAAGCTATATATACAATTTGTAAAACTGTTTCCAAATGCAAAGTATATATGAAATAAAAATTAAAATTGTTACGATACAAGTTATAGGTTTAATAGATGAACTATCAAAAGGCTTGGACAAAAATGATCAAATAGATACAATATTACTAGACTTCTCAAAAGCATTTGACAAAGTTCACCACCTTAGTTTACTTAAAAAACTTAACTACTTTGGAATCTCAGGTTCCTTACATCACTGGATCCAAGACTTCCTTTTGGGCAGGGAGCAAACTGTAATAATAAAATGGATCTAAATCTGCACCAATAAAGGTTAACTCAGGAGTTCCACAAGGAACTGTGCTAGGTCCCTTACTCTTTTTAATTTATATAAATGATTTACCCAACAACATCTTAACAGGTACAAAAGTTAGGTTATTTGCTGATGATTGTATAATCTATAGAACAATTAAATCAGAACAAGATAGCAAAATTTTACAAAAAGACTTAGATGAATTGATAAAATGGGAAACTAACTGGAGTATGTCTTTCCACCCAGAAAAGTGTCAACTGTTTAGAGTAACAAAGAAAAAGAAACAAATAAATTCAAAATATTACATTCATGGAAAAGAACTGACCCAAACTAAAGATGCAAAATACTTAGGAGTCTTAATAAATGAGAAACTATCATGGAATCCCTATGTCAATGAAGTTATTAAAAAATCAAACAAAACCTTAGGCTTTATAAAAAGGAACTTGTACAAATGTAATAGAGATATAAAACTAAAATGCTACCTCACTTTGGTGAGACCTGTACTAGAATATGCATCTTCTGTATGGGACCCATCCACCAAAGAAAACATTGATAAACTAGAACAAATTCAAAAAAGAGCTGCCAGATTCATTACTGGAGAATATTCGAAACTGACAAGAATAACACCATTAGTTAAATCATTAAACCTTGAAACACTAGAGGATAGAAGAACCAAGAGTAAAGTAGTAATCATACATAAAGCAATTAATTCTAATTTAGAAATACAACACAAAGACAACTTAATACAACCCTCAGATAGACATAAGGATAAAAACACCTTTCTTATTCCGTATGCAAGAACAAACACATACAAGTTTTCCTTCTTCCCGTCCGGAATTCGGGCGTGGAATGGGTTGCCTGAAGAATCAAGGAAAACCAACACTTTATCAACATTTAAATCTCTAATAAAAATGCAGGACTAAACACAAACCATAGATAAGCGTAGGACGCAATAATCTTCTGTATAGAAGAAGCGTCTGTAAACAGATAAGATAACTCAGAATGTTTTGAACGTCCAAGTCTGTTAAATTGAAAGGTTCATCAGTCCGAGATGGTTGGTCTTGGGAACTTGTTCATTCGTTTAACAAAAAATTCATGCTAAACACAAGATTGCAAGATGGTCACAAAATTGTGAAACATGAGATTGGTGTTCGGGGACATAAAGAAAAGGCCGGTGGTGCATACAGAAAAGTTGTAAAAGTTCGACGAACAGACCGCGTGTGGCGGGTAAGATGGGAGGAAGGGAAACAAACAACGAAAATATTTGCTATTGTTTATGTCCATGCAACTCTGCAGCTTTTATAAAAAGAATGACCGGCTTCCACAATACGACACTAAACATTAAAATAACAGAAAGCGATCGTGATGAATATGTGCAGTACCATCTTTGTAAGTCTTGGTCTGTTGAAAACCTGTCGTTTTATCATACAAATATGTCCTGTCTATGAATAGGTCGTCTTAAATTGTCTGCCTTATCCTTAAATATATAAGAAAACTGTCTCCCTTCTATGTATGGTTGTAAGATAACCTAAAAGTAACATAAAGGTAATTTTATTTTCTATTTATCAATCACTGTCCTTCAACAAAAATTTTCAATTCTTTTTTTTTGGTTCACTTTTTACTAAACACGTTACAATTTGTTAAAAATGTCTATTGTGTAATGCCTACCACATAACTTAATAGCGTCCCTTCTAGAAAAAAGCTGCCTCATAGATAGTTGTCCCCCCCCCCTTACCAATACAGTCCCTTGTTAGATAATCGACAGCTTTTCTTTTATGAATCCCGAGCCGCTTGCTTTCATATCATAATTAAGTCCCCTTGATAAAATAAATGTAGCAAATCACCTTTCATAGAATCTCATGGTATGTCTGTCACCACATAGACAATATTAATTATTCCCGCAGCTGCTTCTATCTCTTGATCTCCTTATTGTCTGATAATTGTATTTATATATTGACTATTCAGATGGCCCCGGTACACAGCTATCATCTTAAACATACTTCGTCAAGAAATGTATTTACTTTATCCTACTAACTAAATCGATAATATTCACTTTCTCACTCGGTCATTTGTATTGTATCAATAAAACATTATCATTATCTCTATAGGTCATTGGCATTATTTAATTTAGTAGTTTGCATCCTCACATTAGGTGATTTGTATTGCCTCACTAGGCGGTTAGCATTACATTACTAGGTCAATGGTATTATCTTATTAGTTTGGTATCAGTAAGCTGATTAGGTCATTGGAATTATCTCATTAGCTCATTAACACAATCTCTCTAGGTCATTAACACAATCTCTCTAGGTCATTAACACAATCTCTCTAGATCATTAACACAATCTCTCTAGGTCATTAACACAATCTCTCTAGGTCATTAACACAATCTCTCTAGATCATTAACACAATCTCTCTAGATCATTAACACAATCTCTCTAGGTCATTAACACAATCTCTCTAGCTCATTAACATGACATGTACAAACAGACCACCAGGCCGGGTGCAACATTTCTGATCTCCTTTCCTCATACAAGTATGTGCATACCATCATCCTCCTGCCCCCACATTCTCCACACCCCCCCCCCAATTACCCCAAGTCTTGGCTCATCTGAAAACCCCCATCACCCCAATTGATATCCTATAATTAACATCATCGGCCCCCAAGCGGCTCAGCTTTATAGACTCACTTTCTATCTTCACGCCCCCCTGGTGGCTCAATAAAAAGGCATTCAATTCAAGGAAAACAATTCTCGTAAGACATTCACTGCTTCTCTCCCCTATCGATCTCGCAGGTTTAAAAATATAAAAAGTCCCGCGTAATCTGTCTTGTAATTTTGTGTTTTGTAAGAGGGCGGGTAAAGTAAGTGTAAGCTGTCGATCAATGTAAGATTGGCGTGTGAGCTAAGTCAAAGCTACTGACAGAATGTAAGGAGAATGCGTCCCCACGTGCTCTAAAAGAAGCCAGACAAGAACAGTAATCGCCTTCTCTGAGGTTTAGGTTATCGTTCATTACTGGTGATCTTTTTTTTTCTTCCCACGAACTACTTTCAAAAAAGTTCCACGCAGGCTATCAGTCTAAAAAAATAAGGAAACTTAATTTTTCTCACAAAATCTAATTCGGATAAAAAGCCAAATGAACATTGCCTAATTTTTCTTTCTCTGAGATTAACATTTGAGGGTTAAAAAGAAGTAATCATAAAAATAAAAATGTCATCTCGTTTTCTGTGTTTTAGCATATGTCATCGAATGAGATTCTATCACATAAAATTGTTACATTTCAAGACCTACAAAAATGTTTCCATAGTAGTAAATAAGAGGATGCTATAAGCTCAGAGAAAGCAATTGCCGTTCTTACATGAGGAGATTGTCGTTCTTCTATTAGGGGATTTCCTTTTTTTAGATGAAGGGATTTTTAATACGAAAGGAAGGTGGCTGTATGTATTCTGATCTCATTGTTATATTCTCTGACATAAATTAATTGTAGGTACTCTTATCAGATGATACTACGTCGAATAAGATGACTGTATATTACCCAAATCAATGAGTAGACGTTGCTGCTTTAAAAGTTTACCGCTGAAATATGATCCTGTTTATTTTTGTTTATCGTTCTTTTTATAGGCAGAGAACAAAACTATGTGACGACCATTACGGATAAACGTATTTCAACAAACGGCATTGCTCTTAAATGGGTTAGTACTTATTCCTTCATGACATAATCCAGTGTTAAAATAAGACATGATTAGCGTTGATGGATAATCCCCATTTTATCTTGTCAGTCAATTAAATGTTGGCCTTCCTTAGGAAGAAACATGTGACGCCCCATGTGACGCCCCAGGCGGCACGCTCCCTCTATGCCCTTCCTACGTGACAATGCATGAGAAAAACAATAGTTACATGACAACCATTCTAGTTGTAACTGTTGTAACATATCATAGGACCTAATCTATGAATGACAGTCACGTGACCAGACAACGGATATGTCTCTTAATATAACTCAACTATAATGTTTTTCTGCGCATAGAATACACAAAAAATGTTTCGCCTTATTCCCTAGCTTAGCTTGTTCAGTGCTGGTACATTTTCTAGTTCAATTTTCTAGTCCAAATTTAAAATATTTAAATTCTGTATTTGAAGAGGAAAAATTAAAACAGCATTGCATTTCTTTCAATCCCTAAGCATTACATTACTCCGGGGGGGGGGTGAAAGAAACAAGAGTATATTTATAGAGAGAGCGATGAATATATAGTTTATTATGTATGGTACATAAATCCTCACTGAATCATTGAATTTTAAAAGAAAAATCAATATGAAAACATTGTTAGCAAATGATGTTAAAATTTTTACAAATTTTAGACAGAAGTGATTCTAGTTACACAAGTTGCTAAAAATTTAAGGGAAACTACCCGGTAAAAATAAGCAAGTGAAGAATACCCAGTTATCTAACCTGTGGGATTGATGTGAGAGATATATCTTATAAGAATATCGCTGTAAATCCTGCGGTCTATGGCCGAGCCTTAAGACTTAAGGATATAACTTTAAGAGAATGTTTACTATTATCTAAATATTTTTTTTAAAACGTAAATAAATTAAATTTTACAGTGAAAGCAAGTGGAATAAACTTCAACTATATATTGTTATCAATGCTTAATATATTATGTGTAAAAAATATATTAAAAAATATATGCACGTATCTTAATTTCACAAATTTTTGCTAAAATCAAAATTTCACTAAATTATCATTCGATTTTATTTTCTTCTTTTTTTTTAAATTTTTTTGAATTAGATATATATTTTAAAGTTCCAGAAAAGCGAAGGGAAATAATTTAAGGAATATCTGTTTACAAATAAATACAGCGCAGTGTCCCCTTAATTGTTGTTCTCTTCTCTTGGCTTAGACTTGAAGTCCACAATGAACAGTGTAGTTCAGGTTATAACTAGCCGACACATTTATTTAATTCCATGAAAATAAATGAACAGTATGCACAAATTCGATTAAAAAGTTTTGTTTTAACAGTTATTGTAATTTCTGTTTCCTTGGTAATCAATTCTTCAAGTACCAAAATCATTAACCTTGTACCATTAGATAAAAATCTATTAAAATCAGGCAATATACTGTTATGGTGTCATTCTATTATAAATACTTTAATGACGTATTCTAAAACATGCTGTTAAAACGCAAGTATATTAGGACAAAAACATCGAAATAATTTCAGTGTCTAATTATATTAAATTGATATTTAATTTGCTTTAAAAATATGTTTTATTATGTAATAAACTCATATGAATTT
This sequence comes from Ampullaceana balthica, assembly GCA_944989445.1. Taxonomy (NCBI): domain Eukaryota; kingdom Metazoa; phylum Mollusca; class Gastropoda; family Lymnaeidae; genus Ampullaceana; species Ampullaceana balthica. The sequence continues at coordinate 2,089,005 of CALYLW010000016.1, read as the reverse complement.
CAAGAACAAGTTTCACCATACTTCACAGTGCAGATAGTTCATTGACTTTTGACTTAGAGGAATGACTTCAGTGTAGTCATTATGAAATCATCTCTAGTTATTTTACAAATAATATACATTGATGTGTATACTCATGTAATTTATGCTTCACAAAAGTTTGCAAGGCATACACACATTGGTTGTTTACTCCTGTCATTTATACACTGCAATAGTTAGCAGGGTAAACAATATTTTTATTGTTTATTTTTGTCCTTTATATTTTGCAATACTCATCAGGGTAACCTAGTCATTGATTGTTTACTCCTGTCATTTATACTCCGCATTACTCATCAGTGTAAACAAGACATTGATTGGACTCCCAACAAATGTCCTGCAATAACTCCCCCAAAAGTACAAATTATCTCGGCAGAGGACGTAGGATCACGTGACTTCGTCACACAAAGTAAATAAATTGTAACGCCATGAATATTGAGTTACGGTGATCGGCAGATGGAAACACTTGTGACAGAAAAGTGAAAAGGGGTGGGGGTACAAGTGAGTAGGGTAGACGAAGGTCAGGAGTTGGAGGCCAGGGTGTTTATGAGTTGGGGACAGGGTGAGAGCTGTAGTGGGGGAGGGGTAAAAAGTGTATGATAAACGTACGAGAGTGTATAAGGAGAGTAAATAGTTGTTCTGGTAATATAAGATCAAGGCTGAAAAGGATCTGAAGTGTATAACAAATGGAGAGGACATCGGATTTGAAGATGAATATTTGTAGACTTAAAGGATAAGGGGTGGGCAAAATGGGGGATATTGCTGGTAATGTGGGAAGGTAATTGATTTGGGAGGGCAGGTGATGTGTTTAGGGAGATGATGTGGTAAGATAGGTTATGATGCAATGCAGGTGATGTGTTAAGTGGTATGGCTCGTAAAGGAATCAGGTGAATGGGGAAGAGAGAGGAGGATACATGTGAAAAGACACAAAAGGTTTGATCAAATCAATGTAAGGGCGACACGATGGACATCGGACGGGGGGAGGGGAGGGGCTTGAAGATGGTGGAGTGCCTTGAAAACAACATTCCTCCCTGCACTCTTCCAGTGGTCAATCAAGTTAACGCGGTAAGGAATCTCGGTTGTTTCTCAAGAGAAGACCTCACCGTTAAGGCCCCGCTGGTACACGACACGCGCCACTCCAGTTGATAGGATTTAGTTCATTAGCGTATTGACTTCCTCATCAAGCACACAGAGCAAGGGACGCTTGTTTTTATGGTGGCTCGGTCGTAATAAAATCTTATTTTTATGACAGCTAAATCCTATTATAAAGTTGTTTATTTTCCAAAAGTGCAATTTTCATTTGACCTACCCTTTTCACAAATAGTTGTTTGTTTCGTGCAGTAATTAAAAAGCCAAGTATTTGTTGTCGTTTTTTAAATTTTACTAATTTACTAATTTAATTTAATTTATATTTATTTTTATTTTTATAATTATTTTTTTTTAAATCTGAATGAGGTTGTAATGCTATGCAACAATGAATAGTAACAAATGGTTCCCTACCAACTAGACGTACTTCATTAAACCCTAAATAGTCGCCCTTAACATTTTTGTACCCCGTATTCTCTTGTAAACTAAATCATAAATATATTTATAGATTTATTATATTATAAACACCGTTATCTAAAGAGCCAAAAAATTCCAATATATTAGTTTTGCCAGCTATTGAGGTACAACAATAATAAATTTTTGTCTCAACAGCTTCCACTTACGATGCTTGCGTAGGATTCTACGCATCAAGTGGCAGGACAAGATCACCAATGTCGAGGTACTCAGAAGAAGCCATATGCTGAGTATGCACTCAATTCTGAGTGAGAGGCGCCTGCGGTGGTTAGGTCATGTCCGCAGGATGAGCTCGGAGCGCATTCCTAGAAACTTGCTTTACGGTGAGCTGACAACCGGTATGAGAAAAAGAGGTCGCCCCTGCTTGCGCTTCAAGGACGTCTGCAAGAAAGACATGTCATTGGCACATATAGACCATAAAATGTGGGAGACCATTGCCGAGGAGCGCACCTCCTGGCGGGCAAAAGTGCGTGAGGGCATTCATGTCGCGGAAGCATCCCTCATAGCTTTGAGTGAAGAGAGAAGGGCCAGGAGAAATGGCAGGGGGGGCAGAGGAGCAGGAGTACACGCCATCGTCCCATGAGGACGGACGGTTGCCATACTATACTAGGGGAAGTGACGTCATCCACAGTGTGAAATATTGGGCTAGAGCAGTGCTTCTCAAACTTTTTAGTATGGCGGACCGGCAGGAATTTTTTCCATTGCACCAGGGACCGGTGCACTATTTTTCCTGCATTGACCATTTTTCTGTCCTTTTTTTTAGAACTTCTGTGGACTGGCACCGGTCCGCGGACCACCACTTTGAGAAGCACTGCTGGACTAGAGGATATCTACTTAACCAAGCAACAAGAGACGTCCACTGTGGACAACTAATTTTATTAACAAGAGAATGTGGTAATTTAATGTTATGTCTCCAAATGCATTGCTCCGCACAGGTCATTATTAACAGTTAGTATACAGGATTCAAAGTCATGGTAATGTGTTATGCCTTGTAAGACAATCATAATGATATGGCAAATAAGACATATAGCACTCACGAGGTCCTAAGTAAACTTTAATAATTCAATAATTGTACACTTGATTAAAAAAAGTGGTAAGGGGCCGTCTATAAAGCACTCCCCCCTGAATAGGGGGGGTGTAAGAAAGTATGACAGTTTGTGACAGGGGGAAGGGCGGGGGGTCCGGCCATGTGTGACGTCACGGGGTATTATATTAAATTTAAATTCTTTTGTTAATAAAAAAAACTATTTTTTTTCGAAAGTGTGACGTACTTCGGGTCCCAAGATTTGTGACGGTTTGTGACATGGGGAAGGGGGGGTTACAAATGGTCAAAAATAGCGTGACGTACATTTTGGACGGCCCCTAAATGTGATAATATGCTGTAGATAGTTAATAATATGATGCGGGAGTAGCCGGAAAAAATTGTTTAGTTTGGGGGTTGGGGGTAGAGAGACAATACTTTTAGTAAACGGAAAAAAAAGAACAAAGAACCACAATGACCTTTGCCCTCGTCTCAAAAGTTATTGAAACTACAAAGAGAAGATATTAATAAAACTGTCAGAGCAATTTATTCACGATGGTAGCTCCGTTCTTGATGAGGTACGCGATCGATGGTAGCTCGCCCTTGAACAACTTTTGGGTAAGTCAAGAAAATAAACATGATCTGCGTGCTGGAAATAGCATATTTTAATGGAATTGTACTCTTCATGGATCTAAATTGTTGGGCCCTTATTCAAAAGTTGTCGGCACTGTCTTCATAATTTAGTTTTAAGAGATAATTGAAATTTGATAAAAGGGTTGGGCATTATTTACAGTTGTGAACCAATTTTCATGACTGGGCACTGTGTTTAGGGTGATTGGCGTTTACATGGTTGACCTATAAATGTATGTTGACCAATATATGGAGATTGATCAATTTCTGTAGATAGACCAAGATTTGTAGTTTGGACATTATCTACAGGTTTACTGATATATGGAGAATGACCAATATCTGTAGTTTGACCAATAATTACATGTTGACCAATGTTGACCAAAGATATGTTAATAATATTTGTAGGTTAAACAATGTCTGTACTTGACCAATATCTGTAGGATGACCAAAGTTGACCACTGTCTACAGTTTTGGACAGAGCTAAAAGTCTTGGCCTGTAAACTTCTCTGGGAAGCTGAAGCTGCTATTTGATTGTATTTTTTTCCTTAACAGTGTTGGCAGCTTCTTAACAGATGTGATAAAGTTCTACAGACTGTGGGAAAGATGACATGTTTTGGAAAAGATAAAAGAGTCTTGCACAGCTGGGAGTTTTCTTCAGAGTTGGCTTCTGTCTATAAGTTGAACAATATACACAAGTTATTCTCTTTGTTACAGTGATTATCTCTGTTTACGGTGAAAAGAACTGTCAACGTAGTTTGACTCTCCAGATGTGGCCAAAGACTTGACCAATGATGTCTATGTGTATCTACGTAATTTTGCTCTCATATTGGCATTTGACTATACATTAAAATGTAGACTGACTTTCACAAGTGTCTGAAATAATATTAATTAAATGTTATTTTTAAAAAAATCAACAAAAAACAAGTTTTAAAGGGTTTGCCATTTTACAAGACAGACAACCTTTAAACGCCATGGTTTGACAAAGGTCTTATTTCTGTGATCCAAGTCAACATGTCGTTTGGCTGATTGAAATCAGATGGTTTGACATTAATTAGAAATACACAAAAGTAACAGCTGGTGTTTTAATCTGCAATGGAAGTGACTTTAGTTATTTACATGACATGATATTAGTTTCGCTATAAACCAGATTAATAACACAATAAACAGTAGTATCGATATATCAGTATTATTGGTGTATCAGAAGTATCGATGTATTAGTAGTATCGGTATATCAGTATTATTGGTGTATAAGAAGTATCGCTGTATTAGTAGTATGAGATACATCGCTAAAAATCACCAATCAATAGTATCGGTAAAACAAATAGTATTTTTGATTTGAGTATTATTGTCACATTGCCAAATGTGTATGATGTTTGATGTGGAAATAAGTTTTATCATGCTGGACCTATGACAAAATTTTAATGACATTTAGAAGAAAGTCAATCTAATTGTCAAGGAGGTCTGCATGTGTGAGTTACGGATTGAGCTGAAAGGCTGGCGTCAAAAATAAATTAATATAAAAATCTTCTTGGAACACTGTTGCAAGTTGCCCTTAATAAGGAACTACCAACAGTTTCGTAGGCGTTTTATCCATCAAAAGTCTTCAGGATGTTACTTCAATAATTGGTTGTGGTGTTTTCTTTTTAAAACTCAGGAAAATTATTTATTTTAAAAAAAAACTTAAACAAATTTGGAAAGAAAAAATAAGAACATAATTTTAATACTCTTTAATACTCTTAACTATAGATGCACGTTCACACTGAATATATTTGAAAGGTTTGTAAAGAGAACAAAAGATTGTTAAAAACACACCGTGAAGTCGATGCAGCACACAGAGATGCACTAATAATGTATGCTAGTATTTATATGGTATCATTAGTACGCACAATCCTTGTTTAAACTTACTATGTTTCAATATCAACGCACAACATGCACATAAAACTTATCACAGTATTTAAGCTAAATTTATTTTCACAAATGCACAATGTACAAACAATGTGTACGCATCTTCAAACCAGAATTTTTAAAATAAATATACACACGATGTCTACACGTCTTTTAAAAGCACAGTGTAAATATTATATTTAACAACGATTCATATAAATATATATATATATACATTATACATGTATATATGTATTGCGAACTTGCGTACTGAGTGGACAGTGTACACACACCAACACTTACTTGCGTACTGAGTGGAGATCTCGTTCACAAAGAAATGCCACGGTGACGTCATGAATGTGTCCAACCTCTTATGGTCCTGTTAAAATGCAGACATTCATGCAGTTTCCCTTAGTTTACATTGTCATGGCTATTTAATGTTTCAAAGTTTCTCAGTTATATGAGCTAAGAAGATAGGTGTAAGTTTCAATTGAAATATTTTTATTTAAACAAGGTTTTTTTTATAAAACAACATTTCAGAGCGAAAACTAACCAACCATTGATTGAGACTTGTATGGTTCTCAATCTGCCATCAATTACCCCAAAAGGCCACCCAATGCCCCTTCCAAAACCAAAATAATATTGCCATGTTGCTTCCTGTAGTTGATTTTTTTAAAGTCTAAATTCTCCGCACATTCCCTACACCTAATAAATTATTTCTTAAGACTCACTGTTGTGCAACGATAATTCTGCATTATGTTCGTAAATATGTAGCGCTTTTTAAGTAAGAAAAAAAAAGATTAATCATCTATATCCATGGAAAAGCAATTAATTATTGTAATGATTGACCTGTAGCAATTAATTCATTACATTACAACGCTGGCAATTTGACAATGTCTTTTTCATTAATAACCGTTGTCACTTGTGTTATCCAACTAATTGTGACTATAGCTACTTTACTACACAACATTGCATAATATTGTATCAAGTATTTATGTGTTCTATATAATTTGTACACAAACTTTGTTATGAAGCTTCATTTATCAACATACAAGGACGATTCCTTGGGCCACCCTCCGATGAACTGTATATTTAGATAAGCATAACAGGCAATGATCTTCTGTATTGAAGGAGCGTCTGTAACATATAAGATATTTTAACACCCACCATAGCTGTAACAATTTAACTACCCTTCACCACCGTTGCCATATCCATTTTATCCACCGCTGTTTCATATATCTATTTATCTTTATCTGTAGCAACATCTATTTTACCGCATTCTATAGCTACGTCTATTTTATCCCCCGCCCCTCAATAGTGGCATCTGTTTTAAGACTCCTCAGTCACATCTATTTTACCATCCTCTTAAGCCCTATCTACTTAACCATTCTCTATAGGCTATAGGCATATCTACTTTACCGCCCTCTATAGCCATATCTACTTTATCGCCCTCTATAGCCATATCTACTTTATCGCCCTCTTTAGCCATATCTACTTTACCACCCACCGTTGTAATACTTTTTCCTGGTTGGTACACAAAGTACTCCATCCAGAAGTGGCACAAGCTATTAATATGGCTGTTCTGACCGTCTGGATCGTAGAGTAATTTAAACTTTGACCAGCTGTATTCAAAGGACAGTGCCTGAAACAGTTCTGAAATCAAATGTAATCATTGAGGATGGTGTGTTTAGCATAGAGTAATGAATCTTTTAGACATTGGTACGATTAGAATATATGGAATGTGTAGAATGTATTTAGTGTGAAGAATATATAATTTAGTGTGTAAAATCAGTCTCGAAGGCTATGTATACTTTATATAGTATGTGGACATGTGTCGCGACGTTTCATAGGTGCCATAGTGGAGTGCCAAAGTGTACCGCTACTTACCAATAGAAGCGTGTAGGTTGGACGGTCCCACTCTGGTCAGGGTGGGAAACCTTGTATATTTATCAGTTTTATAACCGAGAGCCGACCCCCCTGCTGTGATGAGTGCAGTATTCCAGAATTTACACTGTAGACAAGAGGATTAGTCGTCAGTAACTTTCGTGGTTACACATACACACACATCGTATCGGCTGAGTTATCAAACGTTTAACTGAAATTATCGTAACATTTATTGTGTATCTTATCTGTTAAGGTGGGTCCACAGTCCACACCTCTCAAATGCTCGCGAGCATTTGAGATGTGGGGAACAACCTTTACAGACACTCCTTCTATACAGAAAGTTATTGCGTCCTACGCTTATCCTTGGTTTATGTCTAGTCTTGCATTTTAAATAGAGTTTTAAATTAAAAAAGAGTGTTGGTTTTCCTGGTTTCCTCAGGCAAACCATTCCACGTCCGAATTCCGGAACTAGACTTTTGATGTGTTTGTTCTTGCTTACGGAATAAGAAAAGTGTTTCCATCCCAATGGGGCGGTCCATAAATGACGTTACACACAGAAAAGTGGGGAGGCGGTCACACTTTTGTGCCGATGTGTGACAGGGGGGGGATGTTTAAGAAATTTAACGTCACATAAAAACGTGCAACTTAAAATAAAGTTCCATTTGATAGCTTAGAATTTATTAAATGACATTTTACATGGCTTCACGCTTGCTACGAAATTAGAGTGCATCCTTACACTAACTTGCGACTAAAAACAAACTTAAATGACAGAAAATGATTTGAAAAATGCTCATTTTCAATTAGAAATTATAGCTTTTATTGGAAAAGGGGAGGGGGTGGGTTCAAAGCTTTGTGAGGTTATATTGAGGAGGGGGTCTAAGTTTTTGCAACGACGTGTGACGAGGGGAGAGTAAGGGGTGAAACATCAGCCAAAATCGCGTGACGTCATGTATGGACAGTCCCATGTCTATCCGGTGGTTATATTTAGTAAACTTTGTGTTGTGTTTCAAAGTTGTAATTAATTTCCTCATGTATTACTACTACTTTGCTTTTTGTTCTTCTATATTTAACTAATTGTGTTACTCTTTTCGGTATTGAATATTCTCTAGTAATGAATTAACCTGAGTTGTTAGTAGTCTAGTAAAAACATTGATGTTCTTAAAACAATACAAAAATTGCAATGATTTTAAACAGGTGATCGTTGGTTCTCTAACGCGACGAAGCAAAAAATATTGCAGTTTATTCTTTCTTCTTGCTATTCGCCATATTTATTATTATCCGATTAGTAGAAAAAAATAAAAAGATTATAAAATGTATTCTTATATAAAGAATATTTTAATGTGATGCTAGAATGGATATTATGTACACCTGTCTAACTGCACACAACAATGTGCTGTCAATACCTCCTTCTCATGACATGCGCTACATATCGTAATCTACAAAAGACACGCCGAGAACAATGAATTAATCAACTTTGATGCAATTAATAACTATGAATCAAAATAGCTGGTAGTTAAATTCCCGCACCAAATTGTTTTTTTAAAAATAATTACTATGAATATATTAAAAATGAGTGATTGTTATATTTTAAATTTTGAGCAGGCAACCTGCACACAACCTAATTGTATTTTATTTATAGCAAACAAGTAATTTTTTTTAAAAGTTAATGTTAAATCTATTGAATTAGATAGTGAGGTTTATGGTATCGAATGTTAAGTGATGTTATGGTATCAAATTGTTAGTTATGTTAAAGGTAATGAATAAGTGGTATCGAATGGTTTAATAATAATTGCTCGAGTATTGAGCGGTATTTGAATAAGTCCGAGCCACAAGGATTGATGGCCTAGCACGAGGTGAGACTGGGCAATATCGATCTTTGGATGACAGGATATATCACTGACTGCCAGATCTCATTGGATTTAATGTCAATGTAATGGAGAATTAGTTAGAATAGAGAACTTTGAACAGGTTTATGTGTGCACAACCAACTGGGACAAGACCGCACTTGTGTGACCGCACTTCTGTGATCGCACTTGTGTGACCGCACTTGTGTGACCGCACTAATGTGACCGCACTAATGTGACCGCACTTGTGTGACCGCACTTGTCTGACCGCATTTGTGTGACCGCACTTGTGTGACCGCACTTTTGTGACCGCACTTGTGTGACCGCACTTGTGTGACCGGACTTGTGAAGTCGTACTTGTGAGTCCATATATAAGAGACAGAAAGATTAGAGCTGCACACAGTAGGTAAAGTTAATTACCAGGAGGCAGAAAGATCATCTATTAATTGGGAAAATCCTATTTTAAAATGATGTAATTTCCATGATGAAACATGATGTAAGCCTTTGTCCCAAGTTGGACTATTCATTTACTGGCGCCGTGGGGAAATCTTCAGGATTATAACGGGCTCAAATACAAATGCATAATAACTTCGCATTCCAAGCAATTAAAACAAATGTTTTAAAAATAAAAACACGTATAAAATTGACATTAGTCTGATCAGCTTACACGTTATTTACTCTCTAAGCCGAATTAAAGTATAAAATTTCGTAACCCTTTGAGAACCTCGTCTGCAGATATAATCTCAAACCTTATCGTCACAGATAAATTTGTTATTGATAACCTCGGGAGGTATAAGAGATTTGTTAAGATCGGAAGCGATCAGTGATGCATTGAATGGTTCCTGAGGGCACAGACTAATTTATCATACTTTTTTTAAAACTGAATATCTGTCGTCTGTTATTTAAGAGCTGGCTTTTAAAAAATTTCATATTCTGATTTGAAAGAGAACAAAATCATGTATGGTATTTATGAGGCATTTCACGAATGTGAATTCCTTTAACAAGGATAAAGTGCTTCATCATATTTGATATATATGTGTCAAAAATAAAATATATAGAATATTAAGTGGAGTTTTGTATTTTTTAGAGTTATAATAGAAAATAATCTGGATCAGAAGGCATTGAGCAATAGAAATAAGGGAAAATAGAAGTAAGTGGCAATGATTATAATTTGAATTTGGCAATAGTTTTAATTTTTTTCTATCAATTTTCTTTTGTCTTTTAAAATGAACTGTCAAAAATTTTATAAACACTTACTAAACATGTTAAACAGTTTATAAAACTCTTAACTCATATTCTCTCAGCATTGAACAAGATAATAAAATGCATGAAATAATGTTCGTATTGGTTGGTAGTGAGCAAAATAATTGGCGAATAGCTCTCAAGCTCTAATACCCTTTGAATTCCATAAACCTCAAGGATCCAGGATTACTAATGGTGTTCATTTAAAACATCTCAAGTGGTCCTAAAACTAATAGTTATGTTTGTTTTTTTCTGTTGTGTTTTTTTCCCTCACTAAAGACTTTGTAAAGAAAATGACAGTAAACACAACCTCTCAAAGAACCGTTGAGGAACGTCGCGGTTCTTTTACGGGGATGGTTGGAAACATTACTGGTATAATATGTAGATGCACACGTTAGAAACATTACTGGTATAATATGTAGATGCACACGTTTTTTGTTTGTTTTGTTATTGTTGTTGTTGTAAAATTCATATTAATTGTTTAAAAGTCCAAAGTTTTATCTTACCTGTCTGGCCACTGGTGCCAGGGCGTAATCACAAACAGGACCCAGGAAGGCAGTGGTCTTCTTGTGTTCCTCAAACTGGATGGCTCTGTTCATGGACTCAGCAATGTCACACAGGGTGTTTCCATACAGCAGGGTCAGACTGTACAGAGACATACAGCAATGTCAGACTGGACAGTGACATACCACAAGGTCAGACTTGACAGAGACATACCGCAAGGTCAGACTGGACAGAGACATACAGCAAGGTCAGACTGGACACAGGCATACAGCAAGGTCAGACTGGACAGAGACATACAGCAAGGTCAGACTGGACAGAGACATAAAGCAAGGTCAGACTGACAGAGACATACAACAAGATCAGACTGGACAGAGACATACAGCAAGGTCAGACTGACAGAAGGTCAGACTGGACACATGCATAAAGCAATGTCAGACTGGACAGAGACATACAGCAAGGTCAGACTGGACGGAGACATACTGCAAGGTCAGACTGGACAGAGACATATGCAAGGTCAGACTGGACGGAGACATAGAGCAAGGTCAAACTCGACAATTACTTAGAGCAAGGTCACACTGAACAGTGATATAATTCATGGGTCCGACCGGACAATTACTAAGAACAAGGTCAGCGACTTAGAGCAAGGTCAAGACCATTCAGAACAATGATCATGTAGTAATATATCTTGAAATTTTTAATACCAATTAATATAAAACCCACTGCTTTGTAAGAATTTCTAATTTAGAACACATAAAGCTTATTTCTTTGTACAAGACAAAAGCTTTTTGAGATTTGTGCTTAATACGTAAATAGTGTAGAGAACCGCGTACGGGCGATTGGGACAGGTTACCCAGGGGACAGGTCTACGGCTATCTCACAGGGATTGTATTTCAACTTTGGGGGCAAGACAGTGGAATAACCCAAAGAGGGGTGGGGGAGTTGTCCTATGAGTGACCCATGGTCTAAGTCGGGGTAGAAACAATATTGTATTTCAGCGACCTAAATAACTTAGTGGGAAAGTTTGTAGATTAGCATAAACTAAGTAACTTTTAACCAATCAGAAACTCGTTGGAGACGCGTATGGGGCCAGCCAAGAATGTTAGGGTTAAATGCAGGGTAGACAAGTGGTAGGGGTTCACTAAAGACGGTTACGCACCCCCCCCCTAGATGATTGACTGATGACTTCGGACAATGGAATTTTAGGGGCGGAGTCTCAGGGGTATTAGAGGGGACGCACTCAGGAGGAGAGAAAAGAGACTGGGGAGGAGAGAGGAGTTGGTAGACTGTAGATGATAGACATGGATAGTAGAATTGACTTAGGAGAGTTTGTCTTTACCTATAATATGTGAAGTTAGATTAGAGTGTATGTTGGAGTCAATGAATGAAGCAATAAAGTAATCATAAGTGTTCATGCAGTCTTGGAGTTTGCTGTTTGATTATGAGAAGACAAGTGTGACTAGTAACTAAGAATGGAGTGAAAGTAGAGTGTTAGGCACACACGAGGATACAGGTTCACCACAATGGTGGCATAGCGGTGGGATTGAATCTTGCAGCGCCTCTGAAGAGATGGTAACCGAGAAGAAGTAGCCTTGAACAACATGTAGTGAATTCGCCAAGTTCACCTACCAGTATGCTGAGTCCTGAAAACAGATTTACAACGATGGAGGCAAAAGATCGATTCAACGTACAGCGGGAACTCTAACTGGGCAACTTCTATTGCCAATTTTAGAAGTGTACCTGTCAGCGCATGAAACGTTCACATGCGAACAGTCGTCAAAGATTCGGTCAGTTCTAACGGGATCTATTTAACAATGAGTGAGTACTGATTTTATTGGCTTGCGGCCAGTGACTGATAAAGGGATACATTCTCAAGTCATGGACGCTTACAATTATGACGCACTTCCAGATTTTTCTGCCTAAACTACAGCTGCTACGTTGGTAAGAAATGTTTTCTCTATTTTCGGGCTCCGCTTTGAGTTGCATCCTGATCAAGGATCAAATTATTTAAACCAGTCATGAATCTGTTATACTTCAACCAAGTCATGAATCTCATCTTTTCACCCTGCCGTGAATGGTCAGGCGGAACGTTTAAATTCTGTACGGATTAAAATGAGGTCAGCTTTCGATGTAGAAATCAAAAGGACTGGGATGTCCATCTTCTGATGTTACCTGTGTGTACAGAACACACAGCCATGTCAGCACGGGATACATCTCTCATGACGTAATGTTTGTGCGGGAACTATTGCAGCATATTCACCTTTCTGTGGTAATCTGCGTTGCCTGAGAAATGTCTCAGTCGGCCTGTGGTGGAATACGTTTTTGAACTTGGAGACATCATCACAGTGTCAGATGAAAAATTGTGACACACGCGTGGTGCACAGACTCAATTGACGTGCGAGACATTGTTTCTAATTGGATTTTACGGAACTAATTGTCTCGGAGATAAATTAATGGGGACAACTACCTAGCTCCCAAGAGTTCGCCTGTCTTAGTTTTGTTTTATTTCAGTTCTGATTACAGCAGGGTTTATTGATTTGTTCTATCAATTATGTTCATGATGTACCAAGATTTTTTTTGTTCGTAATGTAATTCATCTGTCGAAATGCGTAACATGCTTGAATTTAAACATTTTGTGGTTCATTTTCTTGGGTGTCAAAATTTTGATTTATTATTATGAATTAACGTTGTACAGATTGAGACACATTTTGTTGGTTGATATTTTTTTTTGTCTGTCAAATTTGGAAGGTATAATTAGCAGATTGAATCTTTGAAATAGATGCACTTCTGCTGATGAAGTAATGAGGTACAACTTTATGAAGTTGTGTTTTTATTAGCATTGCTCTGGGGGAATGTTTTATGAATTGTGTTTATGATGTACAAAAGTTAAGTAGAAAGATTATTTTTCATTACCATGTGCATTTTTTTTCCTTATTGTTTTTCTTTAACATTGACAGTATTTTTTTGTCTCATTACATAATTTCTATGATTTTCTATGGGTCAAGGTAACTATGGTTATGCGCTTTAAGCCAACTAAGGCGAGTTACATGATTTTGATAATTATGAAATGATTTATTATTGTGTTGTGCTTTCTTATCTCTTACAGATTGATGAGATGATTTTTTGGTAGTGTGTAATGCTGGTACTGCCTATTACTGGAATTTTGAGACTGATGAATTGATTGAATATGTTTTGCCGTCTTATGCTATTATTTGATGATGATGAATTGACCAATTGTGTTTTGTTTGTGTATTGCTAGTCCATGAACAATGATGATGAATTGACTATTTGTGCTTGTTTGTTTTATGTTTTAACCCACGATGATGAAATGACTATTTGCGTGGTTGTCTAATTTTATTACTTTATAATGAAATGACTATGTTTGTTCTTTGTCAGATGCTATTATCTGATTTTTCCAATGTCGGTTTAATTTCATCATGAATATGGTTGTAGGAAAATGATGAATTTGAAGTTGGTTGAGACGCTTATGTAACTTTGTCAATTATGTGTTTCATGCATTATTTGTAAAATGCGGATGTAATTTTGAGAAGTGTACGAAATGTTATCAATTATGTGTTTTTAGTTTTTACATGTCAATTTTGTAAAGTTTTCCATACCTATGTTTTAAAATGTTGATTTCAATGATCTTTGATTGAATTTACATGTTAACAACGAGACTTGACTGATAAGACGATAGAGGTTTGAAGGTTTGACACAGCTCAGATTTCAGGGAGTAATTTTAGGATTGGTGAAGAGGTAATGTGGTGGTGGCGGTAACACAAGAGCGTCTCGGTGTATTTGTTTTGAATTGTTTTGCCAGAGGGTCTTAGTCACTCGAAGCCAACTTAAGACAAACATATGCCGAGATGTTACGTCATGTCGAGGACGACATGTTCTTGTAAGCAGGAGATAGTGTAGAGAACCGCGTACGGGCGATTGGGACAGGTTACCCAGGGGACAGGTCTACGGCTATCTCACAGGGATTGTATTTCAACTTTGGGGGCAAGACAGTGGAATAACCCAAAGAGGGGTGGGGGAGTTGTCCTATGAGTGACCCATGGTCTAAGTCGGGGTAGAAACAATATTGTATTTCAGCGACCTAAATAACTTAGTGGGAAAGTTTGTAGATTAGCATAAACTAAGTAACTTTTAACCAATCAGAAACTCGTTGGAGACGCGTATGGGGCCAGCCAAGAATGTTAGGGTTAAATGCAGGGTAGACAAGTGGTAGGGGTTCACTAAAGACGGTTACGCCCCCCCCCCTAGATGATTGACTGATGACTTCGGACAATGGAATTTTAGGGGCGGAGTCTCAGGGGTATTAGAGGGGACGCACTCAGGAGGAGAGAAAAGAGACTGGGGAGGAGAGAGGAGTTGGTAGACTGTAGATGATAGACATGGATAGTAGAATTGACTTAGGAGAGTTTGTCTTTACCTATAATATGTGAAGTTAGATTAGAGTGTATGTTGGAGTCAATGAATGAAGCAATAAAGTAATCATAAGTGTTCATGCAGTCTTGGAGTTTGCTGTTTGATTATGAGAAGACAAGTGTGACTAGTAACTAAGAATGGAGTGAAAGTAGAGTGTTAGGCACACACGAGGATACAGGTTCTCCACAATAGTAACGTAGTTTGGCCATTACTATGAATCAACAAATGAACTCACCTGTTAAAATTCCATGGGCCCATCTGTGACGTAACGTAGTCCACTGCCTTCTCGAGGGCTGGGGCCACCTTGTAAATGACGTACGGCCAGATGCCGTCAAAGGGCAAGAGCACACCGATTCGCACATCGGGCTTTTTCGGCGAAACGCGTTTTAAATGCTTGAGGTTCAAAGACAAAATTTCGTCATTCGTTGCGTTGTCTTTGAGGGTGGAATACGAAAGTGCTATGTTCGAGCTATTTGAAGGGATAAAATTAGGCTTGACTAAACTGAAATATTGTTGAGGATGGACAGATTGGCTGGGCTGGGCTTGAAATGGTGGTGAGTGCTGAACATCTTGAACTGCTCTTGTTATTCTTTCATTTTCGATAAATTCACTTTTCGTCATTTTGTCTTCGGCCAATTTGCTGTATTCCTTCTTTTTAGCCTCGATCAGACCGTTAGCGTTTAATGTATTCAGCAGGGCAAACAGTAAAATTGCTGAATAAAACGCTGTCATGTTTAATGTTTTGTGTGACTAACAATTCCGGCACATCATTGAACTGTCATTAGATATCACAAACAACACATCACTGGTTGATGTGTACTTTGAGTGGATCTTTCAACAAGTATAAAATACCACTGTATTGTTGCATTATGGAAACGAATGATTAAAGCTTCTAGTACCACACGTTGCATTATTCATCATAGACCATTGAACATACATACTTTGAAACGTTTCACAAAACGAATAATCGATAACAAAAATTACTTTAAGTCGTATGGTGTACAAGGTATCTTCTTAGGTATCGGAATCAACAGTGGGGCGGCAATAGACAAATCATGTAATGTTAAGTTAGCAGCACATTGAAACAGCCTCAATTGGTGTTAACAATTAAACTAACTACTGCAACGCTCATCTAATACATACAGAGATTGGGGGGGGGGCGAGTATGTTAGTTGATCGTACTTTAGGGCATTGGAAGTAGTGAAGTTACTGGTTCGTCAGGTCAAAGATCATACATGTGTCTACCTAAGTAATTAGCATTGATGAATAAATTATTTAACCATGAAAGGCTAAGTGTTGGTAAGTATAAGGGAGAGAGAGGGTGAAAGAGAGGAAGAGAAAGATAGAGAGAGCATAGAGAGAGTATTAGGGGCGACATAGATATTTTGTGGACATAGAATCAAGTGCACAGAACAATTATGATGGCATGGCTGGGATTCTATCATTAAACAACTAAGTAACAATCCGTGTGTTCCTGTGTGTATGTGTATGTAATGTAAGGGCATTCTATCATTAAACAACTAAGTAACAATCCGTGTGTGTATGTGTATGTAATGTAAGGGCATTCTATCATTTAACAACTAAGTAACAATTCGTGTGTACGTGTGTGTATGTGTATGTAATGTAAGGGCATTCTATCATTAAACAACTAAGTAACAATCCGTGTGTGTGTATGTGTATGTGTATGTAATGTAAAGACATAGTTTGCTCTACAGTGATGCTCAATGACCTTTTATGCACATAGAATCAAGTTAGCAGACAAATTAATGTAGCACAGTATTGTAAATTAATTTCGATAGGATGATCACGGACTTATACAGGAATGAATTATACAGATCTTTTTGGATTAACATCATCTCCAAAATATTGGATTATCTTCCAGGATTAGACAACTGGGCGCGACAATTTGGCAAGCGACAAGACTGCACGCAACTAGGCTCATGGGGTGAGATGTTTGACATGCCAGCAGGGATTCTAAATCCTCTAAGTTTGGGATCTCATTCTTCTTTTAAAATTCCGCTCTAATTTTGTCACATTTCAATGACTCTTAAACAATTTTTATTATTTTTCATAAACAAAAGAATTTTGTGAGTGCCATTCCACCATGCTTAAACTACCGTCTCTGTTTCATTGAGTGAAGGGGTAGGTATAAATACATTGTTCTATATATACTAGCGTACACCCGTCAAAAATGAAGGAAGTTTTCAGCTGAAATCTATTTATTTTATAAAAAATGAACTTTTTTTTAAGGCGCCTACGGCGCCGACCTTTTTCAAAAGCCCAACTAACTTGTCCTTGTTTGATAAATACGAAATATTACACTTTCTGAAATGTACACAAAGTATTTTATAATAGGGGTTGCAAGGCGCCTACGGCGCCCCCTTTATTTTTTTATTTTATAATTAACCATCATCAAATCCTCTTTTTACATTGATCCCTTTTCCAAAATTAAAATAAGAGCGAAAACAATGACGTCATATAATATTTTTTTACAGCGCATATTTAATTTGCACACCTTTTGATGCTTTGGTGCAGTAATTTGGTTTTCCCTGCTTTCTAAATTTAGTAGCGTCAGGACTGACTGTTTATCATTAATAACAAGTATGAAACGATTTTTCAAGTTTATTTTACAATTCCGATGATCTCCTTGCGAAAATAAATTCTCAGTTCTAACTCTGTATGGTGTTTGTTAGTGCCATCAATGTTGAACTTTTAGCCTCGGAGATCAAAAGCATTGACTTAAAAATGCTTTGCTTGGCCTTTTTTTATTTTTTTATTTTTATGTACTTTTTTAAAATCTTTTGTAACATTATTTCAATAGCGTTGTTTGTTTCGTAAATGTGAGACTGCTTCTTTTTTTCTTTTTTGTTTTGTTAGTGTGGATGTCAGTTAGAACGGCATGAAGGGCGGAAGGAGCTCTGAACTGTGAGAACAATTGAATATTTATATCACAAGTGGTGTTATGTCTGTGGATCTTTCTTTTTCGCATCTGAACAGAATGTGTCATTTAATTTATAAGTATGATATTTGAGCCGCATCAAAGTTTCGGTTACGAAATCATTTTGTGGCGTGATGACGCTATTAGCCAGCGATGAATTGATCGCGTCATGCAAGTAGTGTCGGTAGCGCTCATTTCAAGATTTAAGACTGCACCCGTGAAAAAATGTCTGGCCAACAAAAACTATTGAAACGTTTAAGGTTGACTTATCGAATGTACAAGACAACTATTGAAAACTGATCTTTGATGACGAAAATTTCCTGTCGGCAATTTAAAATCACACCAGTAAAGATGGGTTAATTTTTGTATTGAGATAAAGAGATGACAAAAAAATACCTATTTCAGTTATAACATTAATAGTAAGTAGTGGGTTAACCCCATACAGTATGATTATTTCATAGAGTCCTATGTGACAATGAGCGGGCATCTAAAGTCCTTTGAATAATTGAGTTTTTAAAAATTAAAATAAATGCAATGCATTACAAATCGTTCTTAGCATAGCACGCATTCAAGAAGTAACAGCCAGAAATATATTTTTAGAACGCCTGATCTAGATCCCGGACACCGGTCATCGTGTCATTGACCACGATTCTTCATACTCAAATATATCACTCCTCGTTTAGCCCCTCCCCAAGACCGAACCATATACTCTTAATACGTCATCGTTAGCATGGGCGAGGCTCAATCGGCGAAGATGTTTCTTTTGTTAGATACTAGCGCCGTGTCTCTTGGGACTGGTGACGGGAGATTATTCAATATTGCCCGACTTAGAGCCAAGACCAAAATAAGGAAGATTTTGCTGCGCGAGCTCTTATTTGCAGACGATGCCACCTTAATATCCCACACAGCAGACGGTCTGCAGAACCTTGTATCAAGCTTCTCCGCTGTCTGCAAAGAGTTTGGCCTGACCATAAGCATAAAGAATACCCAAGGATGTGATATACAGTGGGCTGGCGACAGGGAAAAGGTCGGTTGGTCGGCAATGTCTCAGATACGTGGACATATGCAAGAGAGACATGAAAGTAGCCAACATTGATGTACAAAACTGGGAAAACCTAGCAGAGGATAGGTCCTCTCGTGGCGGGCTTTAGTGAAAGAAGAAGAGCAGAGGAGCAAACTAGCAAACTAGGGCAGAATCAGTTGAAAAAAGAGCGAGAAGGAAGGCCAGGCAACACTGTCCCACTGCATTCGTTTGTGTGACACGCAGAAGAGACTGCCACTCAAGGATTGGTCTCATCAGCCACACCAAGAGCTGCAAATAATAAAGATAAATATATCGTCTTTCGTAGACGGACAGATGACATACGTCTCTTGGGAATGGTGGCCCTTCTTAGCACATGCTTGACTAGTGCATTGTCTCTCGGGAATGGTGGTGGTCCGAAGACAACTTTTTGAGACCCACTTCACTACGAAGAATACTAGTCTCCTCCTTGGCTAACTTATTCTAACGCCCCTTTGTACTGACCATTCATTGACGAACTTATTGCATTCATTAATACGAATGTATGACAAAAAATTTCCAATCTATCTAGTCTATCATGGTCTACTCAATATTCAACTCCGACTTAATCCCATGAGCCCCTCTTCCTATCCGCTCCTTCAATTATATCCCACCGCCATTGTCTTTCCCAACATTCGGATATTCCCAGAGCACTAAACTTTCATCCTCAATGAAGTTCCGTGCGAAGATTGATCTCCCCTGTTATATTCCGGCGTTGTTTATGTTCCATCAGATGTTACGATATCATAAACAAAATGTTTTATCACCAACAATCTCCTTCTTAGTACCCAACCGTTTACCGGCATAAAATATTTCTAGAGTCCGACCACGATCGTAAATCCTGTAGCAGAGATAGAATTTTGTTTGTTTGTTTGTTTGTAAAGCATACACAAACTTAATTCATCCGGCTGGCCAGAGCCACGAGTTGTAATGGCGGTTTCACGGATTTGAAAACATAGTCTTAACGCATGAAGTGAGAAACGCTTTGTGTTCGACCAATGGTTCTCAAAATGGGACTCCATAGGTAAATGTGGAACTTTGAAGGAGTACAAGGGTGTCTTTAAAAAAATTAAAATATTAGTGTTATTATTTCTTTTAGGTTAATTATAAAGATATAAAATGCCATTATCATTATGTTAGAGATATTTTACTAGTTTATTTATTTTGATATTTGTTACTCATAATTCTTCAATGCGTTCAATACACTCAGTGAAACAAGTAATTTTGCAGTTATTTCAAAACTAAAATCTAATAAAAATCAAGACAATAGACATCATTGTCGGCTGTTTTTCTCGTTTTTATGATCGATTGGTTTTGCAAAACGAACCATTGCATATTTGTTTGTATTTTTGTGGTAGTGTGCACACCCACACATCGCCGCACCATCTGCACCGCACCGAGATGCACTAGGGATCACATAAGAAAGGAAGTAGAAAAAGACAGTGACAGTTTGGTGCGCCAACGAAATGGATTCTCTGTGACTCTCTGCACCAGATCACATTGTGGCAATGGCGTGTAGCTTGGAGCGAAGGGCTTAAAACTTTTTTACTGTACACTGTTGGCTTAGAAAGAATTATAATAAATCATTATAGCGACTACAGTTCTCACGACCTGAGTTATTTCACGTTACTACGTGTGACGACTAGTTAAGCCTCCACACGGTTACATTTCTATATAACGATTTTTTACATTAGAGATTACACAACACGCTTTCTAGATATTATGAGCGCACTAGACCCACAATACTAGACACTTGAATTAGAACCAGTTTTATATCTAGAGAGAAACACATCCAAAAAGAACATTTTCGGCCCTTCAAACAAACCATCATTAACAGAAAAAGAAAAAAGAAAAATAGGGATACTCATCGATATCTATTAGAGAATTTACAATCACTGGTTATAGAACCGGTTATCTTTCCCAGCACTGGTTGCCGAACCATCCTTCCTTTATTAGAAAATTTACAATTTAAATTCAGTAAAAACCATTAAAGGTTTTTTTAATTCCTTCCGAGTTAACTCCCTTTCCCGTTTCAGATGTTTGGTGGTATAACGAACAGAAGCCAAACACTTTTTGGGAATGGGGTGGGGAGTGGACGCTTTCAAAGACAGGGGAATAACTGGAGAGAGCTGTGGAGATGGGGACGAGTTGTCACTCGTCTTAGATTTGAATAAAGGGCCTTTGGTAATTGAGAGGTTCTCAGAGGGATAAAGGTAGTTAACTCGTGGAATAGAATTTCGAGAGTTCTCTTGCACTTCCGGTGGCCTTGAATCTCGGGGGATGTTTATGTTGCAATTGAAATGTGAATGAAACTCAACGTCTAGAGACACTTAAAATTCTAAACCAATCAAACTCTAGAGAAACTTTTAACCCTAAACGAATCAATTTCTGTAGACACTTTCAACGAATCGGTAGTTTCAGATTTTAAGGTATGCGCGTGACAATATCAATAGATATTCTACTGAAAACCAATTTACAAAGGTCAGCGGGAGTCACTGCCTACATAAAACAATGTCTCAATGGCTATCGGAGTCAATGCATATCGGCAACGTCTTCAGGAATTACTTCGTACAACTATCTAATTCTACGGGAATGAGTGCCTTCAGAAGACGCGTGTGCGGGACAAAAAAGATCTATGGGTTATGGATAAGGTCTACTGCTTACGGATATGGTCTACGGCTTACGCCTTTTTTAACGAATTAAACTCACAGATATTTAAAAGCTGCAATCCAGTCTGCCTAGACGATGGTGTGTAAGGGGTGGCTTTATTAATGACTGTTTTCGCAAAGCTGGAACATATCGTAGCTCTTTCGGGATATATTAGGTCTAGTCTCATCAATTTACGGTTGCATAAACTTTTGCCTACACAGTAATTTTTAAAAAAAAATTAACCTAGTATTAATTCTGAACTACCTTGCTATATTTAGACCAGGTCTCCAGCTATATCCACCATTTTCAATCATACGTGGTATTTTCAGTTTTGATTAATCAACATTTAGTCATAAAGATTAATAGCCTGTAATTTTTATAAACAAAATAAAATTGAAAACAAAAGTTGAATCTGATATGTGACTGATATAACTAATTACTGATCAAGTACTTTTATATTTTATTTGGGAGGAATTACGAAATTTCTACGCTAGAAAAATTGTATATTTTAAAAAAATAATAAATTATGAAATTTATTTTTGATAACTAAATTTCTAATAATGATGAATAAAATAATAATAATACAGTAACAAATACTGGAAGTCATGTATGTGCTGAAATAAATATACATATTGACTTTATAAATGTACTCGTGTATATTTCAACGGTATGAAATCCCGTTATGGTCAATTTCCAAATCGTTTTCTTTGTGGTCATTTCATTCCGATGACCATTACCATGTCCTGGCACTAAGAGAGGCGAAAAAGGTCAGCGCTTTGTGTGGCCAGGGAACTGATTTTCTTCGTTATGTAAATGAGGTGACACAGAGCGATAGAGAACGTCTGAGCTGAATTACTTTCCAGAGGGTGGGGATATTACGTGGTCAATGGAAGCTCTTTTGATGGCGGCATTGTGAAGTTTGTCCTATCTGTCTAGTTATAGAGCTCAATCATATTCGGCTGGAGACAGTCACATACAGGTCAAAGGAGAAACCCCATTAAGGTAGTACAAACAGTTCAAAAACTAAACAAAATTCCAACATAGACCACTGCTCAGAGTTCAAACAACATACCCGACTCCCCAAGTAGATATGTAAAGACAATTCATACAAACCCCTTTTCACACTGTACTTTGAGTTCACATACGAAACCTGTCGCTCTACTACAAATAGTTGACATAAGGTCTAAAGACAATAAACACAGACCACAAGAAACCTGTCGCTCTACTCCCAATAGTTGACATAAGGTCTAAAGACAGTCAACACAGACCACAAGAAACCTGTCGCTCTACTACAAATAGTTTACATAAGGTCTAAAAACAGTAAACACAGACCACAAGAAACATGTCACTCTACTACAAATAGTTCACATAAGGTCTAAAGACAGTGAACACAGACCACAAGAAACCTGCCGCTCTACTACAAATAGTTCACATAAGGTCTAAAGACAATAAACACAGACCACAAGAAACATTTCACTCTACTACAAATAGTTCACATAAGGTCTAAAGATAGTAAACACAGACCACAAGAAACATGTCGCTCTACTACAAATAGTTCACATAAGGTCTAAAGACAGTAAACACAGACCACAGGAAAATCCTAAACCTAGTGCACACAGTTAACATGAAGGTTTTCTCTGTGGTAAATAATTACTTTTAATAAAAAAAATTAAATACATTTTGAGTTAACACGACTTTGAAGACAAACACAATGTTCATTAGAAAATATACATTCAGAGATTATTTCTTAAGAAAGAGGTAAAATGTTATTTTTACGCTAAAAATCAATGGATAAATTCACTAGAATTAGAATTACTTTAAAACAATAATAGCGTTTTGTATTTCTTTAAAAGACTCCCAATGAATTTAATTACTTTATTGCTGATGTCATGGGAGACCTATAAATTGTTTTTGATAAATATGTAAATACAGTTTTATGTTTGAATGGAAGTTTATTGTATGGCTATAAATATGCCAAGTATTTACCCCATTTTTTCCCTAAGAAAGGTGATCATGTAATGTAAAAATATCGAATGAATTTTAGTAATCTCAGATTCTTAAATAACAAAAAATGAAAGGCAGTGTCTTATATACGGAAGCCCAACATATTTGGATATATACAGATATTTTAGTGTATGCCATATATTTTATAGATCTTGCTCCATTATACATTTGATCTTTTCTAGATCTTGTTCCATTGTACATTTGATATTTTATAGATCTTGTTTCATGATACATTTGAGGTAACATCACATGAAACAAAGCAGTTTAAGCTTGTATTTATTTTATTTCAAACGAGTGTTGTATGGACTACCCACCTAATTGAGTGTTGTATGGACTGCCCATCTAATTGAGTGTTGTATTGACTGCCCACCTAATTGTGTGTTGTATGGACTGCCCACCTAATTGATTGTTGTATGGACTGCCCACCTAATTGAGTGTTGTATGGACTGCCCACCTAATTGATTGTTGTATGGACTGCCCACCTAATTGAGTGTTGTATGGACTGCCCACCTAATTGATTGTTGTATGGACTGCCCACCTAATTGAGTGTTGTATGGACTGCCCACCTAATTGATTGTTGTATGGACTGCCCACCTAATTGAGTGTTGTATGGACTGCCCACCTAATTGATTGTTGTATGGACTGCCCACCTAATTGAGTGTTGTATTGACTACCCACCTAATTGAGTGTTGTATGGACTACCCACCTAATTGTGTGTTGTATAGACTACCCACCTAATTGTGTGTTGTATTGACTACCCACCTAATTGTGTGTTGTATAGACTACCCACCTAATTGTGTGTTGTATTGACTACCCACCTAATTGTGTGTTGTATAGACTACCCACCTAATTGTGTGTTGTATTGACTACCCACCTAATTGTGTGTTGTATAGACTACCCACCTAATTGTGTGTTGTATTGACTACCCACCTAATTGTGTGTTGTATAGACTACCCACCTAATTGTGTGTTGTATAGACTACCCACCTAATTGAGTGTTGTATTGACTGCCCACCTAATTGAGTGTTGTATGGACTGCCCACCTAATTGAGTGTTGTATGGACTGCCCACCTAATTGATTGTTGTATGGACTGCCCACCTAATTGAGTGTTGTATTGACTACCCACCTAATTGTGTGTTGTATAGACTACCCACCTAATTGTGTGTTGTATAGACTACCCACCTAATTGAGTGTTGTATGGACTGCCCATCTAATTGTGTGTTGTATGGACTGCCCATCTAATTGAGTGTTGTATTGACTGCCCACCTAATTGTGTGTTGTATGGACTGCCCATCTAATTGAGTGTTGTATGGACTGCCCACCTAATTGTGTGTTGTATGGACTGCCCACCTAATTGATTGTTGTATGAACTGCCCACCTAATTGAGTGTTGTATGGACTGCCCACCTAATTGTGTGTTGTATGGACTGCCCACCAAATTGAATATTTTATCGATGTCTTAGCTCGGGCCTTATGAACATCAGCACAACCCCTAAAAAGTTGTTTGCTAATATTGCGACCCACAACGAATTGCTACACAAGAAAGAAATCTTATCTGGCAACCCATTTAATTTTGTGCCTACTCATTTAATTATTAGGATGAAAATACAAAGCATGTCCGAAATGTGTTGTTATTATTAATTTAAAGGAAAGGAGTGACATTTTAGATTTACTTAATTAGTTTTAGATCAAATTTGCTTCTTTACTATTTTTCTCCCATTCTAGACCTTTGAAATAATTCAAATATATTATTCTAAGGTTCATTTAATGAAACTCCCACGTTCGGAAATAACAATTATTGTAAAAGGATTTTTAATTTAAAGTTGTTTTTTTTTAAAATCTATTTTATTGATTATAGTATTTAAGAAAAATATATAACTCGACTTCAGCAATAGTTTTTACATCTTAGGTCCAGGAAGATGAAAATCTAATAATATATAACTTGTTGTTTACCACGAAAATGCGACGCAATTAATTCCAAATGATGTTCTGGTCAGATAGTGGAGTTTATGGATGATTTTAATCATATTATGTTTCATCAGGGTCTTCGAAACGCAATTCATTTCTTCGCCCTCAAAATAAAATTAGTTTTCACCAATCCTTAACAGTAGGTCATTTTGTTTCATTACCGTGACTTAATCATTTTTATACAACCCAATTGCTCATATTCAGTGACGCCTTGCTTGAAGAGCTTTAATAAAACTAACTTTGAAATTTCATTCGACAAATATCAGTGATTTTCAGCATATGCTGAGTTACATTTTCTCAATCGTACCAAATTAAATATTTTTGTGGACATTTAAAAAAATTTAGTTAATGTGTTGCATTTTGTTACTTAAGATTTGGAAAAGTCGTTTTCATATATTTAAACAAAACACAAAAAAAAATTGAGTTAAGTTATAGATGCTCAGCTTGATTTGTCAACGATTTGTGAATGTAGGCGTATTTTGTTAAAATGTTGTTTTTTCCCCTGCGACGCATCGTTCACAGGCAAAATGTATGTGGGGATTGTGTGGCAATGCTCTTCCGCCTTTGTTCCCCCCAACTAGTGTCAGGTACCCATTCGGAGCTGGGTGGATCCAGGGACACCTTTAGCCCCGGGAAAAATGCCCTGCCTTCACAATTATTCGAACTGGTGACTATCTGTGCTCAAGCCGAGCGCGCATGCCACTCGACCACATTGTGCCCCAGATAACTCAGCCCAACGCCCTCCCCCGAAAATAAAGGTTTCATCAGATCGACGTAAAAACCAAACACACAGGAGACTCAACACAGTGATAACGTAGATGTCGGTTAAAACCTAGACATTTTCTTCTTTTTAGCGTGCGTGTGTGTAGGTGTGTGGGTGGGTGTGTGTGTGTAGGGGTGGTTGTGTGGGTGTGTGTAAGTGTGCATGCGTGTGTGTGTGTGTGGCTTTGGGGGGTGGGTATGTGTGCATGCGTGTGTGTGGGTGGGTGTGTGTGGGTGTGGGTGTGGATGTTGGTAAGAGTGTGTGTGCGTGCGTGTGTGTGGAGGTGTGGAGTTTACGAGTAATACAAAGACACATAAAAAAACTGGTTGGCCGGATGCTGAGATCGTCCCGGAACGTGACGTTTTTAATTTCAGACCGGGTCAGTTGTTCTGACGTAGACAGCTACCAAGTTCAAGGTTAGGTTAGTGCGACTCTCCAGTCTCTGTGACGTTTAAAAACAAAAATTAATTTAGAAATATACAACTTCCAGATGACATTTTTCTCTCTCTCTCTCTCTCTCAGCTGTCTAGCTTTTCTTATTATTTTCACTTTTCGTTTCTAGCCAGGAACATTGCAGGATCAGATAGGTGCCATCAATTTCCGAAATTCCATCTGTTTCAAGGGATTTCTATTTCAATGAAATATAAAACTGCATTAGATTTGAGCTTCCAATTTTTCTTAGTGTCTCGCAATGTTCCATGTAAGCTGCGCGGCTGAGCAGATATCTTACCGACGCCGCGAATCAGTATAGAATTACCGCGCAGCAAATTTGGTGAAATGTTGAGCACAAAAATGGATGCTGTGCAACTCGGAGCAAGAGTTTTTTTTACGTTGCACATAGACCAAAGAAACTTAGAGGGAAGATTGGTGTCACTGGAGTTCGTTGCACATAGACCAAAGAACCTTAGAGGGAAGATTAGTGTCACTGGAGTTCGTTGCACATAGACCAAAGAACCTTAGAGGGAAGATTGGTGTCACTGGAGCTCATGTAACAAAAGTCTTCACTATACCCTTGTATTGACCGAAAAATTTACATTGTGGACATACATTACTTTTTTAGGGAAGCCGATTGACCAAATATATATTTTCTTCATGATACAGGTGCGGTAACTATCTATTTTTTTTTAAATTTTTTTTTATAAAGTTGAGTTCGAATTTAATCAAAATACAAATCATATAAAGGTTTTCGTAGGGGATGAAATCTTATCATTATTGTAAAATAAAATTAAATATATAAATCCAATAAGTCAAAATCAAATTACGTTTTTTAAAACATCTACACACACAAAAATAATCAAGATATATCTCTGAAAGTTTAGCGATTTATAAGTATAACATTTTTTTTAAGGAAGAGACTTTTTTAAAATGATGGTCGATATTGTCTTCTATATCTGGCAGACAAACAACATAGTAGAAGACAATGATAAAATGAAAGAGACAACTCATGGCACGTCACGCGGTTCATGATTCTATGTTTCAATTTCCCAGTGACTCCCAGACTAATATTCATTGATGTGATGGCCAGGAGAGATAGTTGAGATATGGGGATATTAAACATTGAGTCGGATGGTCATAGATTGGGAACTATTGTTCATATTTAGGGCACTGCTCTTGGACGAGCCAGTATAGTCTAGCATAGATTGAGGGCTGTAGCAAGAAAAAAGTAGCTTTAAGTTTAAGCATATGTTTCAAAGAATTCGACGAACTTTTTTAGAAGAATGAAAGAAAGAAAATCTGTGGCGGATGCAGCTGATATAAAAAGCAAGTCAGTAAATTGTCCTTAGATTTAAAGCGTTAACTACTTTAGACACTATAATCTCCAGTATACCAGGGTGGTGTTATTGACAGGTGTGGGGACTGCGTTGTAGCATGTCTCTAGCCCGAACAACATTGAATGTCGCGAGAGTTATATGGCATTCACTGTAGATGAAAATTTCTAACATGTAGTATATCATTTAAATACAAAGTATTTTTAACCCTAAAAATTATTCATATTTTATCGGGAGTTGTTTATGTTTTAAAGGGGGGGCGGTGTTTGCGTGTGCCCCACCGTTGATGCGCCCCTGGTAATAAGTAAAATGCCAACTTAATCACTGTTTATTTGAATCAGCTCTAAGGCCATTGTACACGGCTTTGGACAAAATTCAAATACACGTCCATTATTTTGCGACGCCTCAATAACCGAACAGTCATATTTCTCTTTGTTACATTTCAAGTATTTGATTCGACTGAAACATTTCATTAAATCCATGCACATATCCCCACTCCCACCCCTGTTTTACTTATATAGAAATTTGTTATTCTAATATTTCCTTTTACGTTAGAAATAAAAGTATAGTCAAATATCAGGGATGTTTGATGAACTAATTGGTCTACTTCTCTCCCACAAATATCATAAGTAGATTACACTGAAGATTGTAAATTTTTCATTAACGATGTGTCAAAGTTGGGGAATAGAAATGGGAACTGTCAAGTAAAAGTATTGTAGGAGACATGGCACCGGGTTTTGTGTCCGAGACAATGACAGATACCAAAGATCAGAGTGATGAGTTTATGAGTTCAACAAGACTGTTGAAAAGTTAATTATAATGACGACGAAATTTGAAATAAAAGAGATCAAATTAATTGGTCATATAGTACGTCAAATAAGTAGATAACAAGAATCCATTTAACATGCGGGTAATTTAAACAAGGATCAGTCGTTTATGGTAATATAAGAAAATGAAAATATTAATTCCAAGTGTAAAGAAAATAATCCTTTAGCTAACATTTCGATATGAGAGTATATCAAGTATTAGGAAGAAATAATTATTTTGTAAGATATGTTAGCATTGTCGCGATTGATTTATGCGTCTAGAGTAATTTTACTGTCTGCATTCCTTTCACAGGAGAATTCCATGTAATCAGTTTGGTAATCAATAAGTATAATTCCACTGGTGTCCAGTGTGAAATATTCGATTGTACGACTGAGTGTACTCTAGCAGTAGTAGCAACTAATCAAACAAGATCTATTGAAATATTCATGGCTGCCTTTTAACGTTTCTTACAATATCAATTGCTATAACTTGACAGAGAGAAATGGCGTAATGTTTCAGATCAAATTGTTTTCTTTAATAGAATGACCATCATTGACAGATTCTGAAATGATAACATGCGTGGTTAAAAATGGGTCAAGGAAACACGTGTCCGATTAGGTCAGAATCAAATGATCTAAACAGTTGAATTATATGCTGACAAATCCCAAAAATACTTGAGGGGGAAAAGGAAAGAATAATTTGTCCATTTTTCACCTCGTCACCTCTTCAGGATGTATGTCTTAGTCTGAAAACATTGATTCAATATAAGGTTTCTTCGACAACAAGGCAGCGTGGTTAGTTTTATTATTTTAATTTAGAGGCCAACCGGTACAAACTAAGGTCTGCTTAACCGTCCTTGTAATGGAGAGAGAGAGAGAGAGAGAGAGGGGGGGGGGAGAGAGGGAAAGAAAGAAAGGAAGAAGACTGTATTAGGCTTGCAAGGGGAGACAAGAGTTTGCTGGGCGGAAGTAGCTTTACGCTGGATTTCCCAAAGCTTCCCAAGTCGAGGATACGAAACTATTTCTCTGGTCCCCCGGCGTGACGCTGCATATTGAATCTATCCAGAAATCTCCTTAAGAGGGTTTGATCCCTGGGTACGAACCCGTAACTCTCTCGATACGACCCCAACACTCAGTCGGTATGGTTCCCTTTAACTCACTCAATACGACCCCAAACAATCAGTCGGTATGGATCCCTTTAATTCGACCCCACAATCCATTGGTACATCCCCATCAGTTATTAGATACTGTCTTCACTCACTCGATTCATCCCACTCATTAATTAGGTACCAACTCACTATGTACATGGAAATCAATGCAGAAAAGACCAAGGTCATGGCAAATAGTAAATTCACAAGTGAGATTCGGATAAACGGGCAAAAACTCGAAGAAG
Organism: Ampullaceana balthica; assembly: GCA_944989445.1. Classification (NCBI taxonomy): domain Eukaryota; kingdom Metazoa; phylum Mollusca; class Gastropoda; family Lymnaeidae; genus Ampullaceana; species Ampullaceana balthica. The sequence goes on along the minus strand of CALYLW010000016.1, from coordinate 2,058,626 downwards.
TCCCCACCTTCAATTATCTAGGGGCCATAATATCCGACGAAGGCTGTAAGTCAGAAATTCTTGCCAGAGTAGCCCAAACAATGGCAGCATTGAGTAAATTAAAGCACATCTGGCAAAGTATGAAGCTCTCCCTGAGATCAAAGATCCGGCTAATGCGCTCTCTGGCGATGTCAGTCTTTTTGTATGGTTGTGAGGCTTGGACACTCACTGCAGACCTCCAAAGAAGAATCAATGCGCTAGAGATGAGATGTTTCAGAGAGATATTGAACATCTCCTACACAGCGCACATCACTAACGAAGCGGTCCGCAACACAATAAGTACTGTCATTGACCCCTACCAAGACCTACTCACATCAATTAAGAAGAGGAAATTACTATGGTACGGACACGTGACAAGAACTGGAGGTCTCGCAAAAACTATATTGCAAGGCACAGTCCAGGGAGGAAGGAAAAGAGGCAGACAAAAGAAGAGATGGGAGGATGATATCAAAGAGTGGACCGGCCTGTCATTCAGCAACTCTCAAAGGGCAGCACAGGACCGGGACAAATGGCGTGTGTTAGTGAGCAGTTCACGATGGTGCCCCAACGACCCAACAACGGGTTAAGGGATAGTTCAAGTTCAAGTTCACTATGTACAGCTCATTGACTCCCACTCAATAGGTACTGTCCCTTGCTCACTCACTAGGTACTGTCCCTTGCTCACTCACTAGGTACTGTCCCTTGCTCACTCACTAGGTACTGTCCCTTGCTCACTCACTCGGTAATGCCCCTTGCTCACTCACTAAGTACTGTCCCTTGCTCACTCACTAGGTAATGTCCCTTGCTCACTCACTAGGTACTGTCCCTTGCTCACTCACTTGGTACTGTCCCTTGCTCACTCACTAGGTACTGTCCCTTGCTCACTCCCTAGGTACTTTCCCTTGTTCACTCACTAGGTACAGTCCCTAGCTAACCAAAGTAACTGAAACTTCCAGAAAAGGATGAAATAACAAAAAATCGAGAATAAAGCTATAACCTTAACCAGATTACAGATTTGCTCTAAGAGCAATGGCAATAATGATGTTTAATAAATATACTTCTAAAAAAATATAATGATTTTGAAAAGATATGCAAATGAAGCGAATTTCAAAAGTAAGGCAGTTTGTCTGAGGTCAGGACTAATTTAAACCTGACCTGACTGAAGGGAAGAAAGATTCGTTATTTGCTTCATGGCACATACATCTAATCTGCAAAGTGTTTTTGGGGCTATTTCCTTTATAAAAATTCATCCATAAACGTTTGAAATCGATGAGAAAATATGGAAGTTTAGTTTTTTTGTTTTATTATACAATCAAGGTGTTTCGGATTTTATGGAGGGAAAATTACCATTTTATGTTCAAGAATGATTTAGGTTTTTAAAAAAATCCTTTCATTCATTTTTTTCCTTTTGTTACAATTGTGTGAGTTGTAATATCTATACGCTGAAATATATTTTTTTATTTCGATTGATTGAGTTAAGGAAAATGAAGAAACATTGATAAAGACTTCATCTCTAGTTTTAAACAAGAGAAAACAAATCAAATATGATGATAACTCTCTCATATCTATTAGTCCACCACTTTTCAATGTGTCATATTAGTCAGGGTAGTGTTTTGCAAAAAGATTCACATGAGGGATTATTTATTTGAAGAAGCCAGCTCGACAAAAAGAATTACAATGTTGAAATAAAATTGACTTTAAGGATTAATTAGTTGCAACAAACTTCATACAAAGGTGAATAAGTTTGAAATAAACTCGATATTAATCATATTTTCCAATATCGTTTAGTTTTGAGCTATTTTATTAAATTAAACAATGAAAACATAATTGTAAAAATAGGGTTGAAACTATAGTGTGAAGATGAGTTATACGGGTCAAGCTGACCTTTACTATTAAGTTAATCCATTTCAAAATAAAGTTTAAAGATTCATGTTAAAAATATTTATTTTTGGAAAAGATCCATGTGCTAAAAACAGTGGAATACTTGTTTCCTGTTTAGTGACTGACAGCAGAAAGTTCTGGACATGAAACAATTTGACAATTAAAGTAAAGATCAGTCACACACTAATACCAGTCCAGAAAAAAACGTTATTTTTTTTAGCTAGGTGGTCAAGTTCGGTATGCTGAAATATAACAACAAGTAATATAACAACAAGAAATATAACAAGTTCCTGAAAGAAATCAAAATTGATGTTTAAACGTCAGCTCCACCCCTCGCCCCCTCCACCAGATTTCCCCCCCCCCTCTTAATTTAAATGGCAGAAGATTTTTTTTTAACGTGACACTTATTTGGTAACATCTGGTCATGCTGTAATAACTTGAGCCTATAAATAGCAGAGTCCATCTGATGCGAGACCTGTACTAGAAAATGCATCTTCTGCATTGGACTCATCTATACCACCCCCATAATTTTTTTTAATGTTAAAAATTAACTACGTCAGGGGCGGGCAATTGTTTTGGCTCTCGGAGGCCACTTAATGGTAGCGGATTTTAGTGGAGGGTCATACCGTTTAAAATGTAATGTAATGTTAGTTAACATGTAATGTAATGTTAGTTAACATGTAATGTAAGGTTAGTTAACATGTAATGTAATGTTAGTTAAAATGTAATGTAATGTTAGTTAACATGTAAGGTAATGTTAGTTAACATGTAAGGTAATGTTAGTTAAAATGTAATGTAATGTTAGTTAAAATGTAATGTAAGGTTAGTTAACATGTAATGTAATGTTAGTTAAAATGTAATGTAATGTTAGTTAACATGTAAGGTAATGTTAGTTAACATGTAAGGTAATGTTAGTTAACATGTAATGTAATGTTAGTTAACCTGTAATGTAATGTTAGTTAACATGTAATGTAATGTTAGTTAACATGTAAGGTAATGTTAGTTAACATGTAATGTAATGTTAGTTAACCTGTAATGTAATGTTAGTTAACATGTAATGTAATGTTAGTTAACATGTAATGTAATGTTAGTTGACATGTAATGTAATGCTAGTTAACATGTAATGTAATGTAATGTTAGTTAACATGTAATGTAATGTTAGTTAACATGTAATGTAATGTTAGTTGACATGTAATGTAATGTTAGTTGACATTACATTTCATTTTAGAATCAAGTAAAAATTTCTCAGTTTGTCACTGATTGAAACAATGCGTCGCACTATAGTCTTTCTTGAAAATGAAACGCTTCAAATATGCTTCTCACATTAGGACACAATACGGTTGCACAATCTACCAAACACTGCTTAACAAATTACCTATCCGGAAAAGGCTTGCTGCTTTCAGCGAGGTTGTAGGCCATACTGAAACTGGCTGGTTGCTTTGTAAATAATTTTTGTTGCTTTTCAATTTTGTAACACAATCAACAGCTTTCTTCTTGCATTCGTCTTCAGAAAGTTTGCGCCAAAATCGTAATATTTTGTTTTGTAGTGTCGTTTCTGATTGTATTTCTCAAATAAGGCCATCGTTTCATGAATGCATTAACACTGATTTCTTGCCTGAAATATCAAAAAAATTATTGTGTGTCCATTCTTCATTAAACAGATCTCCGATTTTACGCTTTAACGTAGGTTTGAATTTTTAAATTTCACAGTTGCAAAGACAAAATTGAAATAATACTAAAAAACCAGAGAGCTGCATATTTACCCTGCCTTCTAACGCGTACTGACATGATGGCTCTAATGCAAAATACAAGACGAACTTTTCTGTCGCGAATATGAAGCTAATTTCAGTTCAAGGCGAGTTTTCTCAATATCTTGGCGGCCCACAAAAACAGTTCTGCTGCAGGCCGCATGTGGCCCGCGGGCCGAACTTTGTCTACCCCTGATCTGCATGAAAAGAAATCGAGCCAAGTCTATAAATATGTTGAATGAAATGGGCTGTGAAATAATAAATAAATTTGTGTAATAAATCAGGAAATCGTGCACGCAAACAAAATACTATATATAAATACTTTGAACGAATGTATTACAAGATAAATCAAACAAAAGCTGCGCTTGCTAAAATTAACATCAAAACAACATGAAAATCGGTGTCCATGGGAGAGTTTGAAGTGCGCACTTCAAGAAAAGATAACCCTTTTATGGGACACCATTCAAGACGTCAAAGTGAGTTAATGTTAAGAGAATCTTTTGTCCAACTCAATAAGTAGTAGCTACAAGAACTGATAAAGCTCTTAAAGAGTTCAACTTTAAAAAAAAGGCTATCACTTTTAAAGAGTTAGCCACTAAACCAGGGATTCTTAAATAGGGTAAAAAACATGACGATTAGAGAGCCCACATTAATGAAATGGTTTTACCTAGAAATCACATTCCTTTAATTTTTCTCTTTCTTCTGATTTCTGATGCAAGACATGAGCTTTGAAATAACAACAGTTGCGTACATGAAAAAAAAAGTGTAACAATCCTTTGACTATATAATATATTTAATACATTTATCATAGATGAACAAAGGGAAAAAAAGTATATCAATATCAAATTCAATGATGTCGGTTTAATTTTCTTTGCTATTGAAATTTTCTCTAAAATAGTTGTGACTCAGTGCTATTTTTGAACATCTCCTAATTTTCCTTCAATACCAGCAAAATAAAATTTAAAAATTATGATGAGATCTTTACATCGGCTTATACAGCCAAAGATGGAAGTCAACTAAATAAAATTGCCAGGAAATGACGTATTTCTGTGTGCGTCAAGCGCAAGATCCGGTCGAGTGGTTGAATCTGTATGACGAGTTTAGATACGGGGAGAGGCGGCCAAGGTCGGGCGAGCTTCTTACTAAAGATTAAAGAATGGAGGGAGTTTTGAGCCAACTTCCATTCAAAACCATGGAAACAGGGTAGCATTTATTGCTCTTAAACTAAGCAGTAATATAAAAGAGTGTTGTTGTTTTTGTTTTTTTTTCTTTTTTTTTCTTTGTTTGTTTGTTTGTTTGTTTTTTTTAAAAGTTTATATAGCGTAGGTTTGGTTAGAGAAGGGGACGCAAATCCAAGTGTCACTCTGGGAAGTTGGAAAGTATAGCCACACGAATGTTTTCCAATGCGTGTAAACATTTCGACCAGTCTCTTTAACAATTGTTGACAAAACTTCATTTTTATGATGATCTTGATGAGGATTTGCAAAATAAATCTTTGAAATTTTTTTTTATTTGCAAAGTATTTGGATACATTAAAAAAACTTCCTGGCATCCGATTTCCTTGGACATTTTTTTTCCGATCTGTCAAAATTTGCATGACTTTTCCGAATCATTACCATTAAAAACAATGGCTAAAAATTTCAAAGTTTAAAAAAAAATGAAAAACTTTCTGAAGGTAAAATTCGTGGAGTTGGTTTCCAGCCGACTATCTCCATGCCTACACGCCCACCTGGCTCACACAAGGCAGGCATTATTTCACCCATTGTTGGGGGGGGGGTGGGTGAAAGGGTCACACATTTATTACTGCTGTGAGACCTTGGCTTTGTGAAAATTGTTGTATTATCAATCAATCGGTCTACGGTGTAGAGTTTCGTTCCAAGCCCATTGAATATAAGATCATCTCACAACTATACCAGCATAAAATGGAAAATAAATGTAACATCATAAAGACAGACGACACCGTTTATTAGGTGTCACTAATATCGATTCCTTGCACTAGCGATTACACATTTATTATGTAATCACGTACATAAGTGACCTTAACAAAGGTCCCCACAACAGCCGACATTTCCATCTTTTGACCACTCTCGTTCCTATCACAATAGTCTCAATTGTTAGAAAAAAATATTTTGGGGATGGGGGTGGTGGAAGAGGCAAACGACTACTTGAAAGATTTCAAACTGTTGTCTGTAATGTCTCAACGACGTTTTGTTGCATTCAACAACAGCTAAGAGTGTTGCTGATTGTAGTGGGTGGGGATGTAGGGGGCACTGTGAACAGAGTTTAGTCATTCGAGGCAAATGTAGATTAATACATCTATCCATCTGAAAATTTCTTATTATTGAACTCAATAGGGGGAAAATATCTTTTATTGCCCGTCGGAGACAGCTACATAAGACGCTAAGAGAATCACGTTTCTTGAGGCGCGCTCGATGTAGCATTAACACGGTAGCGTGCGCTAGTTGACAACAGAAGGGTAGCACGCTCTCGTTGACAACAGAAGGGTAGCACACTCTCGTTGACAACAGAAGGGTAGCACACTCTCATTGACAACAGAAGGGTATCACACTCTCTGTGAACAACATAAGGGTAGCACACTCTCGTTGACAACAGAAGGGTAGCACACTCTCATTGACAACAGAAGGGTATCACACTCTCTGTGAACAACATAAGGGTAGCACACTCTCGTTGACAACAGAAGGGTAGCACACTCTCATTGACAACAGAAGGGTATCACACTCTCTGTGAACAACATAAGGGTAGCACACTCTCGTTGACAACATAAGGGTAGCACACTCTCGTTGACAACAGAAGGGTAGCATGCGCTAGTTGACCACAGAAGGGTATCACGCTCTCGTTGACAACAGAAGGGTATCACACTCTCGTTGACAACAGAAGGGTAGCACGCTCTCGTTGACAACAGAAGGGTAACACGCGCTCTTTGACAACATAAGGGTAACACGCTCTCGTTGCCAATGGTAAGGTAGCAAGCTCTTGTTGATAATAGCAGGGTAGCTCACTAATACTTGAGTTTACAGTGTAGCACTCTCTCATTGACAATAACAATGTTTACGATCGCATTGCGCCCCATCAAAACGGGTGCTTGCTAAATGTAGCATTTAATCATCAGCCCAGACACAGTAACAACTACTACAGCAAGCATGCTCACCACGAAACCCAACAGCTTTCAAACTAGTATTACCAATTCAAAGATATACAACACTACTGGCCAGGGCATTGGATCAACACAATGAATTCTTAAGGCCATATCCAGACTGTAAATTAGGGGTGGTTCTCAAAATGTGTGTATCGACGCCTTATGGAGTTTTATAAATACCAATTAATTTGTATATATAATAAACGTAATTTTGCAACAAACAAAAAAAAACAAAAAAAAACAATACTATGTTAATTCTTATTTCCATATGATAGAACACGACATGAAGCTGCCAAGCAGAAAACCGCCTGTCCATATTTCATGTACGCAGAGTTCTCTACAAAACATTTCAATGTTTGATATTTGGCAGTGTAAGAATTTTGTTCCACGAATCAGGACGTAACAAGCTTTTGGCGTTGATATAAAGTCAAAGCGCTTTATCTAGCTATAGATTTAGCAAAGCGGGCAGTTCATCTCATTTAGATTGTTGTCGCTCCAGGCGTTTCCCTGACCGCTTAACCTACAAACATCTTCAGATATCCAACAACGTACAAACATCTTCAGATATCGTTCACGACAAAAGCCAGAGCACTACAAACATCTTCAGATATCGTTCACGACAAAAGCCGCAACATGACACAATAAAGTATAAAGGCAGTTAACATATAGGGAGGGATGGCTATGAACACAAAGGTTCACCCCCTACTCCCCCACTCTCCCCCATACTTACCGCTTGCACCCCCCCCCAACACTACATTTTTTCTACCACCGCCATTAATGTCCGCAGGCAAACATCGAATCTATCACGTACAAAGCTCAGAATTCCCACGACATCGCCCCTGCGACCGTCTCCGGAACATTCCATGCAACACGTCTTTCCCTCTTGACGAGGGCTCCTTGCCTCGGCTGTCATTCATTTCCCCGTTACTCGGCCCGGCGCTGTGGAATATTCTCATTACAGACGCCATTACAGACGTCATTATATACACATACCGTCGACATGCTGTAGTGATCCTATTGCATGTGTCTGCTCCATTACAAGGGGTTCTCAATATTTGTAGATGTTGATCCCCACTTGCTGGTTGAAGCTATGAATGTGCGTCTATGTTACGTGTGGTCCAGCAAACAGAATTAAGGTTCTTGTTTTGTTATGTTTTTTATAGAAGGTGGAAGTTTAAAGATTAAAGACCCTTGTAAAGCCAATGTTTTAAATGCATGGTTTCAGTACGGGCTCAGTGATTTAGCATGGACATAAAGACACGTTTATTACCAAGAATAAGAAGTGAGTTTACTTTTATTAAAGGAAGAGTAACGTTTTTGGAATGTTAAGTTTGATAATTTTTGTTTTCTACAAACACTGGGCTCCTCATTTGCGCATTGGACACCCATAACTTCTAAGGGAGCATTCACGTGTCCACTTGACCGGACAAAGCTTGTACATTAAACAATATTAATTGAAGTCTTAGCTGTATGTTGGTGTTTGGGGGGAATTGGGGGAGGTAAGAAGGCAAGCCACCGCTTAGCTGTATGTTGGTGTCTGGGAGAAATTGGGGGAGGTAAGAAGGCAAGCCACCGCTTAGCTGTATGTTGGTGTCTGGGAGGAATTGGGGGAGGTAAGAAGGCAAGCCACGGCTTAGCTGTATGTTGGTGTCTGGGAGGAATTGGGGGAGGTAAGAAGGCAAGCCACGGCTTAGCTGTATGTTGGTGTCTGGGAGGAATTGGGGGAGGTAAGAAGGCAAGCCACGGCTTAGCTGTATGTTGGTGTCTGGGAGGAATTGGGGGAGGTAAGAAGGCAAGCCACGGCTTAGCTGTATGTTGGTGTCTGGGAGGAATTGGGGGAGGTAAGAAGGCAAGCCACGGCTTAGCTGTATGTTGGTGTCTGGGAGGAATTGGGGGAGGTAAGAAGGCAAGCCACGGCTTAGCTGTATGTTGGTGTCTGGGAGGAATTGGGGGAGGTAAGAAGGCAAGCCACGGCTGAGCTGTATGTTGGTTGGGGGGAATTGGGAGAGGTAAGAAGGCATACCATCTGATCGGTAAATTTAAGTGCAATATGCTCGTCATCTTCGCCGTCGGATTATACCCCTTGGGATAAATGCCATAACAATTATTTGTTTCTTGATATTGTACTCCACAAGAGTAGTGTCCACACAACTCTATTGGAATGTTAGCAGCTGGGTGTAATAAGCTTTTATCCTTAATTAGTGTGGATTCAGTCGCAGGAAAAAAAAAGTATAAAATTGTTTCGTTTCTTCATTTTTCGTATATTGCTTTTGTTGCACATCGATCGTTAAGTGTAGTTTTGATTCAAACAAAATAGTTTGTCCCTTTCAATGGCTGGTCATAGTAAGTAAACATCGGCGATTTAGGGAGAAAAATTGACTAATCAGAGAAGACCTACACAGTTTTTTACACCCATTCGCAATTGCAGTTACTGGTGTCTAAATATATCACGTCGCATTCAGCCGTTGGATTCTTATAACTTATTGGTAAAACGTTAACTTAGAAAAATTAATGTGTAATATTATAACATAGATTGCTTAATTTGTAACAGTATAGAATAATTGTTTTCAATTGTATTGTGTATTTCTGATTCCACACTTCATCATTCTCTAGAATTGGGTATAAGAATTTTCAGCTGAACTTGCAAATGAAGACAAATCAACTCCTTACAGCTCGCTCTGAGAGATGAGTAGTGCTTCTTCGCTTATCTCCATGACAATAGCACACGACATTGTACTCCTACTATCATATGTTTTAATAAAGTGAGTGCAATAAACAAAGCGAATCTCTATAAGGTATCTCTCCGCGCCATGGGTGATTTTTATTTTTAATATCGTTACAATCAGCGAAGTCTGAAATTTATGCATAAGAAAAAAAAATTAGAAAAAGAAATAGAAATATGAAATCATATTCATATATCCACTTAACAACGAGCTTAACAAAAAATCCAAAGAAATAGTACTTTCCCCAAGCTCAAGGGCTGCACGCTTACACATGTATTGTTCATCCCCACAGTTTATATGTACACGCTAAAATATCACATGCCACTTGATTGGTTTCAAGTATCCACTGATCAACACGCACACAACCAATCATCAAGAAACAATCGATGACAAAAGTAATATAGAAAAGAAACAACAACATTTGTTGCGCCCTATAATATACGTACACCTTGAATGTTCTTACGTACACCTTGAATGTTCATACGTACACCTTGAATGTTCATACGTACACCTTGAATGTTCATACGTACACCTTGAATGTTCATACGTACACCTTGAATGTTCATACGTACACCTTGAATGTTCATACGTACACCTTGAATGTTCATACGTACACCTTGAATGTTCATACGTACACCTTGAATGTTCATACGTACACCTTGAATGTTCATACATACACCTTGAATGTTCTTACGTACACCTTGAATGTTCAGACGTACACCTTGAATGTTCATACGTACACCTTGAATGTTCATACGTACACCTTGAATGTTCATACGTACACCTTGAATGTTCATATGTACACCTTGAATGTTCATACGTACACCTTGAATGTTCATACGTAAACCTTGAATGTTCATACGTACACCTTGAATGTTCATACGTACACCTTGAATGTTCATACGTACACCTTGAATGTTCATACGTACACCTTGAATTTTTCATACGTACACCTTGAATGTTCATACGTACACCTTGAATGTTTATACGTACACCTTGAATGTGCATACGTACACCTTGAATGTTCATATGTACACCTTGAATGTTCATACGTACACCTTGAATGTTCTTAAGTTCACCTTGAATGTTCATACGTACACCTTGAATGTTCATACGTACACCTTGAATGTTCATACGTACACCTTGAATGTTCATACGTACACCTTGAATGTTCATACGTACACCTTGAATGTTCATACGTACACCTTGAATGTTCATACGTACACCTTGAATGTTCATACGTACACCTTGAATGTTCATACGTACACCTTGAATGTTCATACGTACACCTTGAATGTTCATACGTACACCTTGAATGTTCATACGTACACCTTGAATGTGCATACGTACACCTTGAATGTTCATACGTACACCTTGAATGTTCATACGTACACCTTGAATGTTCTTACATACACCTAGAATGTTCATACGTACACCTTGAATGTTCATACGTACACCTTGAATGTTCATACGTACACCTTGAATGTTCATATGTACACCTTGAATGTTCATACGTACACCTTGCATGTTCATACGTACACCTTGCAAGTTCATATATACACCTTGCGTGTTCATAGGTACACCTTGCATATTCATACGTACACCTTGCATGTTCATACGTACACCTCGAATGTTCATACGTACACCTTGCATGTTCATACGTACACCTTGCATGTTCATATTTACTGTTCATACGTACACCTTGCAGTACTCAACATCGCCTTAATGTGTTTCCAATCTGTTTTCTCCACGCAGAATTAACCCTAACTTTGGGGGCTGCATGGTAAAAGCCATTAAACAGCTAACTCGCTGTTGTTACAGCCGATGTCAAAATGATTTCCAATTTTCACATGAAACAAATTGATGCGGAACTAAATCTAAAGTGTCATGACGCACTGTGCTCAGCGAGTGTAACAAACTTTGTACTGTTTGTTGATTTGTTTGGTTGTTGTTTCAATGTAAACTTATCCGGTCGTTTAGAAGAGCCAGGCATAATTTATTCTGAGGCTCATTAATGAAGAACTTTGTTGCAATCTGAATTGACTCCATGTTGAAAAACGAGCAGAGGCGTCACTAGGGGTCGCCGTCGCGGACCGCACCGGGTGAGACCATCACATGGGGTAACACCAAAGTGTAAAATTCCGTATTTCCCGTTAGTTGGCACTGGCAGACTCGGTACAGGTCAATGGGGTAAGTCATGATGGGGCGACACCAAAGTGTAAAATTCCGTATTTTCCCGTTAGTTGGCACTGGCAGACTCGGTAGAGGTCAATGGGGTAAGTCATGATGGGGCGACACCAAAGTGTAAAATTCCGTATTTTCCCGTTAGTTGGCACTGGCAGACTCGGTAGAGGTCAATGGGGTAAGTCATGATGGGGCGACACCATGAGTTGCCGCACTGGATGACACCACCCCTACGACGCTTCTTAAATCGAGCATGTAGTCTAAGTGTTTTCGAACAGGAAGTAGTGCATGTCTTCATTCCAATAGACTGTTTGGTTTTCAACTCGTTAATCAGGAGGCGGATTGTTCTACCAATAGTCAAATAGGATTAGACAGTAACAGCCTACCGTTTTCCTTGTAATGCGCATGTCCAGAGACGCGAACTGTTGATAAATCAACGGTTAGTTGAGAAAGTTAAACAATAATCTGTCCTAGTTAATTTGTAGATACCCAGTTACGTCATTTACCCTATTTGTTGGCCGAGAATGAAACAAATGTGAATGTCACATCGCTCTTGGCTCTCATTAAAACAAATGTGAATGTCACATCGCTCTTGGCTCTCATTAAAACAAATGTGAATGTCACATCGCTCTTGGCTCTCATTAAAACAAATGTGAATGTCACATCGCTCTTGGCTCTCATTAAAACAAATGTGAATGTCACATCGCTCCTGGCTCTCATTAAAACAAATGTGAATGTCACATCGCTCTTGGCTCTCATTAAAACAAATGTGAATGTCACATCGCTCTTGGCTCTCATTAAAACAAATGTGAATGTCACATCGCTCTTGGCTCTCATTAAGCAGTGTTGACATAATGAATTCAGGTCAAGTTGTAACATCCGACAAAACATTTTGAATGAATATTGATGTGTCAGCCAAGGCAACGGAAATACGTGAGAGTAAGGTTTGTAGCCAGGATGTAACACCCCATTCATAGAGTAGGCCTAGTCAACTTTACTGTAAGCTTATAATTTATGAATATATCTTTTTCAGCCTTCCAAAATGGGAGTTTTACCTAAAATCATTTTTTATGTTAGTAAATTGCTTTAAAGGTGAAATTGGGATTTTTTTTTAATATGGGCTAAATGTGCAATTTTCTTTTTAAAAATTTATCTTCGAAGAGAAACGTGATATTAAAAATTTCAATATCTATACGTATTTATGTATGTATTAAGCCCTTTTATAAATACCCATTTAACACGGCTGGTGATGTGCCCCCCCACACTCACACAGAACCCACTCTTTTCTTACCTCCCCCACAGCCGTAACACAGAATATCGCAAGCTTTTCAAATACTCCTCAATCGTTCTCAGAATCCACGCTGTGGCTTATGGATCATCATGTAAGAATGTACATGATTGGATGAGCTAGCCGGAAGTGGCAGATGAATATGTCTAATCATTGCAAGTTGGGAATTAAGCAACAGCAAGTAATATTTTTGAGAGACTTAAAAAACAAATTGTTACAAATAAAGTACGGACTTTCATTTTAATTATTTCTTTTCCAATTGATTGCGCAAGGGATGAACAATAATCAGATATTTAAAATGTCTGTCCTTGAAGTTTCAAATAATGTATTTAGTTATTTTAAGTGGGCGTATTTTGATGGCAGACGGGAATTCCTTAGAATAATTTTTAGGACAACTAAAATTTAGTTTAAGGCAAACTTGTGAGGAGGCGGTGGAGGGCTGAATATACGAGCACCTTGCACATCGGCCACATCAGTTGCCCCCAGACATTGGAATGGGAATATACAATTAACTTAAGAGAAATAATTTAACATTATTAAGGTATTCATTAGCACATCTATAGTATTTTATAGCGTTGCTTAAGATTTCTTGCTCTGGCATTAGACCACCCAACAATTTTTGACAAGCTCATAGTTTCTTCTTGATTGGGGCGGGAAAAGCTGGGTCACCCCCCCCCCTTTTTCAGTCAGTACCGGTCGAACGGCGGCAATAACCTTAGCTTCTCTACTGACGCAAATTCAAACGCTTCCATTGAGTTCACAAATAAGCTGACGTAAAAGTTCATGTTGTGTCCCACTCATAAAAGTGAAATATTCCTCTGTGTACGCTCCCTGAAGGTTGGTGTGTCTCTTGAGCTCAGCGGAAGATTAACATTTTGCGTGTCTGTTTATTTTTTAAAAGATTGTTTACTGCGGTTTCCTTGGAGATATTTGAAAGAGGTGGGTTAAATATTGGGAAATTTGGGCAAAGGGTTCGTCCTTCAAATTCATTTCATATAAATGTTTGACATTGTGTTACGGTAAAACATAATAATTCTACACAGGCAAAGTACGGTAACTCTTTCTGAGTTACGTTAATGTTTCTTTTCCATGGCTAATTTTGTTCATGCTAATTTAACGCAAATCATGCAGAGAAATCAAAATCACCAATTCTTCTTCATTAGTCTATACATACATGTATCCATCTAAGTATGTATCATCTATAGCTAAGCGAGGCAGGGACATAAGATAAAGCACATATTACTTTTATCAAAATCGTATCGTATTTGAAAGGACAACTAACATTATACTTATGCTTACACTTTAATAGCTTAGGAATTCTAACATGAGTCAATGACAGAAAATGTGCCATGAAGAGGTACAGCTAATGAATCAATCATACTCTTAAATTCAAAGTAATTGTGCGCAAAATGGTGTCAAAACTTATGGTGTCAAAACTGATGGTGCCCAAACCGAGAGTACCCAAACAGATGATCTCCAGAAATGGCTCCAGAAATAGAGTGCCCAAACAGATGGTGTACAAACAGATGGTGCCCAAACAAATTGTGTCCAAACAAATGGTGTCCTGTCAAAACATATAATGCCCAAACAGATGGTGTCCATTCAGATGGTGTCCAAGCTAGGAAATGGCTAGAATTATTGAAGTATCAAAAGCCATTAAATTACCCTTAGCTCAAGTAAGTAAACGCAAATAACACAATAACACTACACAGACCACGTACTAAAAGAATCCGTTTACACTTATGCAAAACTGATTTATATTGAACTCAGCTATAAAGAAAAATAATGTAAGTAAAACAAATAACGGACCGATCAATTTTATGTCCAATAAGTTCACTTTTTTTTTGACTTCTTCTGGTTTTTCTCCCACCGTGTATTTGTGTGTGTTTAAATTGTGTTGGCTGTCACTTGTTCCTAAGGGAGTCGGTAGATAAAAAATATGGCCTTAAAGGTTAGTTTTTCTTGTATCACATAAAGGGTAAATAATGACTCAGTATTATGTAGCATAGACAATTAGGTAGTAACAAGTCGCGTTGTGTATCATAAACATTTCGATTCTGTTTTATATTGGAAGTTACATTAACTTCGAATACAAAGAATATTTAAAGCAGCATACAAATAGTATGCATTTTCCACCTAACTAAATAGATATCAGCGATCCTATGATTTGTGTGTGCATGTGTGTGTTTGTGTGTCTGTGTGTAGGTGTGTGTGTGTGTATGTGTGCTAGTGACTGGATCGATTGATCACAGGATAACCAAACAACATATCACTACTAAAGTTGACTAAGTCATTTAACATGACTGCGGGTGCCTTCCGGAAAGTCGATCATAACATCTCTATACTAGACCTGGTTAAAAAAAAACACACTTTATATCGATATAAAATAATATACACAGTAAAAAAGAGATTTTCTAAAGTCTAAAGTTAGTTTTCAATAGCGCATTTATTTGTGCCCGCGTCTTTAATGAATGAAAAATATTTCCAGCTACGCGTTTCAAAACAATTATTACATTTGCAATATCACAGTATATAATACCGTGTCGAATCGCTTGCTTCTATTTACTTAGTGTTTTGCAATCCTGAAGATAGAGTTTTTACTTATAATAGTTGTTCCTTAATATAAATAAAAAGAGTAACCAATTCTACTTAGTAAATGTATTTGTTTGTGTGGAAGGACAAATCTCACACTTTTGATAAGTCAGAAATCATCAACATATCAAACATTTCTCATTCTACGAGGCTAAACATATCTTCAAGGAAATCATTTGTCACGCATAAAACGATTTCCGTCCAAAGAAGATTTTGTTCTCATCTTCTCATCTATACAAATTTGTTTTTACATGTCGCAGCAGCAGTACGGATTTCTTTTTCTTAGTTTTTTTGCTTTTTAAAAACGAAATTTTTTTAACTTCACATATTTGAAAATGTATTAATGCACATGTTACTCGTTAAGGCTTTTTTTTTCTAAATAAAAATCATTGACAAGCAGTGTAAACAGTTGTAGGACTAATGACAGAAAATATCTTTATTATTACCAGTTAACGTGGCGTCCATATGTAGAACCCTGGAAAAAGATGTCTAAATAAGTAAATCGTATAGTGACATATAAGTCTGTACTTTGTGAAAATAAAGGCCCTATCTCATGTACTATATAAACGTGACGATTTGTCCTCATCACATGAAAATATCGACCGACTGAGACCTTTATATTATGATGTACACGAGACCAGACTAATCTGTCCTCATTGTTAAGTCGTTTCTCTTCTTCACAGTCTAAATCGCGAGCCAATGGACGAGGGCATATCAGTCTACACAAACTATTGTCAATTTAGCCAGTGTGAATAATGGAATGGGCTTTGACTGAGAGACGGGACGGTGGGATGGGGGGGGGGATATCAACGCGGTGAGGGGGGATAATTACAACTAGGAAATGACTTTGTGTGGGACAAGAGTTCTCTTTCTTATGAGTTTTTTTGCTTTGGTTGTATTTGAAGAGGACTGCACCCAGATAGAGATCGATAAGAGAAGAGCACGAGAAAAGGATTGTGTTCATGTGAGGTTATTAGGAGAGGAGTGACGTCCTGGTGTGATAAGGGCATGATCAAGCTATTTTGGACTTACGTTAGAGAGGCATGTAGCGACTTTTAAGGTGTACCAGTAAGACTTAGTGGTAAAATTATACGTGCCATTAAGAATTGCGTTGTTTTAGTATAAAAAGGGGGGGGCAAGTGGCAATAAGTGGTATGGACCTGCAAAATTCAAGATATTTGGGACATGAGTGTGCGAAGAGACCATAAGATGGAGTTGCACTCCTCGGGTGGTGCATTTTTAGTGTGGCGTGCAATTTTCTTCAATGAATTATCTGATTTTTGTGTCTATTTATTGTGGACTGAAGTTTCCTTTAACAAACTGGTCACATACATACGATTGTACAAATAACTTATGCACAATATCTTTAATAACGAGCTCCCCTTGGTTTATTCACTTGCGAGTGCTTACGTCAGTAGGTAGACGGGATCGTGTATTGATGTAGACGAATCGATTATCACTTTGGTATCGCCGAATGATTAATAGCCGAGTCTTCAGCCCTTCCACCCACACCAAGACAGAAAAAACAAAAACAGAAAAAAGAATATTGATATCTTCAACCATAGCTTCTGAAAACCTTTTCACGTCTTTCGTAACAACTATACACTGGTCAGTTAACGCAATCATTTGATAACACATCAATCAGTGTGATAGTTTAAGTGTGTAAAAATGGGTGGAGACAGAGGAGCGAAGTCTTCAAAGCCATGAAACCAAAACGCTTGATTTAAGTCTAGCATTGGTGCTCTTAACGTCTGGCCAATTAACGTTGCTATAACTCTTTGAACACTGAATCAAACAAGTAAAATCTCTTTAAGAATGTCTGCAAGTGATAGGAATGAACCTAGAAAATACATATTCGTGATATATGCTTAAACTGAACGGCTAAAGACAAAAACTTTGGCTTAACTGAAAATTGTATGTTTTCTTACTTGAACTCCAATACTTAGTTATTCTCAGTTTGACGAAATAATACTATTGTGTATTTATTTAACTTAGAATGCTAGCATCACAAGGGTTAAACTTAAAACACATCTGGAAATTTATTTAAGGAATCGCTAAATCAATCCGAAACCTTGAAACTAGGATCACCTGTAATACATCTGGCGTCTTAAGAATTTCGTAACGTATTGATCGTTCGTCGAGTTTGTCCCAGGGGTGGGCAGCTTGAACCAGCAACGTGTGCCCGCCAAACACGATCTTTAACCCTGGAGGAATGCAAATACATAAAAGGTAACCGATCGTCCTATTCTCACTGAACTGTCCAAGCTACGCTGCAATCCATCTCTCAACATGGAAACACCAGATTCATTCTTGGACCGTACATAAAACATCTACAAGGCCGCAAGGTAACGACAGTGCCCAAATAGCGATGGGATTTTCCCGAAGGCCAGGAATGGCTTCTATTGAAACTTTGTTGCTTGGAGAGCGTGAAATCAAGTACGCCCCGGGGGCCGAATGACCAATTATTCACACTGAAATTCTCTTTACTGATGTCATTTGTTACAAGTGACCCTTGATGGAGAAAGCAATCGGACATTTTAGATACCGGCCAAGTTTTGCGAAGCACCTGAGTTACAGTTGTGGGCGGTGGAGTTTGTGTTAGATGTTGGATGTTGGTATGGGTTTGGATGTGACTGTGGTAGTGTTGTTGTAGATTCTATAATTTGTTGATCATGGGAAGTGAGTATAGTAAGTGATGAAATTTTCATGAATGTTGTAGGCAAAAATAAGCAGGTGTGGTTTGTAAATGTGGGTTTGAAGGTGATGGTGGTTGATGTGAGTCACGTAAGTTGTAAGTGCTGTTGGTTGTTGTTAGAGAGCTATTCCTGTGATATAACTTTTAGGGATATTTGCGATTTGTTCAGCACTGGATCTTAGGTTTAATAACATTGTATCTTTCTGAAAAATCGTTTGTTCTTACTATAACATTTACATAATTATTTTATCCCCTGTAAATGCCGTTGCAATTATTTGATACAATACAAAGTCCAGCTTGAGTATAGTAATGTTTGTAGTTTGTACTGTCGCTACAGAGCTAAGATTTAATTAGCTAACTAACAATGTTCTTGGGTTTCAATGTTAAAAGAATCCATTCGCATATTACTCTACCACATTTTTTGCCTTCGTTATCCTAGGCCTAACAATAAGGTTAATCTGACGCTTAAATACGTTGCGGTGATGGACGCAGTGAAGCGTAAGAATACGTCACATGAGCTGCGCGCTGATAGATTGAATGTATGAGAAACTCCTTTCAAATGAGAAGCCTTTAAATATAAACCACGAGGTTGGGTATTTCTGGAATATCTCACAAGCTGAAACTGAAATGCTATTCAATGTTTGACAGACGTGGGGCAAAGCGTAATATTCAGCGGAGTGGTTTGCTTATGTATGTTTGCTGGTTGTGGGTATAGAGTTTTTGGGGTATTTGGTTGTAAGGGTAGGTGGGTAGTAGGGGTAGTTAGTGGTGTGTAGGTGGTAAAGTGTATTTTATAACGGTCAAGCTCTGGGTTTAGGATTAGGGGATAGATTTTCGGGAATATGTTGTGGATTTAGTAAAAAGTTTCATAATTTCAAATACTATGAAAGTGAATCTATTGTACAGTGCAAAACAGTAGCCAAAATGACTTAAGTCTAGACAATCATATTCAAACAGGAGATAACACAGGAAATAATGAATTTAGTTCCTTGTGAGCACAATAAGAGTCTGGATTTAAAAGTCATAATTTGAATAAAGCTATTAAAAAACATAAATATGGGGTAATAACGAAACAATTTGACTCACACTTAAATGAACTATTCTTAAAGACAGGAATATTTCTGTTTAGGTTTAAAACTACTCAAAAGTTTTAATTTTTTATGCCTATGAAATGTGTTTTTCGGCTTGTTTGATTCCTGAAATGGGCATGAGAGGAAGTGACGACATCATCTGAAAAGCTTTGAACAGCAGACGTCTAAGTGCAGAAATGGACAAGACGTTTATTTTGTGATATTAAAGTTTTTTGTTGGGAAAACTCTCCAACCCCCACACCCCCAAACTTGCTCCCATATGTTTCATTTTTAAGTTACACCCATTAATGACAAAATTAAGGAAAACCCTCCAACACAAATGGAAACATAACATGTTGCGTTTAGGAATGTTAAAGTGCACTCGGGTCGTTCAGATGTCCAGTTTGAATGGAACGATAGCCGTACACGCAACTAAGTTCCCAGAGTGCATGGCGATGGTGTTGAAACCTGTACTAGTGTTTGTGTGTCAAATAACAGTGGTTTAAGTTGGCGAAAGTCCAATAACTAAAATGACAGCAATGTCGATTTCATGTTGTCGAAGTGGGGGATACAAATATTTTTTGATAATCGTAAATTGTACTTTTTAAGCCAGTTAAGGACAAAAAACAAGGTTAAAGTCTGTTGGCTACAACATGACAATCAGAATTAACAACATGTATTTTCCCAACTAAAAATAATTTTCTCAATGGCCTAGACTACCCTCCTACATAAAAGGGTCGAACAATGATAACTGATAAAATTCATAGGTAGTTATCGTAAGTTAAACAAAAATAATGAGAATATGTCCAGAAATGGTTTGATTGTTCTTTATAAACATATGTATATACACACTAGAAAGTGATGCCCGCCTCGCGGGAAAGCAAAAAATCGTTTCTTCCTTGTCAGGGATTTTTGCATACGAAGTTACATTAGTTGTTACATTAGTTGTTACATTAGTTGTTACATTAGTTGTTACATTAGTTGTTACATTAGTTGTTACATTAGTTGTTACATTAGTTGTTACATTAGTTGTTACATTAGTTGTTACATTAGTTGTTACATTAGTTGTTACATTAGTTGTTACATTAGTTGTTACATTAGTTGTTACATTAGTTGTTACATTAGTTGTTACATTAGTTGTTACATTAGTTGTTACATTAGTTGTTACATTAGTTGTTACATTAGTTGTTACATTAGTTGTTACATTAGCTGTTACATTAGCTGTTACATTAGCTGTTACATTAGCTGTTACATTAGCTGTTACATTAGCTGTTACATTAGTTGTTACATTAGTTGTTACATTAGTTGTTACATTAGTTGTTACATTAGTTGTTACATTAGTTGTTACATTAGTTGTTACATTAGCTGTTACATTAGCTGTTACATTAGCTGTTACATTAGCTGTTACATTAGCTGTTACATTAGCTGTTACATTAGTTGTTACATTAGTTGTTACATTAGTTGTTACATTAGTTGTTACATTAGTTGTTACATTAGTTGTTACATTAGTTGTTACATTAGTTGTTACATTAGTTGTTACATTAGTTGTTACATTAGTTGTTACATTCTTAAAACTTCCAAAAGCCAAAGTCAAATTTTTCTCAGCATGCAAATTGCTTAAGCACAATAATGATTATTTTTTACTGATAATCTACAACTTTTCACCAAATGGGAAAGCGTAATTCTAAATTGAAATGGGTTTAAATAAAGTGTACATGGTTTTGTCTTCTGATAAGGTGCTTCCCAAATCTTCGTAGTAATGGCAACTACATACTGATCTTATCTGTTACAGACGTGCCTTCTATACAGACATGAGCCATAGGAAATATCCAGCAATTTGGTTCTGAAAATATCGGGAAAATGTTAGCTAAAATCAGTGAATAAATTTCGGGGTAAATATCATGTGCAATATTACCCGAAAATCTAAAAGCTCTTCTCCACACATTTTATTCAAGTTTCCTTTATTTTTAACCATTCTTTAACTCCAAAATGTTAAATTAAAAATTTAAAACGTCCTTATTTTTTAACCCAACCTAAAGTTTAAAGGAATCCAAAGGCTATTCATCCAACGGCTATTCATCCAACGCAAGTAGCCGCAGGGTAAATTGTCTCTCTGAGTCCTATAAAGAGACGTCTCTAAGATACTTTTTGTTTGTTATCAAACTAGAAAATGGAAAGATATGACGCAATTCATATAAATTTAAATTTCCGTACTCTTCAAGCTGGTTGTGTTGTGTACATCAAATGTAGTCATTTAAGTTTATCTACATTTTTGGACTAATAACTTGAAAATAATACGGCGCAATCTTGTCTTTATTTTTTGAAATATATTATGCGTAGCGTTTAACCTAAGTAAAAATATAATATTTAGATCTATATGTGCATATTTATATATAAATGAAGGTATTAAACATCTCCTTACAGTTGATTCAAAGACAGTCTTATACAAGCCTCAGATAGACATAGGATTAAAAACACTTTTCTTAATTCGTATGCAAGAACAAAAACAAATACAAAGTCTCAAACACATACAAAGTCTCGAAGACATACAAAGACTCGTTCTTCCCGTCCGGGATCCGGTCGTGGCATGGGTGCTAGAGGAAACCAGGAAAATAAAAACTCTATCAACATTTAAAACTATAATAAAAATGCAAGATTAGACAGAAACCATGGATAAGCGTAGCACGCAATAATTTACTGTATAGAAGGAGCGTCTATAGCCGATAAGATAAGATTACAACAGATGCAGTTTCAGGGCCCTTACGACACATCCCAATAGCATGTGACAACTCTAAACCTCTAGATGTCTGTCTACTTCGTACGAGAATATGTCTCATCAGTCGACCACGTTCAGAACATGGTGTCCGCTTTCAGTATAATCTCTTATGTGGCCCAACGGGCAAGTCCAGAATCACGAGCTACCCGCTTTTAGCTAGTCGTTTGCTAGAGAAAAGGGAAAGAAGGCAAAGCAGAATTTAATGAATTGAAGAATATGACTGGTCATAAACCAGTCAGAGATCATCGGGGAGTATGAGTGAGTCACATTAGCTGGTCATACGTGAAAAGAAGCACCGTAAACAAAAGAAAAATTGCAGAAGTTTGAATTATTGATGATAGGTCGTTTTTTGGACGAAACTTTAAACATCTTGCAGAAATAATCATCATTTTTAAATGTATAAATCTAACACTAATCGAACCATAAACCTTTAGAAATAACAATTCTCTTTTTTTCCCAATGCAACTTTTGCCAAGGATTCAAAACCACCAGATCAGCATCGAATTCAAAACTTGAGAACAACTTCATTAAAACTATCAGGTGGTCCCCAGACAGCACAGAAAAAGCAAACAATTCCTTTATTTGGAACTGTCAGACTGACGCCCTGCTAAAATCTTGTGACACTTGCCATGTCAACCCATCCAATCGAACCGCTCAATCTTCAGAGCTGCGACCAGCGAAGAACTTTGAAATCAATTCATTTTAAACATTTTGAGCCAATACATTCAAACAACATGAGAACCCTTTAATAAAAACTTCTGAGCAGAGGCAGTCAAACAACCTGAGAACCGGTTTAATTTAAACCTTGAGATCAGTGAAAGTCAGACAACATGGATATCACAACTGCAGCCATCAAGCACTACCTGAATCTAACAGTTAACAACGTACCTCTGATTGCAGCTATTTTGGTTCGAGATTTTTCAGACACGTCACATAAAGTGGCTTGAGAAAGGCGCCACAATGAACACACGGGACTTGAACTGTGGAACTCTTTCTCATTCTAAAACGTTTCTTCGGCGTTTCAGGGGTAGACATGAATTTAAAGTGATGACTTTGTGTGATTTCAAATAGATGGATTGCGTTTTTGTAAATATTATGTTTACATAATTTAAAAAAAAGAAAACAGAAAAGGTGTAACCTTACATCATTTAAACTGATTCAGTCGCATAGAAACAAATGGGGCATTTTAGGCTAATTGGAAAATTGTTATCGTGGAAAGAAAGTCAAAATTGTATCCCGCAAAGCCTGAATGATTAGCATTGGAGTAGTTCTCGCAGATATGTTTTGAAAACTTCATCATCTCGAGTTTTAACTTGAAGACATGTATCTATATTATTACCTTGTTACACTAGAGTATCTAGAGGCATGTACGAGTATGAATGCTTCATTAACATATAGTTAAGAATAAACGTTTTCTTGACAACGGCAGACCACAATAGTCACAATCAAGTATACGTCAATAACAAAGACACTTAACGTATTTAACACTGCACCTGATGGAACTCAACATTACAGTAAATTTTGTCTCATTCTAACAGAATGTAATTTACTGATTTTTTTAAGGTCTATACAATTTTCTCAATCACTTTCAAATCGAAAATGAAAATGCATCTGCTGTATGTTCGGTTAAAATTCGGGCAAACCGATACGTTACGTAACACCGGCATTAATGACCGAGGGTAGACTTAGGATGCATTAATTTACATTAGGTCATTTCACTCAAACCTAATGACATAAGGTCATTTCACACAACCCTATTGACATTAGATCATTTCACACAACCCTATTGACATTAGATCATTTCACACAACCCTAATGACATTAGATCATTTCACACAAACCTAATGACACTAGGTCATTTCACACAACCCTAATGACACTAGGTCAGTTAAAACTGGTAGAATGGTATTTGTCATTCCATATCACCCATATGACATATGATCAGTTAAGATTGGCCTAATGACATTTTTTCATCTCAAACAACATAATGACACTAGGTCAGTTCACACTGACAGAATGACTCTGGCATTGGGTCCTGGCATATGAATCTCATCCCTACCTCTGTTAAAAGCTCAAAGTCCGTAACTCTGACTTCGATCTCTTCTCAACTGTCATCACTTCGGTATTAAGTTGAACCGCTTCTCCAAACACTCTAGAACAGTTTGAGGGGAGGTAAGAAAAACATTATTCACAAACCAATATAATTTGCCCCAGTCAAGTGAATTGATTTTATCAGACTAGGGGAGTTAATTAAACACGAGCCAGAAGGCTTATAGAAGAAGATTTTTTTTTAAAAGACAGTCTTTGAGGAGTGGTAACGGAAGGGTGGAGATTTAAATAATTTTGTATACAGTGTGACAATTTAAAGGCAATGAAATGGATTTAACACGCTTTGTTGGTCTCACTAATGTAAAAGACTGCCGCGTTGTTTTAGTTCTTTTTTTTCTCTATGAATTTGATTTTTGTTGTTGTACCATAGCTGACCGTATTTACCGTATTTACCGTATTTACCGTATTTACCGTATTTACCGTATTTACCGTATTTACCGTATTTACCGTATTTACCGTATTTACCGTATTTACCGTATTTACCGTATTTGTCTTAGATTATTTGTCACCACTCACAGTGCTGAATTTACCTATTTGCTAAACAAGCTATAGCTTAGGGCGCACACCTTCTTGGGGCCCCCTCCACCTTTTTTTTCATTTTTGGCATTGAACATAGAATATCTAAACTTCCAAAGGGCCCCCATATCTCAGATAACTCAGGGCCCCATCAAGTCTAAATCCGGCCCTGACCGGACACAGTAAACATTCTTGTTATAGCAACAGTTAATTTGGTCCACCACTCATCCAAACGACTTGAACGCATTACTTATTTTATTTTTATAATAAACCTTTACGGTAATAGACGTTCTGAGGAACAATATTTTCTCATGGCTTTAAAACAAAGACTAGCAAAAGAAAGACCGCGTTGCTACAAGTTCAGAAGAAAGTATATAATGTAACTAGTAAAGGATTAAAAAATGTCAACAAAAAACTGTAAAAATGAAACCACTGTTGTGTTTACTTAATGACAGTCAACACACGAGGCCCTATAGAGTAGACCCCTCAGCCGCCGCCGCGCGCCGTATACGCCGCAAAATTTTCGTCCGCCGAAAATCCGCCGGAAATATGCGGCGCGCCGCATTAGCCGCCATATTTCGTCCGCCGTAAATCCGCCGAAAAATGAACGAGCCGCCGTAACATAAATTTTGTTTTCTTAAGATTAATTGCGTTCCGTTTTAAGATCGAAAGAATTTTTAGAATACCCGTCGCCGAAAGTGTGTCAAAAATGAGTTATTTGTACAGTTTTTTAAACCTAAATAATCAATAAAATCATTGATACAGTTCTTGCAAGTTATCTTTTTCTTACAATCTTAATTTATAAAATACTAATAAAAATAAAAATCAATAAGTTAATTAATTTAAGTTATCTTTAAGCTTTGTCGTAAATAGGCGATTTATTATAACTTAATTATGGCGCAACGATCTTCTACTAGCAGATAGGTAGGCCTAAGCCTAAATTAATTGTTTCAATTAACTAGATACTACTTTAGTCAATAACTGATGATTTTTAAGGGTTATCCTGAAGTTTTAGCACGTATTTTTTTTTGCTGCGCATTTTAATTTTCTCGGGAGAACTTTCATTTTTAATGTATTAAATGCATTTATATATGTTATATTTTAGTTATTATAGCGCTAATTTTTAAGGCTTTTAAATTTATAAGGCTTTTTTCGGCCCTTGACACTAATCGGAGTAGGAGACATCATTTTTGTTTATCTAGCACCCTGCTAGCTAGATTTTTTTTTATACCTGGAACGACCCATGCGAAAATAAATTTACTGACTGAAGATGTCTTTAAAAAAAGTTTTATTCATCTATTTTAAGATTCTTAGAAGATCAATAAATATTTTAATGAAAATTTCATTTTTTATTTCCTTACTATATGTTTGATTCTTTTTTGTTTGTTTGTAAGTGAGAAAATTTGCTTGGCCTCTTGCTGTGACAACCCAGCAAGTAGGGTGCTAGATAAACAAAATGGATGTATCCTACTCTACTCTGATTATGTAGCGTCAAGGGCCGAAAACAGCCTTATAAATTAAAAAGCCCTCGAAATTATCGCTATAATAGCTAAAATATTTAAACATATATAAATGTATTTATTAAATTAAAAACGAAAGTTCTCACGAGAAAATTAAAATTCGCAGTGAAATAATATACGTGCTAAGACTGCAGGATTACCTTTTTACGTTACACCATTTCTGATGTAACAATTCTTTATGACTATATGATGATTTTAGGTGAACTCAAATGTCAGCAAATGTCATCTAAACCGGGAAGAGAGGCAGTTCATTAAAAACCTACAAGTAAAACCTAAACCGCCTAGCCTACATGGAAATTCTAAAGCACAATGCTGGAAATATTTTGGTGGCCTGTTCTCTGCTGATGGGAGAAATGTAGACGAAGATCGAGTTTATTGTCAGCTGTGTCTCACTGCTCAGCAGTCATTGGGTGACAAGGGGTCACATTTCAAAAGTAACCAATTTTGCCGCAATTACATCAAGTGGCAATATGAATCTTCACTTAAGTGTCAAGCACAATGTGTCAGTACAAAAGTCAAGAAAAGTCAATACAATTTTGGGATATTTCCATAAGTATGGAGAAGGCAACAGTCAATGTCAGGCAACATCAAGTCATGAACTGACAAGAGATATTGTTATCTGGTTCTTTAGAGACTTGCTCGCCTTTGAAAATGTGGCTAAAGATGGTTTTGTTGACTTCTTCAAAATTAATTGCCCATCTCTCAGCATACCGGCACCTTTAACACTTGCTGGAACATATCTGGATGATGTTTACGAATATTTTGCTGCAAATGTCAATTTACGGAGAAATCCGGCTAATCCGGATATCAGCCGAAAAATTATGTCAGCCAGCCGAAATTTTAAAATCCGGCTAATCCGGATATCAGCCGAAAAATTGTGTCAGCCAGCCGAAATTTTAAAAAAATTCGGCTGCAGCAGGTCTACTATAGAGGCTGTATGGTCCAGTAAGCTCGAAGATGCAATATAATGATACAGTTTATGAGTTGCATAATGTCTTTATGTCATTGTTATAGGGTATTAATTTTATTTATTTTCAATATAGCGTTCACTTTATTTTACTTTGAAACAAACCTTTTTTAAAAATTCATCCAATGAATTTTATTACTGATATGTAGTCATTCCTACATTCCGCAGGGACAAATATTAAAAACGAGATAAACACTGGATCACATTTGTTACAACATTTTCCCCCTTCTTTCAATCCGTAATTTCCATTGATATTTTTTTTTACAAATATTTCAATAAAATGTTGATCATAGGAAAAATGAACAAAGTTAAAGTGAAACATTTCCAATAAATTCTTAAGGAATTTTTTTTTGCATAAGCTAATCTAATTATGACGTCGAAGCTCAAGTTACGATCACAATTTGGTGAGGCGTGCTGGCCCCTTCAGCAAGGCGATTTCTTTTTGTCAAATAAAAAATTAAAATGTCCGTTAAAAATATTTTTAAAATATATATAAATAAAATGTAGTCTCCCCCATTCTCTTTAATCCATTCTAATGTTTCATTCTTCATCCCTTTTTAAATAGGCTTCTTGTTGTAAACCTTTTTTTTCTTCTTTCTATCAGATCATTCATTCTTGCAAATTGACAATGAGAAATATTTTTTAAAAAATTTCCCGTTTTTTTTAAAAAAAGAATTTTTAAAGGAGTTATTTTTTTTATATTAGGTGTTGGTCTCTTCTTGCAAAATTCTTTGTAAACAAATTTATAACCACGCTTTGGAATTAAATTAATTAGTAAATTTTAGTTATGAAATTAAAGAAACAATTTTACTGGATTTCTTTGTTTAGTTAATTTATTTAAAATATGTTTAATGTATTTAGAGTGCGGAAGGGGGATTTGGTGTGTGTGCAAGCACTGGTTGAATAACTCAAATAAGACACATGTGAATTGATTGCCCCATTCAAATACCACGGCAGACGTAAAGATAGTGCAGTTATTCTACCGTTTTAATCTAATGTCTCCATGTTAAATGATTGCTCCAGAAGACTGCTGTTACTAATCTAAATTATCCATTTATTATTATAATTATTATTATTTTTATTTTTATTATTAATATATTTCTTCATAATGCTACCACGTCATACATAAATTCCCGAATTTTATTAGACTTGGTGTAGGGTAAAGCCTGAAGGAGAACAATAGAAAAGAAATAAACGCGTCGAAAAAATGTAATCTTATATAAACAAACACATTATATGAATATAAAGAAAAAATATTTTGATTTATAAACCTTAAGAATTATACATTCAATGTTATTATCATTGAAATTTTGGATTTATCAGTTTTTTTAAAAATATCACATTGTTATTGTTATTTAAGACAAAGTTATAACTAACGCCAACTTTCAGGTGAATCAAACACAAAAATCACAAAATCCCCTTAAAAACAATCAATTGGCCAGCATCGGATCATTAGGTCGAGACAACATACGTTACCAATCAGACAAAAGAAGGCGGCTATGTCATTACTTGTCAATCAGAAAACAACCTGAGGCGCTTTGGGAATCTCTTAAAACAATAAACAAAATATGAATTGTCAAAAACTTTGAAATATTTGCAAACAAGTTTCCATAAATAGCATCAAAATGAGTCAAAGATGTTACCGTGTGTCTATGTTGTTGTGGCAATAGGTGGGGACCGTGTGTCTATGTTGTTGTGGCAATAGGTGGGGACCGTGTGTCTATGTTGTTGTGGCAATAGGTGGGGACCGTGTGTCTATGTTGTTGTGGCAATAGGTGGGGACCGTGTGTCTATGTTGTTCTGGCAATAGGTGGGGACCGTGTGTCTATGTTGTTGTGGCAATAGGTGGGGACCGTGTGTCTATGTTGTTGTGGCAATAGGTGGGGACCGTGTGTCTATGTTGTTGTGGCAATAGGTGGGGACCGTGTGTCTATGTTGTTGTGGCAATAGGTGGGGACCGTGTGTCTATGTTGTTGTGGCAATAGGTGGGGACCGTGTGTCTATGTTGTTGTGGCAATAGGTGGGGACCGTGTGTCTATGTTGTTCTGGCAATAGGTGGGGACCGTGTGTCTATGTTGTGTGGCAATAGGTGGGGACCGTGTGTCTATGTTGTTGTGGCAATAGGTGGGGACCGTGTGTCTATGTTGTTCTGGCAATAGGTGGGGACCGTGTGTCTATGTTGTTGTGGCAATAGGTGGGGACCATGTGTCTATGTTGTTGTGGCAATAGGTGGGGACCGTGTGTCTATGTTGTTGTGGCAATAGGTGGGGACCGTGTGTCTATGTTGTTGTGGCAATAGGTGGGGACCGTGTGTCTATGTTGTTGTGGTAATAGGTGGGGACCGTGTGTCTATGTTGTTGTGGCAATAGGTGGGGACCGTGTGTCTATGTTGTTGTGGCAATAGGTGGGGACCGTGTGTCTATGTTGTTGTGGCAATAGGTGGGGACCGTGTGTCTATGTTGTTGTGGTAATAGGTGGGGACCGTGTGTCTATGTTGTTGTGGTAATAGGTGGGGACCGTGTGTCTATGTTGTTGTGGTAATAGGTGGGGACCGTGTGTCTATGTTGTTGTGGTAATAGGTGGGGACCGTGTGTCTATGTTGTTGTGGCAATAGGTGGGGACCGTGTGTCTATGTTGTTGTGGCAATAGGTGGGGACCGTGTGTCTATGTTGTTGTGGCAATAGGTGGGGACCGTGTGTCTATGTTGTTGTGGCAATAGGTGGGGACCGTGTGTCTATGTTGTTGTGGCAATAGGTGGGGACCGTGTGTCTATGTTGTTGTGGTAATAGGTGGGGACCGTGTGTCTATGTTGTTGTGGTAATAGGTGGGGACCGTGTGTCTAGGTTGTTGTGGCAAAAGGTGGGGACCGTGTGTCTAGGTTGTTGTGGCAATAGGTGGGGACCGTGTGTCTATGTTGTTGTGGTAATAGGTGGGGACCGTGTGTCTAGGTTGTTGTGGCAAAAGGTGGGGACCGTGTGTCTATGTTGTTGTGGCAATAGGTGGGGACCGTGTGTCTAGGTTGTTGTGGCAAAAGGTGGGGACCGTGTGTCTAGGTTGTTGTGGCAATAGGTGGGGAGGACGTTAAAATAGCATCAAAATGAGTCAAAGTTGTAACCGTGTTTCTATGTTGTTGTGGCAATAGGAGGACGTTAAAATAATAACAAGTCAACACATTGTTTAAACAATAGTAACCCCAGACACAGTTCAAGCTTTGAGAGAACATCTTTGTGCTATGTGTTTCTTTCATCATAAAATGGTAAATAGTAGGTCAAATATTGTCCGTTATATTTATAATGGTAGACGTTTTTTAAATATTTTATAAGCATGTTAAGATATAATGTTGTCCTTATCCTAAATCTACAAACCAATAATAATAATAATAATAATAATAATAATAATAATAATAATAATAATAATAATGATAATAATTAAAAAAAAATAATAATTGTTTTCTCTCTTCCATTATTTAACCAATAAGAAAATCACGTAAACTACCGTATTTCTCGAGACACGTAAAGAAACACGCAAAGAAACAATCTGAAAGCATACAATTTAATGCTCGCCTATTTCGTTACACTTCGGACACGTGTAATTTTTTTAACAATATTTTTTATATATATTTTTACCACCACTTTTTACTTCCAATGATTATCAGAGAACTGAATTTCATGCTTCAAATGTCATGAAATATGAGAATGTGTTAACATCTCCTGCTGCATGCAAACGTGCCTAAGAATAACAAACTTATATCTTCTCATTATTTGTTAACATCATCAAAAACACAAGGCAATCATGGATAGAGAAAGTAAGGGTAATACGATAATGATATTGTAACATCACCCATTTTATCACTTTAGTCATGAGACACCTAACTTAAAAATACATTTTTTTCTAGAAATTCGGAACTAACACTTTCCCTTAATTTTTCCTGGCCGATAGACCAGTTAGTTTAATGTCAAGTAACGGAATGTCTCTAGTAAAATTCCAAGAAGACGTCACTGAGTCCAATCTCAATGACCAACACATCACTCGTCACATATCACTTGCAAAGTACTCTTTAATTAAATATCATTTAGCCTAATGCACATTAACCTCATATCACATTCTACCAAGGGAGAGTCAGACATTAGCTTCATATCACATTCTACCAAAGGAGAGTCAGACATTAGCCTCATATCACATTCTACCAATGGAGAGTCAGACATTAGCCTCATATCACATTCTACCAATGGAGAGTCAGACATTAGCCTCATATCAAATTCTACCAAGGGAGAGTAAGACATTAGCCTCATATCACATTCTATCTTATCTTATCTTATCTGTTTACAGACGCTCCTTCTATACAGAAGATTATTGCGTCCTACGCTTATCTATGGTTTGTGTTTAGTCCTGCATTTTTATTAGAGATTTAAATGATGATAAAGTGTTGGTTTTCCTGGATTCTTCAGGCAACCCATTCCACGCCCGAATTCCGGACGGGAAGAAGGAAAACTTGTATGTGTTTGTTCTTGCATACGGAATAAGAAAGGTGTTTTTATCCTTATGTCTATCTGAGGGTTGTATTAAGTTATCTTTGTGTTGTATTTCTAAATTAGAATTAATTGCTTTATGTATGATTACTACTTTGCTTTTGGTTCTTCTATCCTCTAGTGTTTCAAGGTTTAATGATTTAACTAATGGTGTTATTCTTGTCAGTTTCGAATATTCTCCAGTAATGAATCTGGCAGCTCTTTTTTGAATTTGTTCTAGTTTATCAATGTTTTCTTTGGTGGATGGGTTCCATACAGAAGATGCATATTCTAGTACAGGTCTCACCAAAGTGAGGTAGCATTTTAGTTTTATATCTCTATTACATTTGTTAAAGTTTTTTTTTATAAAGCCTAAGGTTTTGTTTGATTTTTTAATAACTTCATTGACATGGGACATTGACATTCTACCAAGGGAGAGTCAGGCTAATATAAAAAAACTTGTTTGAAAACTTGAAACACTTTTTTTTCACAAATGCTCTTCGTTTTTTTTATTGTTTTTTTTTAGAAATGATCTTAGCAAGACCACCAGCCTCCCTTGTTTATGTTCCAGCTCGCAACTGCAGCTATTCCTGACCAAGTGGCCAGGTCTCAACAGCACTGTGTGCTCACTGGCTAAGTCAACAGATTATCCAGTGCTTCTAGAGATTATCTGCAGGCTCCATCCGGATCTTACAATAACATCACATGTCAACACAAGGCTTTTAATCCATTCCCTGTTGATTTTCTTAGCTAATCCCCCACCGCCCTTTTTCATACTTTACGTCTCGGTCCTTTCCCTTTTCTATTTTTATGTCATTATTTTTTAATTATGTGCCTGTCATTATTTCTAAATATGCTTTAAGGTCCTACTTTACTCTCAGCTCGTGTGTTATGTCTACTTCTCTGTATCTGAACATTATTTCCAAATATGCTTTAAGGTCGTACTTTACTCTCGTCTCGTGTGTTATGTCTACTTATCTGTATCTGAACATTATTTCTAAATATGCTTTAAGGTCGTACTTTACTCTCAGCTCGTGTGTTATGTCTACTTCTCTGTATCTGAACAGTATTTCCAAATATGCTTTAAGGTCGTACTTTACTCTCAGCTCGTGTGTTATGTCTACTTCTCTGTATCTGAACATTATTTCCAAATATGCTTTAAGGTCGTACTTTACTCTCAGCTCGTGTGTTATGTCTACTTCTCTGTATCTGAACATTATTTCCAAATATGCTTTAAGGTCGTACTTTACTCTCAGCTCGTGTGTTATGTCTACTTCTCTGTATCTGAACAGTATTTCCAAATATGCTTTAAGGTCGTACTTTACTCTCAGCTCGTGTGTTATGTCTACTTCTCTGTATCTGAACATTATTTCCAAATATGCTTTAAGGTCGTACTTTACTCTCGTCTCGTGTGTTATGTCTACTTCTCTGTATCTGAACATTATTTCCGAATATGCTTCGGCGTTTTTTATTTCTCTGATTCTAAGCGTTGTTTCTATAACATTATCTGTTTGTACTATAAGATGTACTGGGTGAATCACTTCTTGTTTCTATAACATTATCTGTTTGTACTATAAGATGTACTGGGTGAATCACTTCTTGTTTCTATAACATTATCTGTTTGTACTATAAGATGTACCGGGTGAATCACTTCTTGTTTCTATAACATTATCTGTTTGTACTATAAGATGTACCGGGTGAATCACTTCTTGTTTCTATAACATTATCTGTTTGTACTATAAGATGTACCGGGTGAATCACTTCTTGTTTCTATAACATTATCTGTTTGTACTAGATGTACCGGGTGAATCACTTCTTCAGTTACAAGCTCCTGTCACATCTATTATATTTCTACCACACAAAAATATCCATCTCCTTACTATGGATCTCCCATCAATGGTTTCACATCAAGGACATACTCTTCGCGGACCGTCTTTGTTTTACGGCACGTCTCGCAATACTCGGTCATTTATTGTGGTTCTAAATGATATCGATAAGTAATCTCACATTCCTATAACTTTACTCACGAGACAGCTTACTTAAGAATGGATTATTCATGACAATGGCCAGCTAAACCTATCTCCGAAGTGCAATTTGTCTCCAATTTTTCCCTTGCCCCTCTCCATCCGTCCCAAATATTCCCCAGATATTCTAGTTTACTCCAAATGTCCCAGATCTCCCCAGATGCCCCAGATATCCCCAAATGTCCCAGATCTCCCCAGATGCCCCAGATATCCCTTAAATGTCCCAGATATCCCCAGCTGTCCCACATTTCCACGTGCCTCGTTAATTATGACCAGCCTCCCTCGTTGACCATTCATATCATGCTGCATGCTCTGGAAATATTGAGATTTGTGGACATTAACGACCTGGGGACAAAGAAATGGGTTTGTGTCTGTCTGATGGCCAGTGGACATTACCGACCAGGGAACAAAGAAATGGGTTTGTGTCTGTCTGATGCCCAAATATGACGGTGAGACGATAGAGACGCGTTGGTTTTATGAGGCTTAAGTGCGGTGGGGTCAGAGGAGAAAAGGATTTAGTTAAAATGACTTCATTCTTACGTATTTTTACGTTTTTCAAAAAGCAGTCGATTTTAATTAGGCCTTACAAAGAACGAAAGTTTGATTTTGCATAGTTTAAAAACTTAGTTACAGTTGAAATGTTTATTTCTGTAACTTTGTGTTATAAAGATTAATTATTTAAGCAATTCATTACTCTCTTTACTAAAATAAATAACCAATAAAGATTTAGTAAACATAATTGTTTCGTAATAAATGGTTTCTATTTGTGATTTGTGTCAACCCCGATGTCAAAGAATGTCGGGGTGTTGTCGGCTAATTATACACGGAAAATGTGGTCTTCAAATTTTTAATCTAAAAACAATATTATGGATTGTTTCCCTCATGGGTTTATAGTAACTTAGAACCAACTTAAGGTCCATGATAATGTCCTCAGTTAAACAAAACTAAATTATACAACGATGGTTTGTCAAAAACACTGCAAGAATATCGTGTCAATTGGAACGGGAAGTTGTCAAAATGATCGCCTAAAGGAGAGTTAAGAAGCTTAGATTAAACTATGGTTTCTATGTTATATATGTCTACCTAACTTTTTGAAGAAGATAACAAATAGGGTATCGTACCACTTATTTGGGGTAGTGCTGTACTGTATGATTCTACTGAATACGATCAAGAAACGGTATAATTTAAATGAATAATGTCATATCAGTAATGCATAAACTGATACATTTTTTAATTTTCTGAATAAAAAATCATCATAGTATTGATTTGTTTATATATTAAATACAAAGAGCTGTTAATTTTAAATATAAATATTTACAGCAACATTGCCATTTTGTATGCAGTGCTATTGTTGTTACACAACCCTTAACCGCCACCCTCCTTTACCCAACACAAATAACCTCTAATCCACAAAAGGCCTAAGTACATTTAAGAACGTCTTTCTATTTAAAAGGGTTTAAAGATTTTTTTTTAATAACAAAGACCTAAAAATTTCGCTCTTCACTATCAGGAATATCTACAGCAACAAAAGTCAATCAACGTAAACTAATACTACATACAACATACAACCACCAAAAACTTTTTGATGGGTTATTTATGAACGCATTGAAAACCTAGAGCAACAACTTCACATAAGGGTCATCAAACTATTTTTAAAATTAAACAGGAGCTCCTTAACATCTATTCTATCCATCTAGTTAAACACAAATTTTACTCAAGTTTAACGTAAATTGTTATGAATTTTAAACGTGCTTAATATAAAATAGATATATTTGCTTTCATTATTTCAGTAGATTGGTTATATATCAATTTCAACCTCTTCTAACTTACTGCAAAGCTATAACGTTTTTTTTCTTATTTGAAGAGATATGCAAGAAGTAAATCCAATTATTTGTACGGATCATAAGCAGAAGTTATATCCACACACAACAAGCAGAGTTTTGAATATGTCCGTGCACGGTGTAATCCAAGTGGATGAGCAGAGGCAGTTAATCCAGGCGACTCTAAGCGCGCGCAGACGCCGTTATGGCAGGCGGCATGTTTGACAAAAACCTGGTCACGGCAACATCGCCTTCCGCCTGGCAATCAGGGCGGGGGCAGTCCCTGGCGCAGATGGCAGCCATCTTCTAATTCGGACGTTGCGTTTAGTGGTGGTGGGGTGGTGGTGGTGGCGGTGGGTGCTGAAAGTGGTGGGTCAACGAGGTGGGGAGGGGAGACGGGTAAAATTTGTATCCATTCGGACAGTTGAGGTGAACGCCTAACATCAGCCCCCTTGTACACGAGCGAAGTTAGACGTAGTAGAGAATTCTCTCTCAACTCTGAACATTTATGAATATTTTAAACGCAAAATTCAAGTGTCAAGGCTTTAAGTAATTAGTTCCCTTCTAATTTCATAATTCTATAGTTAGGCCCGTACGTATTGAGAGATCCTGAGCTCCTTTAAAAGCTGTTAATTTTCAATAAATACTTGAAAATCAAAACTCTTAATTAAAAAAAAGTTCTTCCAATTTTCGTACATTTTTACAAATCTAATTAACATAAGTTTCAATAAGAACACGTAGATGGTTGTCATATTCATGCGCGCGTGTTAGATCGGAAGTTTCTGCCATTGAAATATTTGTTTTCAAAATACAAAACAACAACCGGCAACAAAAAATGCGTACAGAAAAGTCACTTGCCTTTAGGCATCACACCAACAGCTAAGTAGAGTGTCATAGATTCTCAAATAAAGACTGGCAAATAAATCATAAAATTGTAGGTTAGTTGTTAAATATTATTTATTATTATTATCTACTATATACAGAAACAGCTTGTCAAAACAGTGGCGGGTACCTGGCGTAAACTCGACATCCACTATCACCCCTTTACAATATGCTACCTTAGTCCCATAAACGTCAGCAAGCATTAATTACATTCATAATCTCAAATTTTAATCCTTTACCCTACCCATGTTTTTTTATCATTATGTTAACACCATTTGAGAATATTTCAGTGAAACAAAATTTAAAAAATACGCAACGAATTTCCTTATGAATCTGATTTTGTGGAGTTATTGACTTTTGATTTTTAATGAAATTCTTTTACATTGTATATACAGCACTGTGAAATACATAATTATATACATCGATTTTTAAACCATTTGCGTTGTCAGGTGTGAATTGGTCCTTAAAGATTCAAATTTATCCTGATTTAAATAAATATATTGCGTTTCTGTTTTAGAGAAAAGTTCAACATAATAACATTATACAAACGATAATTTCTCAATAACATATATTCCTTATAGATGCATTAAAAACTTTTGTGTGAATACTCGTTTCCCTACATTGTGAGAACCGCTCGAATGTCTAAGACGAATGTTATGAAAGCAGATTGTCTCCCATAAATCTCAGAGTACCCCCACCCCCAGGCTAATGGCAAATCCTAATGGGAACACACCCTTGCAGCATCAGAGCTCACTTCATAGCACAAAAGCAGTTACCTTGACACCAAAATGAAGGACACATTTTTTACCCCTAGGCGTAGATTGCTGAAGATTTGAACTATTTTTGCTTCTTACGCTTTTATTTCTTTTAAATAATATGTTAATTTAAATACATTTCCCACTAATTTTAAGGATTGTTTAAAAGTTTGATGGAGAAAGAAAAAATATTGTAATTATGTATGTGTAGGTGGCTAATTTCTGAATTATTGTTCCATGCGTCATTGTAAGTTTAATAAATGACGCAGTTCGCTGTAATTTCTTAGAAACCATTTCCAGGGAATCCTCTGTTTATCCTATCTTATCTTATCTGTTTACAGACGCTCCTTCTATACAGAAGATTATTGCGTCCTAAGCTTATCTATGGTTTGTGTTTAGTCCAGCATTTTTATTAGAGATTTAAATGTTGATAAAGTGCTGGCTTTCCTGGTTTACGCTGGTCCGAACTTACGCTGCGCCGTGGTTACAGACGTGCCCCACAAAAAATATAAAATATAATAGTATGCATCATTCCGTCTTACGCAGTTTAGCATTGTTAACGACGTAAACGCGATATAATTTCGGTGGTTGAAGGTCGAGGAAGACGGGGTCGCTCCCTACGCTCAGTCTCAGTTCATACGCCATTTTGGTTGTTTACGCAGTCTCTCTCGCTCTCTCTCGCTCTCTCTCTCTCTCTCTCTCTCTCTCTCTCTCTCTCTCTCTCTCTCTCTCTCTCTCTCTCTCTCTCTCTCTCTTTGTCGTGTTTCATTGTTGTTTTTGTAAAACCTTTTTTCCCTTGGTTTTGGCTCCCAAGCGTAAGACATACTTTTCTTATGGTAGTGCATCAAAGGAAAGAAAGGCCATCACCATGGATGTGTTTCTTTATAGCACCTCACGTATTGAACTTGACAGCATATTAATTTATTTATAAATGATTCGACTTACTCTGAAAATCGGTTTACAACGCGTCTTAAGAATGGATCAGCGTCGTAACCCGAGGACTCACTGCATACAAATTAATGACAAGTAAAGCAGCATTGAACATGTCAATTTGCGTTCACAATTTTTACGTGTCGGATTAAGGCTCAATATTTCCTTGAATAATCGACTTCATTAAAATAAATATATTACAAGTGCATTAATTTTAAACTCATAGGGACGAATTTAAAAGATCTTGATCTACCTCTTTTGAAATTAACGTTGTAATTCCATCTTTAAATATTCACAAGATAAAATGAAGCCTAGTGTAGCAACTACGTCATTCTCTCGTTACAATGACAGATTTCCACTATATTTGAGTGAATTAATGTGTATCATTTGTTAAATTCCCGACTACAGAACATCGTGAATGGTTAATGAACAGTGCAATGTCCTTTAAAGGGTGATCACACAAAAAGACGTGCAGTGCGTGGGGGGAAGGTTGATGTTATGTGATAGCGGGGGAGGAGGGGGTCATTGTTGTGGAGGGGCTGCAGTGTGGGGGTGACTACTATAAATCCCTGGTCTGTTAGTGAACATCCGATTCATGCGTGATAGGAAAAGATACGCTGATTATCTGGCATAGAGATGACCGATGCATACAATCAACCCGATGGGCCAGGGAGTGGGTAGGGCGTGTGTAGGTTGGGGGGGGGGTCGCGAGGGGAAGCCAGTTGTGTTTTGGTTAAGTAGATTTGGGGAGAAGGTCTCCGGTATGGTATGAATAATTGGGTTTAAGATCGGCTGTTAGACATAGGGGAGGTTAACCCACTAGAGACTGTTGAAGCCAAAAGTAATATATGCTGAGATTCTGTGAGTATTCCGTCGCATTTCTTTCTTGTAAAGTTCCGTTTGCTCCAGTTGGTGCTTACACTGATCTTTTAGACTTAGAGCGTCTAGTGGAGATTGAATGATTCAATGATTGTCTCTATCTTGATGTTATTTCGAATGCGTTTTATAGTATGTATTAATTATGAGTTGATTGAACGTTCAGTGCTGATGGATAATTGAGATGGGTTGAAGATGGCATTAACATAAACAATTTGCGGATGGGTGATCAGGATCTCCCGTTAAAGGCCTTCATTAAAAGATGTCGGCACCTGGTGTTGAGTCCTGGCGAGCATCTCTGTACTTTTTGTACACGTGTTGCTTCAACGGTTCAGACAACAACAGAACGCGAAGGCCGAATTAGTGACCTTACCACACAGACATCGGCCCTTTGCGGCCTATCTTTACAATGTTTTTTTTGTGCCAGAAGGACAGAAGCGTTCTCCACTCAGAAATGAACTGCATGGCACTGCAAAACAGACGGAGCAGGTTGGCCAGGTACGAGCCGGTGTTTGGTGCCGTAAGCTCGATAATGAGACAATAAGTATAGAGCTAGAGAACTCCCTTATTTATAAGCTAAAGTGTGAATATAGTTTAAAGAACCAGGCATTCAATGACAAAACATTGACGTGTTTACAGTTAACCAAGTGTAAGTCAGTTTAAAATGTCAAATACATGAATTTGCTATTTTTGTGCCCTTTTTTTTGTTGCTGTTTTCATCGCGTCATCATGTTAATCAAATAATTTAATTTCCTATTCCCTGCCTGTTGTTGTGGTGCTCGGTCATGTTAACTAGGCCTTACTGCAACGGTACAAGTGCCTATCGCAGACGTAGAAAGTTTTAAAAAATCAAGATGCTAATAGAGGAAACTTTTGTTATAACGTGAAAATGGAAGTGGAGTTTTTTTGTGTGATAATTTTAATATACAAGGTTGTATGATATTCAAATCAGATTATTTGATGATATTTTCATTAAAGAATCATAAACTCTGTATTTAGTATGATAATAGAAGTATGAAGTTTGGATACGTTATGATATTAGAAGTTAACAAGTGATATTATGTTGGAAGCTAAAAATGTGGATATAACAGATCATCATGATATTAGCAAGAGATAATATGATCGTATAAATAATGAAAAGATTGCTTTGTTTGGATTACTATTGTTGCAGACTTAAAATTTAATTACATTGATACTTAATGCCAAGAAATGTTTGTTATTGGGATAATTTTCATAAGCGACTCTGTTGTTGTTGTTTTTTTAAATTCTATTTTTTTTTCTGTATTTTAATGACGCTCCTTCTATGTGGAAGATAATTTCGTCCTTCGTTCTTTGTATTAGAAGCCATATACAATTGCTGGTCTGCTCTGTGGCACTTTCAGCTTCTTTCGTTATTCGTAAATGTATTTATTTTATTTAAATTGCCATTCATTGGATGCCCTAAGGGGCCGTCCATAACG
Source organism: Ampullaceana balthica (assembly GCA_944989445.1). Taxonomy (NCBI): domain Eukaryota; kingdom Metazoa; phylum Mollusca; class Gastropoda; family Lymnaeidae; genus Ampullaceana; species Ampullaceana balthica. The sequence goes on along the minus strand of CALYLW010000016.1, from coordinate 2,018,127 downwards.
TACGTCACGCTATTTTTGACGATTTTGAACTCCCCCCTCCCCCTGTCCCAAACTGTCACAAATCTAGGACCCCCCCCCCTAAAGTACGTCACACTTTCGAACAAAAATTTAGTTTCGTATTAACAAAATAATTAAAATTTAATTTAAAACAGCGTGACGTCACACATGGCTGGGACCCCCCCCCTTGTCACAAACTGTCACATTTTCGTACACCCCCTCCCCCCTCTGGAGCGTGACGTACTTTATGGACGGCCCCTAAAACAGGATCACATAATTTCATGTAAGTAAATTAGTGGCTCAGTGAAATATGCAATAGAAAAGTAAAATAAAATTTTTAAAAACGTAAAAAAAGCATATTTTGACTATAATTCATTTATTTACGAGACATAACTAAAAGTATGTTCATTATAATACGCATCGCACGACAATCCAAAATCCAAAATGTTATTTATGTCTCATATATAAAGGATTTATAGTAAAAATACTACTACAGTCTGCCTGCTAAATTCCAGCTAGATTTGATCACGGGAAAAGGGTTATATAAACATGCTTAATATAATGCACACCGTGCGACAGATTAGCAATTACTAGCATTAACATTTACAAATCGGGAATATATTTTTAAAAAGTATCGTCACTAAAATACGCACCGCACAGCGCGACAGGAAAGTATTAAAAAGGTCGTTCAATATAATACGCACCGACACACTAGCACAAAAATTAACATGCTACATATAGATAAATAGAGATAATCTAAAAATTCATTAATTTAATTACAATACAGTCGATCGATCAAAAATTTTGATAGATCATTTTTATCGTCGGCACGAGTCTGTCTGCAAAATTTCAGCTCGCTAGCATAAGGGGAAGTGGGATAAAAAATCGATCAAATTTTTTTCGGCAAACAATCAAGGCACCCAGCAGACGCCACGAGTTAATATAAAGGATTTAAAAACACTTAAAGAGTGGGTTGTTAAATTTGGGCGAAGTCGAAACAATGGGAAAGTACATCTCATAGTACTCATAGTACATCTCGTAGACAAAGTGCACAGAGCGCTTGAATTTATAAAAAAATAAACTAATTTGGAATATTTAGAAGTGACTATAATCCAGATTTCTAAGTTGTAAAATGTAATTTCTTTAAAAACTAACTAGGTCTAGACATTTCTCTCTTTGCGTCCTAAAAAGATTGTGACCATTTGAAATTAATTAATTGGCATTTTGAAATTTAAATCTTAATAAAATCTCTGTTGATTTCATTTAATAAAAAATTATAGACTGCGTGGATTTACAGACCAGTGTAAAATGAATATTTTTTAACAGTTTAATTAACGACTTTTTAACCCTTAAACAAATGAGTTCGATTTTTATTTTAAAACAATTTTAGTTAGATACCGAAAAGAGAGACAGGGAGAAGGAGACAGGGAGAAGGAGACAGGGAGAAGGAGACAGAAAAAGCGAGCAGAAAAAGGGGCCGTCCATAAAGTACGTCACGCTATTTTTGACCATTTTTGACCCCCCCCTCCCCCCTGTCACAAACTGTCACAAATCTCTGGACCCCCCCCCCTAAAGTACGTCACACTTTCGAATTTTTTTTTAAATTAACACCTAATTAAAATATTTAATTTAATACTTAAATTACACTTCACCATTAAACTGTATTAAAATATAAACTTTCCAATTAAAAGTAGGGATGTACCAGATTCAAAATTTTGAAATCTGGCCGGAGCTGAATTTGGCCGGATTTATGAAGTGAAATCCGGCTGGTGCCGAAATCAGATTTCTTAAAATGGCCGGATTCCTGATTTGCCGGAGCCATTATGAATATATATATAAATTAGGAATCTACCGGCCAGCCGGATTTATAAAGTGAAACCTGCCGGAGTCGAAGCCAGGGCCGGATTTTTTTTAAATAGCCGGATTCCGGATTTGCCCGGAGCTGGAGCCGAAATCCCGTACACCCTCACTTAAAAGAACTATCATATTATTAAAATGACTTTAATAGTAGAATAGTTAATTGGCAACAGTTGTCACAGTTATTCAATGAAATAGTAACTCAATCTAGATCAAATTTGAAAAGAAAAATTGCAAAAATTACACTTGACAATTGTATAATACACATAATTTCTCTGCTAACTTTTCATTTACAATGAGTGAGGTTAAGTTTTAGATAATCTTCCGATTATGCAATCTATTGACACAGGATAATAAGTAGATTAGCGAAACTTGACCTCACCCAGAGATTAAATAATACAAAGAAAACAAAACAATTTGACTTTTAAAAAAAAAGACTAGATTGACAAATTATGTGACCAACTCGTGTGCTATATTGAATCTGTTTATTATGGTCCTATGAATTATGTTTCATTCAAAAATATTCACTGGACATCATCTTACAACGGTGAAATGAAGTTTTCATCCATAGTTACGACTGACATCATTCTTTCACCATCATCGTTTCCTGGAAGAATAATTGCAGACAGATCAAGTCGTCCTCATCTAGCCACTCAACAGCCTCTGTATGTGCATTTTCTTTTCTGGCAATAACTGCCATAGGTTCTCTTTGCCTTCTAGAAGTGATTCTCAAAGGACGGATGCTTTTTAAATCCCTTATATTAACTTCACCGTCGTCTCTGTTTCTCTGTTTCTCTGTCTCTGTCAGTCTTGGGCGGGCGGAAAAACAAAAGTAAAAAATGACCCACTTCCCGTCATGCCATCGAGCTGAAATTTGGCACATGGACCCGTCTCACCTAAAAATGCATCGTATCAAAAATTTCAGATCGATCGAACGTACCGTAATTAAATTAATGCATTTTTAGTTTATCCTAATATAACGTATGTAATTCAAATTCACGGTTTGTTATTGTTTTTTTTCTTCCACTTCCCCGTGAGAGTTTGAGTTGACGCCGACCGTCGTGCCGACACCCTCACGTCCCACCCCTCGTTTAATATTAAAGACAGGGGACATCACTCGGTGTCAGTCTGTAAATGTTTGTAACGTTGGAACATAATCAATACTTTTAGTTCTGTCTCATATATAAGGGATTTATTGTCAAAAACTTTGTTTTTACGGGTTTGTTTTATTATCTGAGTTGATTCTGGAACAGTTTGGGTGGGCACATTCTCCTGAGCCCGAGCTCTGTGTTGTCCTGTATGTTTCTTCAAAATGTTTGTGAGGCTAAATATAAGTGACCTACTTTGCAAAGTAGATCAAATAAGCTGGTAATCATATGGTTGTACTTTGAAAACTCCTGTTGATCTTGGCATAATGTCATCAAATTTGAGAGTTTGTGCTACAATCAAGGAAGGACATTTATGAGAATCTGCATCTTTCGAAGCTTTGAGTCCATCAACTATTTGGTTGATTGGGATTGGAGGAGGGGAAGAATCTTGAAGGTAAAACGTTGAAATATGAGCTTCATGCTTTGTCGTAACATTTCATGTCCTGATATTTAACAATTTGAGTGAAGTATTGGCTGGTGCGAACATGATTGTCAAACCATACCTGATCCTTATATTTGTAATATTAGTGCTGCTGCATCCAATTCAGATTTATGAAGAACACATTCAGGAGATACGCATTTCATGCTATTTTGACATAAAACTAATTCTAATTTTTCAAAAAAAAATTTGAAAATTATTTTTAAAGCTATTTAAATTCTACTAAAAAAATATATAAATAAATTAGAAAAAAAATAATTAAAAAATAAATGTGTGACATCACACATGGCCTGACCCCCCCTCCCCCCTGTCACAAAGTGTCACACTTTCTTAGACCCCCCCCCCTCGGAGCGTGACGTACTTTATGGACGGCCCCAAATACAAAACAAAAACTTAAGACAGAGTGCCATAGTGAGACAGATGTACACACAAATATATATTTTTGAGAAATAGAAAGAAAGACAAAGCGATAGAACGAGAGAAATAGAGCGATTTAAAAGCAGTAAGAAAGTGAATGAGAGCAAGAAAGGGGGAGTAAGATATACATATAAAGAGTGAGAGGGGGGAGAGACAACGCAATCAATAAAAACAGGGTAGTGAAGAAAAATGAGGAAACAATGCACCATGTAAAAACTGTTTACTCCCAAACACTATCTATACATTTATCAATAAATGTCAAAATATCATTATTATTTTGCTTTAACTGGCAGTAAAATATCATCTTCGATATATTTGCTATAAGAGTGCATTGTAATTTTTTTACTGTGCTAGATTTCCATTTTTTTCAAAAATGATGATATTAAAGATCCCATGTTCAAAGTGTTTTACCGTGTGACCGGCGGAGAGTGGATTTTACCGGAAATACCAAGGATATACACAAATTGGAACTAACAGAAATAATAGATGTGATTATAAAATCCAACTGTTTCTCTATGTATTTGTCAAATAATTTTTATATAACTTGTTTTTTTAACCCTGTGACAAGGAAATTTGTTTAGCTTTTTCTATATTAAAATTGATTTTTAAAAAATTCTTTTATGTTTAAATAAAAAGTTACGCAATGCAAAAGTTCTTATTTTTGAAAATGGTGGTGAGAAACATTAGATGAAATTGAATAAATTCGTTGAACATGTTTTTTATGAGGAAACAAACGCCCTTGTTTGTTTTGTCAAATATACTTTTCACGCTGTGAAACCTTGCATTTAAATGAATATTTATTAAGCGATTTAAGCAGTAGTTGGTACATTTAGTCTAAAAATTGTGGTTTGAAAAGTAAAGAGTGGAAAGAAAATGTCTGGATAAAATAACATGCACATTTAGACAAACGAATGTTAGCTTTGCTTTACAAAGTTCAAAATTTTAGCTGTTCTTCACCAAGTGAAACTTTTAGCTGTTCTTCACCAAGTGAAATTTTTAACTATGCTTCACCAAGTTTAAGCTTCAAATATAATTTTCCAGATGGAGGCCAGTAGCACAAAACGTTTCGCATGTAAAGATGCAACCACAGATTTTATCAGAAAACCTCTCAATGTCAACACTTTATAAAAATGTGAAGTCTTGAATAAATTTCCCGCTGTGTGGCTCTATTATTTTATAACGCGATGTTTTCAAAGTGCATTTCTTTCGTCGAAATCTCATTGTTTAAAAATAATGTGTAGCATTTATTTTTTCTTTTGATTTATTACTTTAAAGTGAAATGATCTAACACGACGTACTGTCTATTCGTCTCTATTTAACAGAGGAAATATGTGGGTAGGGGAGCACAGATCTATTGTATTTGTTTTATGTCCAGATTCTAGATGAAGAAATAAGTCAATATTTTTTCAACTTTTTTTAAACGTTCCTTATTTAAACGATTTTTCCCCTATTACTTAAAATGTGAATTTTAAGAATAAAAGTTTAATTAATTTTTTTAACAAACTATTAATTTGTATTTACTTAAATGTAATTTTTTATTTGAAAGTGGGTATCCTTTGCAAAATTGCAAAAAATAATTTTAAATTTTAAAAAAAGAAAATTAAAAAATTAAAAGAAAATGCCTTAAGATTCTTTACCAATAACGAACATTCGTGTAACCTTGGACCAGTTCTTGTGTCGAGGACAAGTGAAAGTAATATTTAATTGACATCAAATACAGAGAAACAAGGGCTGAAAATAAAATGTTCGTCATATTTTATTTTATTATCGTTGATTTTCTTTTTATATTCCATTTATACAAATTGTCTTTCTTTAATACCAGGTGTGGTACGACATATCTTAAAAAACTTTTCTGTGCCAAGTTTTAATGATTATTTTGTTTGTAAATGAACTTTTACTCTTTATTTAATTCTACGTGTTGAGTAATGTGGTGTTTGTTTTGTCTTGCTTCAGATTACGCTACATAACAGTAGACCAGACATTTAGTAAACACAGTCATAATTAGGAAAACTTTAATTTGTGTTAGAAGAGAAAGTTGTTTTTTTCCTTGGAGTGGTTAGATGTGGTTAGATGAGGTTAGATGGGGTTAGATGTAAATAGATGTGGTTAGATGTGAAATATGTGGTTAGATGTGATTATATGTGGTTATATGTGATTAGATGTGGTTAGATGTCGTTAGATAATGTGGTTAGATGTCATTAGATAATGTGGTTAGATGTCGTTAGATAATGTGGTTAGATGTCGTTAGATAATGTGGTTAGATGTCGTTAGATAATGTGGTTAGATGTCGTTAGATAATGTGGTTAGATGTCGTTAGATAATGTGGTTAGATGTCGTTAGATAATGTGGTTAGATGTCGTTAGATAATGTGGTTAGATGTCGTTAGATAATGTGGTTAGATGTCGTTAGATAATGTGGTTAGATGTCGTTAGATAATGTGGTTAGATGTCGTTAGATAATGTGGTTAGATTTTTTGACTGTGATAATCCAAATCACCTAGTTTCAAACACATCCTCGACATTGTTTAAAATGAGGAATCGTTACCCAGTCTATTCACACTAGAACATGATAATTGTAACATAATTCAACCAAATAACAACAAATACAATCTGTCCACGCACAGACGCACAGTCATTTACTTTTAGTGCATCTGGTTAAACTCTTTTTTCTATAAAGATTTTAACTCTGTCCAGCTAATACCCGCATTCAAATAAATCTTGACTTCAGTCATTTTGTCACGCATTCCTTTCCTGAATCCTATTCATACTCTCAAGGGTTCATTCCCTATGACACCCCACACCTTGTATTTATATATATATATATACATATATATGCGCACATATTTAAAACTCTTCTCGATACCCGAATCTATTGTCAGCAACTTCAGATCTCTACCGCGAGAGTTGCAAGCCGTCTCATAAGTGACTAAACTCATCACTCAACGCAACAAGAAATAATCAGTCCACCACTGATCTAGTTTAGTCCTTGTACTTCCAACGAAACTAAACAAATAATAACAACACGCACCCCCGAAAAGATCAATTTAATTGTTGCTTACAGATCATAAGGTTTGGATGGTAGAGAACTTAACAAATGGCCGCCATGACCCCAGAAAACTACCCGAAAATCGAAAGTAATTTTCCCGCGGCTGTAAAAACAGGCGAGCCGGCCAGTTATTTACTGTCATTAAATACTTCCGGTTACAGTTAGGGCTGTGTTGGGTAGGGGGTGAGACCAGACTACGGGGTGAAGGGGGGCTGGTAGAGTTGTGGGTGATGATGTTTGGATAATATTTTTCAAAAAGGACGAAGGTATAACGTAGAAAAAAGGAGTGATGTACAGAGGGCCTTTTTATCTAAACCTTGTAGGTTTGTATTTGTGTGACAATGGAAACTGTAGGTTTGTATTTGTGTGACAATGGAAACTGTAGGTTTGTATTTGTGTGTTAATGGAAACTGTAGGTTTGTATTTGTGTGACAATGGAAACTGTCGGTTTGTATTTGTGTGACAATGGAAACTGTAGGTTTGTATTTGTGTGACAATGGAAACACTGCAGCACTTCTAGCTAAGTCTGCTTACTTATTTTATGATTTATTTAAAATAGTATTTAAAACATTGTATTTTGTGCTATCGGCTCTATAGGTGACAAACTTTAAGACATTTACTGAGGTGTATAAAAACGATGCTTGCAAAGCTGAGTTAAACGCTTAAATACATTAGTTTTTTTTAAATATATTTTTTAAAAATCACAGTTAGGTAGAAAGAATATGAAAGATAAACAGGAGATGCTATGAAGCTAGAATATTTCACCAGTCTATTAAAAGGCTTAAAACTTAAGTTTTAAACAGACTAAGGGGATGAGTAACTTACATTTGTTTCATTAGTGACTCTAATTTCTAATTTTAAGAGGTCTTCGTTCTAAGATGTACGAATTATGTCTGCATACATACTGAGGCTTTTGTGTACACTGGTTTGTTTACGGGGGAATATTCATAGCTATTAATAATATCACACTGTGAACAAAAGCTGCCTCGATCGCCTAGGTTCAAAGTACACTTGGCGATCTGACATCATTAGATCGTGGTGTGTCATGAACTCCATCGGATGAGGCTCATGAGCTGAGTAGAGAGAGATGTTTCTCACTGACACAATGGATTGATGATTGACTGTTTTCACGGTCAGCCATGGGCGGAGACAGCCTTGGTTGGCGCCATGTGTTCTACTAGAAGTGTGTATGTCGCGAGTACCAGGGTTCATTTCCACTGGAACAATGTATATTGGCATAGAAGAAGGGCCAATTGCCATTTGTATCAATTAGCATTCCTCTTAGTAGAAAGATATATTGTCCTTAGAGGCGTGGTGCATCCCCATTAATAGACAAGTAAATTTACTACTAGTAGTGTAGGTTTCCCGTCCATAATAGCAGGGTTTATGTCCCCTAGTAGCAAGGCTTATGTCCCCTAGTTGCAGGGTTTATGTCCCCTAGTAGCAAGGCTTATGTCCCCTAGTTGCAAGGATTATGTCCCCTAGTTGCAGAGCGCACACCATCTAGTAACCGGAAGTATACCCCTTAGAAGCCACTTATATGCCGATATTCGAAGAAGGTAGTACATCGATTGTAACCTCTGCTTTTGTCCTAAACACAAAGTGTTAGAATCCTATTAACGAATAATGATTACGCCTCCGACAAGCAAAAATACGTGACTTTGTTTTGCAAGGTCAAGTCATTTTTTGTCATAACAATTTACATAGTTTAGAATTGATTTTATTGACACATTGAGGTACAATTTTTAAAAAATCTATTAATAATTAGTTGTAGAAATTTAAAAATCTTAATCACAATGAAACAAAATATTTCAGCCATTATAGAACTCTGTTTCCTAGTGCACTCTACGTTAAACATGTTCACACTCCACTAATGAAAAGATCACTCTCTGTAGACACGAACGTGTTTCTACATCGATTGCCTCCATAGGAATGTTGGTGAACTTCATGACGTCATCAATTCCTGATGATGGATCGGCAAACCTTTCAAAGATCAGATCAATTTGTTTGGTACACACAACTTTTGAAGACCTTCCCCCCTCACCCCCACCCCCCTCACCCCCTCACCCCCAACCCCCTCACCCCCACCCTCGCCCACCCGCCGACAAAAAATATACTTAAACTTTTCATAGAAAATCAAGAACTGAGGGTCTGTGCCAATGTCCAGGTAATGTTGGTTGTTGAGCTCCAGCATGAGTTTAATGTGGGTTAAAATACCCGAGGCAAGCTGTCTTTAAGAAAGTGGAAGAAGATTTTTTTTTCCAATAAATAAATAGAATTTAATCATGGATTCGACGTAATGAAGATTGGTGAGGCTTTACATCGGGTTAAATTCTCCAAGACAATAACACACCCCCACCCCCCCCCCGCCCCACCCCCACACACTAATCTGACCGTGGGCGGCATAAAATCGAACAAAGAGCGCTGTCTAGTTTCTATGATCAATGAGTGAATGTCTATTAGTATAAACATAAGATCATCTCAACGTTATTTTTAAAAAAAATTCTTTGTAGTAATGTTTTGATATTAACGAAGCTTCGGCACTGATTAATGGAGTATGCATTCATTGGTTTATTTGTTATATAACCCCTGGTAGCAAAAGCAAGCAAAGGTCTGTTAAAACTATGCTACATTTATTAACGGAAAAAAATGTTTCCTCTTTACTAGTCTGGAAAATATTTATTCGGTCAGTAGGGAGTCTAGTGTTAAAATATTTCATGATGAAAACAGTACATACTATTGTATTTTTTTTCAATTACTTATCAAGAGCTATTCAAATGGGCTTCATTATAAAACTCTAAATGGTTTCAAAAAATGAGTTTTTTTTGTTTAAAAAAAAATTTGTATGCACTGTATTACAACCTTTTCACATTTGCGTTCTTTAATTAAAATTGCATGGACTTTATTTATTTCAGACACACACTGCTGTGACTGTAATGGTACATTGAGTGATGACCATGTCAGACAAAGGATAACTTTGGTGTGGTTTAAGGTGTTGTCTAAGTGTTGCCATAGGTGTTGTATGAGATGGTGTTGAGCTGTTTTCTCGGGTTTTGTTTAAGATGATAATCAGTGATGGTGTGTAAGGTGATATCAGAGATGGATTGTAAGGTGATATATGAGATGGTGGATAAGGTGATATATGAGATGGTGGATAAGGTGATATATGAGATGTTGTATGGTGATATCTGAGATGGTGGATAAGGTGATATATGAGATGGTGTATGGTGATATCTGAGATGGTGGATAAGGTGATTTATGAGATGTTGTATGGTGATATCTGAGATGGTGGATAAGGTGATATATGAGATGTTGTATGGTGATATCTGAGATGGTGGATAAGGTGATATATGAGATGTTGTATGGTGAAATCTTAGATAGTGGATAAGGTGATATATGAGATGTGTTATGGTGATATCTGAGATGGTGGATAAGGTGATATATGAGATGTTGTATGGTGAAATCTTAGATAGTGGATAAGGTGATATATGAGATGTGTTATGGTGATATCTGAGATGGTGGATAAGGCGATATATGAGATGTTGTATGGTAATATCTGAGATGGTGGATAAGGTGATATATGAGATGTTGCATGGTGATATCTGAGATGGTGGATAAGGTGATATATGAGATGTTGTGTAAGGTGATAACAAAGAATATGTTTAGTGTTATGCTTAACATGATATTTAAGGTGTTTGAAGTAATATAGGATTGGTTAGTGTTATAATAAATAAAGATGTTTACTTTGATATGAAATCGACAGACTAGCTTTGACATTGTGAGACGAGATATGAAATCTTGAGAATAGAGATGAAATCGTAAGACTAGAAATGAAATCTTGAGAATATGGATGAAGTCGTGAGAATAGATATGAAATCGTAAGTGTAGAGAAGAAATCATGAAATTAGAAATGAAATCCTGAGACTACATGAAGTCGTGAGACTAGAGATGAAATTGTGAGAATAGATATAACATCGTGAGACAAGATATGAACTCGAAGAGAAAAGAACTTAAAGCCTGGAGAAAAAAAAATTGTATGCGTCAGAATTTATGAAATCAAAGAGCAAATATCAACAGGAAATCACGAGCCCAGAGAGGAAATGTGAGGCGGTACATGACCAAAAATCGTATATCGATCCAGATCTGAAGCACCGTGTGCCTCACACTAAAACCAGCAAACCAACACCCACACTGCCGCCACTTATATTCTCATAGTCAAATAAGGTTTTCAAGATGTCTCCCATATCTGATTGATGTGGAGATAATTAGCTATTGATACGTCGGGCGCCAGGGGCGAGGAATGGCTGTACAGCGGCGGTGCCTAATGGGGCGACTTCACACAGGACTAAGAGGTTGGCTGAAGATCCTGGGTTGGCCAGAGGGCACCATTAATGACCTGTACTTCGTATTCGACACCGGGAAATTTGGACGAGAGATGTTCGATTCACACAACTGGAAAGGAAAGCGAATTAAATATTGAAAATGACGTCATTTTAATTTGCGTAGTTTAAAAAAGACGCTTAACTCATTCATGGAAAGAAACACAGCTAAAAACATCGGCATTTCAGTTGCGGAGAGAATCCCTTATCCTCTTCGCCGAGAATTCCCCAGGACTGTGCAATGCTGAGGTTTTTAAAGCTGATGTCAACAATATGTTCTTGTCTGTGCTGGCCTCCGGGCACAATTTTATTAGGCGCAACTTGTCCTTCCCCCGCCTTGATTTACATACTGTTGGACTGTACATTTGACATTTACAAATGTATTGGTTAGGAAGGTGTTAGTTGTTTGTATAACTCATGGACGGGGCATTTGGCGCAGGTTTGTTTGTGTAACATGTGGTTCACGTATTTCTTTGGTTTCACATGTTTCCCACGGGTTATAACGCCTTTAGCGGTATAATGTTCGAACCAAGTTAGAAGATAGAAAATAAAGACATTTACGTTTAATTGTTGATTGTCTCTTAACTGTTAATGTCATTACAAAAACATACAAAATCTATTTGATCGAGAATTTCAAACACATCAAAATCTAATTTTTAGGAGACATTGCTTGAACATTATCTTGAGTCATGTTAGAATGTAACACTGAGAGTTTCTTTGGAAACCAACGATAGTATGGCAAAGCAAACCTGTAAGAGATATTGTACTGTGTTTCAGGATAAGTTAAGTCGAATTATCTGAAATACATAGCCTCTGTATTATGTTTTCGAAGTTACCAATGCCCATTGAGTATGAAATAATGCCAGTCCCAGCTCTGATGGCATTCAATGATATTGTTGGCAAGCTTACCAAAAATGGAAAAGCGAGGCGTGTTAGCGAAAACTGTAAGCGGCTTATGTTAAAATTTCATGGAAATGACATGGTCGGTGCTACATCTTTTGCTGACACAAACTGAGGACAGTCCTAATGTTCTGACAAGACTTAAGATTTCTGGTCACTCGAAATTTTCCACATTTCTCAACTTGTGGTCACTCCAAATACCCTAAACTTTTAACTTGTGGTCAGAAAAAATATTATGGCCATCAACTTGTGGTCAGACCCAATATCCTAGACCAGTGGAGACGAACTTTATTCAACCAAAAGCCACTTATGTATAACAAAGTGCCAAAACTCCAATGAAACACGAAAAGTGGGGTTTGGTTCAGCTTGTTAGATTTAGGAAGTAATACAATATTTTATTTGCTTGCCGGCTGATGAGGCTCTGCGTGCCGACTGTGACACATGGGCCATAGGTTCGCCATCACTGTCCTAGACGTTCAAATAGTGTTCAGTCCAAATATACTTTACATTCAACTCGTGATAAGCCAAGATATCATAGTCTCTCCAATTGAAATAAGGGTATATATCATCTCAATTCGATGTCAGTGTAAATATCAGTGCACTTCTTTAACAGTGCAATCACGCCATCACCCTCACCACCTCCAATTTATGAGGTTTTACTCCAGATCTGGCAAACGATCACCGCAATAATGATAAATCAATTAGCTACAGTTTCATTTCCGTCCTCAGAATTTTTTTTCTTCTGGCATCTGACATTTCCCCGTACGACCTGTCCAGCAATATATCACAATTAACAGCCTCAAGTTGGGACGCAAGGTGACGGACATTACAAAGGCTGTTCAATAATAGGGGTGGACATTCACATTTATCAGTAAAGTAAACTCAATTCTAGAAACATGTGTTCAGTGAATAAAACTGGACCAAAGTGAGTACACACCTAAAGGTTGACTGTACATAATACAATTTACACAGGGTCGGGGGCCGCTTATCAAGTTCGTGGGAAAGGGGGGTGACAGATGACTCATTCAATAACCTTCCTCCTCCCACGCTCTCAATCCCCCCCCCCAACAAAAAAGGCGTCTGTTATACTACTATATCTCAAAGCAACTATTTGCACACGCAAGGTAAGGATGTAAACAGTAAACTACACGCATTCTCTCCTAAGTTTGGACACATACATTACTTTAAACAATAAACTGTGCACAAAATTAGCAAAGGTCTTAAAATAAATTAAAATATGAACGACTTTAGAGATGGTTAAATCTTCTTTACACCCTCTGGATGATAACATCACGAGAAAACAAAGCCACGACAGAACGGGAGTGGGGGCGAAAATAGTGCATGGAGGTACGAGCTACTTAATAACATGCAAGACACGTGGAAGGAAAGATAAGGCAAGTGATTGAGATAAAAGAAAAATTGATGTTGATAGATATGGAAAAATAAAAAATTAAACTGGACGCTTTTATGGGCAGGTAAGCAAAGGAAAATAACAAATAATCTTAAAATAGTTTTTTGTATATGTGTGTTTGGTGTCTGTATCTCTTTCTCGATTGTTCTTTAAAAAACTTCAATTTCAATAAAACTTTCATTGCAGTTATAACTTTTGTCTCCTTCTGAAATAAACCTTAGACTGTAAAATACGTATCAACAGCTATCACTTACCAAGCTATTATAATGGCCAGACCATGTAGATGTGTAGAGTAACCACCTGTGCAAAGTGCCATCTCGGTAAATTCCTGTTTATATTTTATTTAAAAACTTTATCGCAGTCTTATTCTATATGATATATTTATCTTTATCGCAGTCCTATTCGATATGATATATTTATCTTTATCGCAGTCTTATTCTATATGATAGATTTATCTTTGTCGCAGTTCTTTTCTATATGATATATTTATCTTTATAGCAGTCTTATTCTATATGATATATTTATCTTTATCGCAGTCCTATTCTATATGATATATTTATCTTTATCGCAGTCCTATTCTATATGATATATTTATCTTTATCGCAGTCCTATTCTATATGATATATTTATCTTTATCGCAGTCCTGTTATATATGATTTATTTATCTTGAAATGCCCACTCTCACAACCAGGTGGCTGAATCTCTTCTTACGGTAGTGACGTACACTTCACTAATTTCAAAATGAAGTTTGTCAGGATAGTTCATCAATTTTTCGGCCGAATTAATCACTAATGTTGATTAATTGTGTTAGTTTACAAAATAAATGCCCGTACGGCATTAAAGCTCTGAGTATAGAACTATGATTGACATTCAATCTCTTTCATTTTAACGGAAAACTAGGCCAGGTCTCAGCCATCAGGATTCACCAATTATGGATGCGCTATTTAATAACCATAATCTGTTGCTTTATGAGTAAAAGCGTGAATTAATATTTATTTAGTCATTAATGTTTATGGTCTCAAGATGTGTGCCACTCATAGTAAGTCTAAATGTTTAGAATTTTTAAATGAGTTAGTCTAAATATAGTACAATCTAAATGTTGACAAATTGTTTGTTGATTTCAAACCCGGCTAGCATTAAATAAAAATAAAATGTTATTCAAAGTTTTACATCAATTCAAAAATAATTTGAAATTGAAAATATTGCTTCTAGAATAATTGTTTTCCCCAACAGGTCAAAATATCTAATCAGTATTTATTTTAGACAACACAATATTTGTTGTTAATTAGTCGACCTTTTGTACTTAGCCAAGAAAGAACCAATTCCGGTATATATAATTTTTACCTCTGTTATGACAACGCAGCCAGTGGAGGATGATCAGATATATCCTTTAAACTTACTGAAACTCAATGAAAACTCCTGTATTGTGATGATGTCATGTTAAATTATCGTTCGGAAATAAGTTCCATCTTTTTTTCATCCCTGTATAAATCAGAGGCTTTGTAAGGTGAAGTTAGATAACGTAAGTTATTGTTCCGACAAGGGTGAGAGTCGGTGTGACAGAGGGAGGGATATTTATTGAAACTACAGGCTTAAAATCTAATGAGTGATGTAAACTGGTGATGACATGTCACTAGAATCTTATACCAAGAAAATAGTAGTGTAGTAGTATAGGACTGTTACAATCAGTTGTCTCTTATACCAAGAAAACAGTATTAGTATAGGACTGTTAGAATCAGTTGTCTCTTATACCAAGAAAACAGTAGTAGTATAGGACTCTTAGAATCAAAGGCTCTTCTCCATATACTATAACACTGCTAGGTACCGATAGACTCTAACACTCATACACTCTAGGACGATTTGGTATTCCAACACTATTAGGCAATTTGGGACAGACATTAAATTGAAATTCACAAAATGATTGCAGGCATGAAAGGGATGTTTCGTTTACAAATGAATCTGTAGTCGGAGGCCATTTGTCGGGGGCGTTTTGTCTGTGAACACATTAAAGGAAACGAAGACAAGTGACATAGCACTTGTAGATTAAATTTCACACATTAGAGATCTAGATAGCCTGCTTGTCGTATGTTTTTTACCTATATAAATTGATTATAAATAAACTTTCTTATAATCTTAATTATATTACATTTAAAAGTGCAAAAAATTTCATAAATAACAAATGTCAAAAACACGGAATTTTTAATGTTAATATTTCAATATAATTTTATTTTCTTAAAAAAATTACTACAAAAAAACATGTATTGTTAAACAGTATGCAATTTTAAACTAAATATATATTTAATTGTTAAATTTTAAGAAGTTACATCCCTTTGATGTAATTTAATTTAAATGTCTAAGGAAGATTTATCACTCTACATTTATGTATTATCATAATTATAATTATCAATTTTTGAAATATTTATTTTATTATATTTTGTAATAGTTTTATTTTATTAATTTTAAAAAAATATTATTGAGTAAAATTTTGCAAAACATATATCGGCCACTTCTCGAAACGGCTGGCCAGTTGGCGAAATGGCTAGTGCCGATTCGCCAAAGTGCGCGCAAAGCCAGAAGAAAGCAGTAATTAGCAGATTGAAGGTTAACTATGTAAAGTATTCCTATGGTGGTGAAGATATCAAGAAGCTCATAAGCAACTTCTTCTGCTGTTTTGTTTTTAAGAGGTCGCAATTTTACAAACTTGGTTAAATGATCCTGATAATCTTATATATGTATGTATAAAAATGAAAGTATGTATGTCTGTCTGCATGTCCCTTATAGCTGACTACACTGTGCAGTTCTGAGGTGTTTAAAGCTGAGGTCACAAGTTGTTCTTGTCTGTGTTGGCCTCCGGTTACAATTTTATTAGGAGCAACTTGTCCTTCCACCGCCTAAATTTACATAC
This sequence comes from Ampullaceana balthica, assembly GCA_944989445.1. Lineage (NCBI taxonomy): Eukaryota > Metazoa > Mollusca > Gastropoda > Lymnaeidae > Ampullaceana > Ampullaceana balthica. The sequence continues at coordinate 2,001,629 of CALYLW010000016.1, read as the reverse complement.
TTTTGTACCGAGGCAGTTGGGGTTAGCGACACTTATCGTGTTTGCTCACACATGGAATGATCTATAGACCACTGGCACCAGGATATCATCTATAGACCACTGGCACCAGGATATAATCTATAGACCATTGGCATCAGGATATCATCTATAGACCATTGGCATCAGGATATCATCTATAGACCATTGGCACCAGGATATCATCTATAGACCATTGGCATCAGGATATGATCTATAGACCATTGGCACCAGGATATCATCTATAGACCATTGGCACCAGGATATCATCTATAGACTATTGGCACCAGGATATCATCTATAGACCATTGGCACCAGGATATCATCTATAGATCATTGGCATCAGGATATCATCGATAGACCATTGGCACCAAAATATCATCTCTAGACCGTTGGCATCAGGATATCATAAATAGACCAATGGCACCAGGATGTCATCTATAGACTATTGGCACAAGGATATCATCTATAGACCATTGGCATCAGGATATAATCTATAGACTATTGGCACCAAGATATCCCCTATAGACCATTGGCACCAGGATATAATCTATAGACTATTGGAACCAGGATATTATCTATAGACTATTGGCACCAGGATATCATCTATAGACCATTGGCACCAGGATATTATCTATAGACTATATGCACCAGGATATCATCTATAGACCATTGGCACCAGGATATCATCTATAGACTATTGGCACCAGGATATCATCTATAGACCATTGGCACCAGGATATCATCTATAGACCATTGGCACCAGAATATTATCTATAGACTATTGGCACCAGGATATCATCTATAAACCATTGGCACCAGGATATCATCTATATACTATTGGCACCAGGATATCATCTATAGACCATTGGCACCAGGATATCATCTATAGACTATTGGCACCAGGATATCATCTATAGACTATTGGCACCAGGATATCATCTATAGACTATTGGCACCAGGATATCACCTATAGACTATTGGCACCAGGATATCATCTATAGACTATTGGCAGCAGGATATCATCTATAGACTTTTGGCACCAGGATATCATCTATAGAATATTGGCACCAGGATATCATCTATAGACTTTTGGCACCAGGATATCATCTATAGACCACTGGCACCAGGATATCACCTATAGACTATTGGCACCAGGATATCATCTATAGACTATTGGCACGAGGATATCACCTATAGACTATTGGCTCCAGGATATCATCTATAGACTATTGGCACCAGGATATCACCTATAGACTATTGGCACCAGGATATCATTGCAGACGTTGAGACACCTCGGATAGAAGAATGCGATGAGATACAATTATACAATTATTTGCCGTTTTGATAAGACTTCAAAAAAGTCGAAACAACTTGGAGCATTTAAAGATTTTTCTTAATTTTACAACAATGTATTGTGTTTTTACAAATGTATTGGTTAGGAAGGTGTTAGTTGTTTGTATAGCTGATGTACGGGGGACATTTGACACAGGTTTGATTGTGTAACATGTGGTTCACGTATTTCTTTTGTTTCACATGTTTCCCACGGGTTATAACGCCTTTAGCGGTATAATGTTCGAACCTAGTTAGAAGATAGAAAATAAAGACATTTACGTTTAATTGTTGATTGTCACTTAACTGTTAATGTCATTACAAAAACATACAAAATATATTGGATCGAGAATTTCAAACCGTCAAAATTTAATTTTCAGGAGACATTGAATGAAAATTATCTTAAGCCATGTTAGAATGTAACACTGAGAGTTTCTTTGGAAACCAACGATAGCGTGGCAAAGAAAACCTGTAAGAGATTTTGTACTGTGGTTCAGGATAAGTTAAGTCGAATTATCTGATTGAGAAAGCCTCCATATGATGTTTTCGAAGTTACCAATGCCCATTGAGTATGAAATAATGCCAGTCCCAGCTCTGATGGCATTCAATGATATTGTTGACAGCTTACCAAAAATGGAAAAGCGAGACGTGTTAGCGAAAACTGTAAGCGGCTTATGTTAAAATTTCATGGAAATGACATGGTCGGTGCTATATCTTTTTGCTGACACAAATATAGGACAGTCCTAATGTTCTGACAAGACTTAAAATTTCTGGTAACTCGAAATTTTCCACATTTCTCAACTTGTGGTCACTCCAAATACCCTAAACTTTTAACTTGTGGTCAGAAAAAATATCATGGCCCTCAACTTGTGGTCAGACCCAATATCCTAGACCAGTGGAGGCGAACTGTATTCAACCAAAAGCCACTTATGTATAACAAAGGGCCAAAACTCCAATGAAACACGGAAAGTGGGGTTTGGCTCAGCTTGTTAGATTAAGGAAGTAATACAATATTTTATTTGCTTTGCCGGCTGATGAGGCTCTGCGTGCCGACTGTGACACACGTGCCACAGGCCCGCCATCACTGTCCTAAACGTTCAAATAGTGTTCAGTCCAAATATACTATACATTCAACACGTAAGAAGCCAAGATATCCTAGTCTCTCCAATTGAAATAAGGGTAAATATCCTCTCAATTCGTTATCATTGTATATTTCAGTGCACTTCTTTAATAGTGCAATCAAGGGATTACGCCATCACCCTCCCCACCTCCAATTTATGAGGTTTTACTCCAGATCTGGCAAACGATCACCGCAGTAAAGATAAATCAATTAGCTACAGTTTCATTTCGGTCCTCTGAACTTTTTCTTCTGGCATCTGACATTTCCCCGTACGACCTGTCCAGCAATATATTACAATTAACAGCCTCAAGTTGGGACGCAACGGGACGGACATTACAATGGCTGGTCAATAATATGGGTGGACATTCACATTTAGCGGTGGAGTTAACTCCATTCTAGAAATATGTGTTCAGTGAATAAAACTTGCTATTACAATAGCCAGACCATGTAGATGTGTAGAGTAACCACCTGTGCAAAGTGCCATCTCGGTAAATTCAAGTTTGTATTTTATTTAAAAACTTTATCGCAATCCCATTCTATATGATATATTTATCTTTATCGCAGTCCCATTCTATATGATATATTTATCTTTATCGCAGTCCTATTCTATATGATATATTTATCTTTATCGCAGTCCTATTCTATACGAAATATTTATCTTTATCACAGTCCTATTCTATATGATATATTTATCTTTATCGCAGTCCCATTCTATACGATATATTTATCTTTATCACAGTCTTATTCTATATGATATATTTATCTTTATCGCAGTCCTCTTCTATACTATATATTTATCTTTATCGCAGTCCCATTCTATATGATATATTTATCTTTATCGCAGTCCTATTCTATACGATATATTTATCTTTATCGCAGTCCCATTCTATATGATATATTTATCTTTAACGCAGTCCCATTCTATATGATATATTTATCTTTATCACAGTCCTATTCTATACTATATATTTTTCTTTATCGCAGTCCTATTATATACGATATATTTAACTTGAAATGCCTATTCTCACAACCAGATGGCTGAATCTCTTCTTACGGTAGTGACGCACACTTCGCTCATTTCATAATGAAACTCGTCACGATAGTTCATCAGTATTCTTGCCAAATTAATCACTAATGTTGATTAATTTTGTTAGTTTACAAAGTAAATGACCCTGTAGCATAAAAGCTCTGAGTATAGAAATATGATTGACATTCCATCTCTTTCATTTTAACGGAAAACTAGGCCAGGTCTCTGCCATCAGGAGTCGCCAATAATGAATGTGCTATTTAATAACCATAATCAGTTGCTTTATGAGTAAAAGCGTGAATTAAAATTTTTAGTCATTATTGTTTAAGGTCTCATGATGTGTGCCACTCATCGTAAGTCTAAATGGTTAGAATTTTTAAATGAGTTAGTCTAAATATAATACAGTCTAAATGTCGACTAATTCCAAAATTATTTGTTGATTTCAAACCTGGCTAGGTTTAAATAAAAATAAAATATTATTTAAAGTTTTACATCAATTCAAAAAAATTTTGAAATTTAAAATATTACTTCTAGTTCTAGAATAATTATATTTCCCAACAGGTCAAAAATATTCAATTAGCATTAAATTTAGACATCCCAATATTTGTTAATTAGTCGACCTTTTGTACTTAGCCAAGAAGAATCAATTCCGGTATATATAATTTTTACCAGCCAGGGGAATCAAATATATCCTTTAAACTTACTGAAATGCAACGAAAACTCCTGTATTGTGATGCTGTCATGTTAAACTATCGCTAGGAAATAGGTTCCATGTTTTTTCATCCCTGTATAAATCAGAGGCTTTTTAAAGGGAAGTTAGATGACGTAAGTTATTGTTCCCACAAGGGTGAGAGTCGGTGTGACAGAGGGAGTGATATTTATAGAAACTACAGTCTTGAATATGATGGGTGATCTAAACTGATGATGACATATCACTAGAATCTTATACCAAGAAAACAGTAGTAGTATAGGTCTGTTAGAATCAGTTGTCTCTTATACCAAGAAAACAGTAGTAGTATAGGTCTGTTAGAATCATTTGTCTCTTATACCAAGAAAACAGTAGTTGTATAGGACGGTTAGAATCACTAGGCTCTTATCCATATAACACTGCTAGGTACTGATAGACTCTAACACTTATACACTCTAGGACGATTTGGTATTCCAACACCCTTAGGCAACTTTGGACAGAAATAAAATTGAAATTCACAAAATGATTGCAGGCATTAAAGGGATGTTTCTTTTTCAAATGAATCTCTAGTCGAACCCGTTTGTCTGTGAACACATTAAAGGAAACGAAGACAAGTGACATAGCACTTGTACATTTAAAAAGCATCTCGAGTTTATAACAACAAGATCACTGTGTTTACCTATATAAATTGATTATAAATAAACGTTCTTAGAATCTTAATTATATTACATTTAAAAGTGCAAAAAATTTCATAAATAATACTTGTCAACTACACAAAAATTTTAATGTTTATATTTCAATATAATTTAATTTTCTTTAAAACATTTATACAAAAAAACATATATTGTTAAACAGTATGCAATTTTAAACTAAATATAGATTAAAATGTTAAATTTTAAGAAGTTGTATCCCGTTGATCTAATTTAATTTAAATTTCAAAAGAAGATTTAACACACTACATCTTTGTATTATAATTTGAATTATCACTACTATTTTGTAATATTTCTTAATAGTTTGATTTTATTTATTTTAAAAAAGATTATTGAGTAAAACTTTGCAAAATATATATATTCTTCACCAAAGCCCAAAATCGGCCACATCGCGAAACGGCCGGCCAGTTCGCGAAATGGCTAGAGTCGATTGGCCAAAGGGCACTCAACGCCCGATGAAAACAGTAATGAGCAGATTGAAGGTTGACTATGTAAAGTAGTCCTATGGTGGTGAAGATATCAAGAAGCTGGTAAGCAACTTCTTATGCTGTTTTAAGAGGTCGGAATATTACAAACTTGGTTCTGATCCTGATAATCTTATACATGTATATATAAAAATGAAAGTATGTCTGTCTCTCTGCATGTCCTTAATAGCTGACTAAACCATTCATCCGTTTGCCATGAAACTTTTGGAGACTTTTTAGTACGCTCCCGTAAATGGCAAATTTTTTTTATATAGCACTCATTGGGCACCGGGGGCCCATAATGTGCTTTTTTTTCTTATATGAGCTATATAAAAATTAGTTTAAGCGATTGCTACTGGGTGAATTGTCCATTCCTTCGGGGCTGGGGGCCCAAAATGACTTTTTTCATAAACTCTTATGATTTTATTTCCGATTCATTTATGACCGATCTTGAGATATATAGACAAATGTATCCATTACGAAATTGAATGAATTGAACATGTGTTTTGAACTTTATATCTTGCACTAAATGAGCCCTTATTGTCATTTTTTAGCTTATATGAGCTACATAAAATTAGTTTATGCGTAAGCTACTTAGTAAATAAATTGATCTTAATCAAACTTTGTATACAAAAACTTGGAAGCCCATATTAAAAATCGTAAGGGCACTAAACTTCTAATGTCTATTTTTTCGGGGCCGGGGCCCAGAGTGTCGTTTTTTATACTCTAACATATTATTTCCTAAATAATGTTTAACGACCTTGAGAAATATGTCCATGGTGAAACTGAATTTAAATGAACAGGTTTTCAAAATGTAAATCTTGAACCGAATCAGGCCGAGGGCCCCTTAATGTTGTTTTTCTCCCCGTATTAGCTACATAATAATAAAAAACGTAAAAACAAAGTTTTTGACTATAAATCCCTTACATATGAGACATAACTAAAAGTATTGATTATGTTCAAACGCAACAAACATTTACAGTCTGACACCGAGTGATATCTCCTTGCTTTAAAACCGGGGGATGGGACGGGAGGGGGTGTGGACATCTCATTTACTGAGATCGTTGCAACGCACGAAGTTGAGTATGAAGCTTGTACTCGCCGTCAGGACTACTTTGCATGTCTATCGTATTCACCTGGCATCTCGAATTAAATTCTTTAAATAACAAAGATTTAGACATTAGACCACTCTCAGGATTAGACAATTTGATCATGCATGGCTTGCATAAGCAAAGATAGAATGTAATGACATTTTTGTACTTAGTTTGTAGCTCCTTTTCCATCCTTGTGCGACCTCCATGTCCAATGTTCAAGTGAGTATCGTGCAGTATGTCGAATAGTTCTTCTCAATGCAGATAGTACAAAATAAAGATATTGTCTCCTGTTACTGGCACAAAAAGTCTTTCTTTACCGCCAATTTCAAGAACATCATATTTTTTTATACGACGATAGTCAACACTTTCTTTTTTATCCTTTGCTCTATTAAAGCGACGTATTTCTGTTTGGTGAGGATCTCCTTATTATTGGCTTTTCCTTGTAATTTGTAACAACACATTCAAATTATCAGAGAATCTGATTTTTATATCAAATGTTATCACTTACACCACTTGCAATAAAACCACTGTGTCAGAATACTAAGAACTAGTCACAATAGCTGGACCTTCTCCGAACAGGACAGACTAACGCAATAGTATTGTCACAGCGTGGCACTTTTTTAAATCCCTTATATTAACTTCGCGGCCGTCTCGTCATCTCTCTCTCTCTCTCTCTGTCTGTCTTGGGCGGGCGGGCGGAAAAACAAAAGTAAAAAATGACCCACTTACCGTGATGCAATCGAGCTGAAATTTGGCGCACTGGCCCGTCTGACCTAACAATGCATCGTATCAAAATTTCAGATCAATCGATCGTAAAGTAATTAAATTAATGCATTTTTAGTTTATCCTTATATGAGGTATGTAATTCAAATTCACGGTTTGTTATTGTTTTTTTTCCCATGTGAGAGTTTGAGTTGATGCGTAGACGCGACCCATCGACGTACCCGCGTGCTTTTGTTTACATTTTACTGAGCTCAGTCCCCCCCCCCTAGGGTTATGAAGCAAGGTTGAGTTAAGAGTTTGAAAATTTCAGTGCGACCACGTGTTAATTTCCAATGCGTTATTTCGTGAAATCGGTTAAGTCGCAGTAATTCCATGGCTCTCAAATTTTGTGCCGTAACACAGCAAATTCGTTCTGCTATCCAAGAAATAGGGAAGAAAAACAATGACAGTAAAAAGCAATCATTGTTGAGTAGCTGGTTAATAAAGAAATAACTTTCAAAATGAACATAAATGTTTGTTTTTTTTTGGGTTTTTTTTTGGTTTTTTTACGGATTCTTGCAATTAACATTCGGCTTGCTACAAAGCATCAGTTATAAACAATTACCGATTTTTCTGTAATTTTTGTAATTAAATTTTTTAAATATTTTAGATTAAAACAAACGTACAAGGATATGTATTAATAAATATAATACATGAGCATAAACTTTTAAAAATAAAATACTGTTGCCACTAGACCCGTCACCCGACGCCGCGCGCCGAAGTTGGGGAATTTTCATGACGTCATCAATTCCTGATGATGGATCGGCAAACCTTTCAAAGATCAGATCAATTTGTTTGGTACACACAACTTTGGTCGACCCACCCCCAAACGCTCACCCCACCCCACCCCCGAAAAAATATATATTTAAAATTTTAATAGAAAAACTAGAATTTTGGGTATGTCGACTCCGGCCAATGTCCAGGTAATTTTAGTGGTTGAGCACCAGCATCAGTTTAATGTGGATTAAAATACCCGAGGCAAGTTGTCTTAAGAAAGTGGAAGAAGATTTTTCAAATAAATAAATAGAATTTAGTCTTGAATTCGACGTAGTGAAGATTGGTGAGAATTTAAATGGGATTAAATTCTCCAAGACAATAACCACCCCCCCCCCAACACACTAATCTGACCCCGGGTGGTATAAAATCGAGCAAAGACTGCTTTTTAGTTTATATGATCAATTTTCATATATGAATGAATGTCTATTTGTATAAACAAAAGATAATCTTAAAATTTTATTTTTTTTAAATGTCTTTGTAGGAAATGTTTTGATATTAATGAGGCTTCGGCAATTATAAATGGATTAGGTTTTCATAGGTTTATTTGTTAGATAACCCCTGGTAGAAAAAAACAACCAAAGGTCGGTTAAAACTATGCTACATCTATGAAAGGGAAAAGAAAATTCATCTTTACTATTCTGGATACAATTTATTCGGTCAGTAGGGAGTCTGGTGTTAAAATATTTCATGATGAAAAGAATACAAACAATTGTTTTGTTGTTTTTTTTTAGATTTCTTATCAAGAGCTATTCAACTGAGCTTTTTTTTTATAAAACTCTAAATGTTTTGAAAAATTGGGTTACCGAAAACAAATATTTGTATGCATATTATTACAACTTTATCACATTCGATTTTTAAATTAAAATTGTCTGCTTGAGGAAATTGTTTATTTTTGTCACAAATTATGGTGACTGTCGTGATACACTGTGTGATGGCCACGTATGACTAATGGTGATTTCGGTGTGGTTTACGGTGTTGTCTAAGTGTTGCCAGAGGTGTTGTATAAGATGTTGTTAAGGTGTTTTTTCTCAGGTGTTGTATGAGATGGTGTTAAGGTGTTTTCTCAGGTTTTGTGTAAGGTGATATCAGAGATGGTGTGTAAGGTGATATCAGAGAAAGTGTGTAAGGTGATATCAGAGAGGGTGTGTAAGGTGATATCTGAGATGGTGTGTAAGGTGATATCTGAGATGGTTGATAAGTTGATATCTGAGATGTTGGATAAGTTGATATCTGAGATGGTGTAAGGTGATATCTAAGATGATGTTTGGTGTGATGTTTAACATGATATTTAAGGTGTTTGAAATAATAAATTTGTGGTTGGTGTAATAATATATAAAGATTTTTAATTTGAGATGAAATCGTGAGATTAGAGATGAAATCGTGGGACTAGAGATGAAATCATGAGATTAGAGATGAAATCGTTGGACTAGATATGAAAATATGGGACTAGAAATGAAATCGTGGGACTAGAAATGAAATAGTGAGAAAAGATATGAAATCGAGGAGAAAAGAAGTCTGTAGGAAAAAAAAATTGCATCAGAATTTATGAAATCAAAGAACAAATATCAACAGGAAATCACGGGCCCAGAGAGGAAATGTGACGTGGTACATGACCAAAAATCGTATATCAATCCAGATCTGAAGCACCATGTGCCTCACACTAAAACCAGCAAACCAACACCCGCACTGCCGCCACTTATATTCTCATAGACAAATAAGGTTTTCAAGATGTCTCCAATATCTGATTGATGTGGAGATAGTTAGCTATTGATACGTCGGGCGCCAGGGGCGTGGAATGGCTGTACAGCGGCGGTGCCTAATGGGGCGACTTCACACAGGACTAAGAGGTTGGCTGAAGATCCTGGGTAGGCCAGAAGGCACCATTATTGACCCGTACTTCGTGTTCGACACCGGGAAATATTGTCGGGAGATGTTCGATTCCCACAACTGGAAAGGAAAACTAATTAAATATTGAAAATGACGTCATTTTAATTTGCGTAGTTTACATACGATGCTAAACTCATTGATCGTAAAGATCTACAGCTAAAAATATCGTTATTTTAGTTGTGGAGAGAATCCCTTATCCTCTTTCCCAAGAATCCCTTAGGACTGTGCAATGCTGAGGTTTTTAAAGCAAAGGTCAACAATATGTTCTTGTCTGTGGTGGCCTCAATTCACAAATTTTATTTGGCGCAGCTTGTCCTTCCACCGCCTTGATTTACATACTGTTGGACTGGGGCCGATGGGGTTAGCGGCCCTTATAGTGATGGCTCACACTTGGAATGATCTATAGAGACCACTGGCACCAGGATATCATCAATAAACCACTGGCACCAGGATATCATCTATACACCACTGGCACCAGGATATCATCTATACACCACTGGCACCAGATATCATCTATACACCACTGGCACCAGGATATCATCTATACACCACTGGCTCCAGGATATCATTTATACACCACTGGCACCAGAATATCATCTATACACCACAGGCACCAGGATATCATCTATACACCACTGGCACCAGGATATCATATATACACCACTGGCACCAGGATATCATCTATACACCACTGGCACCAGGATATCATCTATACACCACTGGCACCAGGATATCATCTATACACCACTGGCACGAGGATATCATCTATACACCACTGGCACCAGGATATAATCTATACACCACTGGCACCAGGATATCATCTATACACCACTGGCATCAGGATATCATCTATACACCACTGGCACCAGGATATCATCTATACACCACTGGCACCAGGATATCATCTATACACCAATGGCTCGAAGGATATCATCTATACACCACTGGCTCCAGGATATCATCTATACACCACTGGCTCCAGGATATCATCTATACACCACTGGCTCCAGGATATCATCTATACACCACTGGCTCCAGGATATCATCTATACACCACTGGCTCCAGGATATCATTGCAGACGCTTGTGGCTCCTCGGATTGACGAATGCGATGAGATACAATTATCGGACGCTTTGATAAGACTTCAAATAAAGTCAAAACAACTAGGAGCATTTTAAGATTTTTCTTAATTTTACAACAATGTGTTGTGTCTTTACAATTGTTTTGGTTAGGAAGTTGTTAGTTGTTTGTATAGCTGATGTATTGGTTAGGAAGTTGTTAGTTGTTTGTATAGCTGATGTATTGGTTAGGAAGTTGTTAGTTGTTTGTATAGCTGATGTATTGGGTAGGAAGGTGTTAGTTGTTTGTATAGCTGATGTATTGGGTAGGAAGTTGTTAGTTGTTTGTATAGCTGATGTATTGGTTAGGAAGTTGCTAGTTGTTTGTATAGCTGATGTATTGGGTAGGAAGGTGTTAGTTGTTTGTATAGCTGATGTATTGGGTAGGAAGTTGTTAGTTGTTTGTATAGCTGATGTATTGGTTAGGAAGTTGTTAGTTGTTTGTATAGCTGATGTAGTGGGTAGGAAGGTGTTAGTTGTTTGTATAGCTGATTTTCGAGGGCATTTGGCGCAGGTGTGTTTGAGTAACCAGTGGTTCACGTATTTCTTTGGTTTAACATGTTTCCAGCGTGTTATAACGCCTTTAGCGGTATAATGTTTGAAGCGAGCTACCAGATAGAACATAAAGACATTTACGCTTAATTGTTGATTGTCACTTAACTGTTAATGTCATTTAAAAAAATGAAATCTATTGCATCGAGAAAACCGTTAAAGTCATGTTAAAATGTAACACTGAGGGTTTATTTTGAAACCAACGATAGCATAACAAATAAAACCTGTTAAGAGATTGACTTTAAACTGTTTTTCGGGTTAAGTTAAGTCGGATTATCTGATTGACTTAGCCTCTGTATTATGTTTTCGAAGTTACGAACTTCCATTGAGTATGAAATGACATGGTCGGTGCTATATCTTTTTGCTGACACAAACTTAGGACAGTCCTAATGTTCTGACAAAACTCAAAATTTCTAGTCACTCGAAAATTTTCCACATTTCTCAACTTGTGGTCATTCCAAATACCCTAAACTTTTAACTTGTGGTCAGAAAAAATATCATGGCCCTAAACTTGTGGTCAGACCCAATATACTAGACCAGTGATGGCGAACCTTTTTGTGGCCCCAGTGCCCAATATTCAACCAAAGCCACTTATGTATAGCAAAGTGCCAAAACTCCAATGCTTGTCGCTAATGAGGCTATGCGTGCAGACTGTGACACACGGGCCATAGGTTCGCCATCACTGTCCTAGACGTTCAAATAGTGTTCAGTCGTCCAAATATCCTATACATTCAACTCGTGATAAGCCAAGATATCACAGTCTCTTCAATTGAAATTGGGGGTAAATATCCTCTCAATTCGATCTCAGTGAAAAATATCAGTGCACTTCTTTAATAGTGCAATCAAGGGATTACGCCATCACCCTCCCCACCTCCAATTTATGAGGTTTTACTCCAGATCTGACAAACGATCACCGCAATAAAGATAAATCAATTAGCTACAGTTTCATTTCCATCCTCAGAATTTTTTCTTCTGGCATCTGAAATTTCCCCGTACGACCTGCCCAGCAATATATTACAATTAACAGCCTCGAGTTGGGACGCAACGGGACGGACATTACAAAGACTGGTCAATAATAAGGGAGGACATTCGCATTTACTGGTGAAGTTAATTTCATTCTAGAAATATGTGTTCAGTGTATAAAACTAGACCAAAGTGAGTACACACCTAAATGTTGACTGTACATAATACAATTTACACATGGTCAGGGGCCATTTATCAATTACATGGGGAAAGGGGGGGGGGTGACAGATGACTCATTCAATAACTTTTTTTCTCCCCCCATCACCTTCCACACTCTCCCTCCCCCGCCCCCCCCAAAAAAAAACCGTTTGTTATACCACTATATCTCACTGCAAGTATGTGAACAATCAAGTTAAAGATGTAAATAGTAAACCACATGCATTCTCTCCTAAGTTTGGACACATCAATTATTTTAAACAATAAACTGTGCACACACTTAGCCATATTGTAGTCTTGAAGAAAAAAAATATATGAATGACTTTAGAGATGGCTAAATCTTCCTAACACCATCTGGTTGATAACGTCACGAGAAAACAAAGTTACGACGGAACGGGACTGGGGGAGGGGGAGCGAAAATAATGCATGGAGGTACGAGCTACCTAATAACATGCAAGACACGTGGAAGGAAAGATAAGGCAAGTGATTGAGATAAAAGAAAAATTGATGTTGAAAAAATGGAAAAATAAAAAAATTAAACTAGACGCTTTTATGGGCAGGTAAGCAAAGGAAAATAAAAAATAATCTTAAAATAGTTCTAATGTCCAATTGTTCAGGGATGGGGGCCCCAAATGTATTTGTTTCGAATATGTTTGAGATATTATTTGCTATACTATTTTTAACGATCTTGAGAAGTATATCCGTGATGAAACTGAATTTAAATAAACAGGTTTTCAAAATGTACATCTTGAACTGAATGGGCCCGGGGGCACCTTAATGTATTTATCCTTATATTTGCTAAACAACAATTAGTTTAATTGCTAGATAATCAGAAAATAACTGGATTTTGACCAAAATCGGTATATAAAAAATAAGCGCGTATATTAAATTACTATGGGGGCACTGAACTCCAAATGGCCATTTCCTTGGGGCTAGGGGCCCTAAATGTGTTTTTACTAAACAATTGGTATATTGTATTCCCCATTCAATTTTACACGATATTGAGCAAAATAGATAAATATATTTATATATTTGTTATGAAAATGAACAGATTTTCGAACGTTATATGTTAAACTGATTGGACCGGTGACCCTTAAAGTCATTTCTTTTTTTATCTATATTCCTTGTTACTGAGATCGTTGCAACGCACGACGGGTCTGCTCGTCTTATATATTATATAAAAATGAAAGTATGTCTGTCTGTCTGCATGTTCTTTATAGCTGACTAAACCATACATCCGTTCACCATGAAACTTTTGGAGACTTTTTAGTACGCTCCCGGGAGAGTAAATGGCAACTTTTTTTATATAACACTCATTGGGCGCCGGGGGCCTATAATGTGATTTTTTTCTTATATGAGCTATATAAAAATTAGTTTAAGCGATAGCTACTGGGTAAATTGATGGATCTTAACCAAACTTTGCCTTTAACAACTTGGAATTCAATATTGAAATATTTTAGGGCAATGATTTCCTAATGTCCATTCCTTCGGGGTAGGGGGCCCAAAATGTCTTTTTTCATAAACGCTTCCGATTTTATTTCCCATTCATTTATGAACGATCTTGAGATATATACACAAATATATCCATTACGAAACTATGAATGACATTCAATCTCTTTCATTTTAACGGAAAACTAGGCCAGGTCTCTGCCATTAGGATTCACTATTTATGGATGCGCTATTTAATAACCATAATCTGTTGCTTTATGAGTAAAAGAGTGAATTAAAATTTTTAGTCATTAACGTTTAAGGTCTCATGATGTGGGCTACTCATTGTAAGTCTAAATATTGAGAATGTTTTAAATGGAATATTCTAAATATAGTACAGTCTAAATATTGAACACTCCCTAATTGTTTGTGGATTTCAAAACAGGCTAGGATTTTAAAAAAATAAAATGTTATTCAAAGTTTTCAATCAATTCAAAAATAATTTGAAATTGAAAATATTGCTTCTAGAATAATTGTTTTTTTCCAACAGATCAAAATTTCTAATCAGCATTAATTTTAGACATCTCAATATTTGTTGTTAATTAGTCGACCTTTTGTACTTACGTAAGAAAGAACCAATGCCGGTATATATAATTTTTACCTCTGTTATGACAACGCAGCCAGGGGAAGATGATCAGATATATCCTTTAAACTTACTGAAACTCAATAAAAACTCCTGTATTGAGATGCTGTCATGTTAAACTATCGCTAAGAAATAAGTTCCATGTTTGTAATCCCTGTATAAATCAGATGCTTTGTAAGGTGAAGTTAGATGACGTAAGTTAGTGTTCCGACAAGGGTGAGAGTCGGTGTGACAGAGGGAGGGATATTTATAGAAACTACAGTCTTGAATCTGATGGGTGATGTAAACTGGTGATGACATATCACTAGAATCTTATACCAAGAAAACAGTAGTAGTATAGGACTCTTAGAATCAAAGGCTCTTCTTCATATTCTATAACACTGCTAGGTACCGCTAGACTCTAACACTTATATACTCTAGAACGATTTGGTATTCCAACACTCTTAAGCAACTTTGGACAGATATTAAATTGAAAATCACAAAATAATTGCAAGCATGGGATGTTTCGTTTTAAAATGAATGTCTAGTCGGGGCCAATTTGTTGGGACCGTTTTGTCGGTGAACACAATAAAGGAAACGAAGACAAGTGACATAACACTTGTAGATAAAATTCTAAAAATTAACAAATTGGAAGAATTGCACGCACTATTTTCTTAACCTATATAAATTAATTATAAATAAACGTTCTTATAAGCTTAATTATATTACATTTAAAAGTGCAAAAAATCTCATAAGTAATACTTGTCAACCACACTGAATTTTTTATGTTTATATTTCAATATAATGTTACTTTCCTTAAAATATTTTTACAAAATACATTTATTGTTAAACAGTATGCAATTTTAATCTAAATATATATTAAAAGGTTAAATTTTAAGAAGTTATTTCCCGTTGAAGTAATTTAGTTTAAATTTCAAAAGAAGATTTAACACACTACATCTTTGTATTATCATATATTGAATTAACACTGTTTTGTAATATTTTTAGGGCTGTTATCGATTAATTTAAATTTAATCGTTAACTTTTGGAAAATTATCGATTAATTAATCGATAATTTTGATTAAAGTCAAAAATAGAAATTTATGACGTGATTAAACTGAACATTTCTCACGGACATTGAAAATTAAGAATATTTGAAACTACATTTTATGACAATGTGTTGATACTTGAACGGACGTTTGTGCTGAAGGTGTTATGACAGCGATATATTTAATCCTTTAAAAGAGAATTGTTTATGGCAGTGAACACAGTAAAAATTTTCACCATCTTCGACTTTGCCATTCGCGGTTAGCTTAAAAACAAAATGTTTGCTCAACTTTCTTGTTATATGTTTAAATTTAACTTTGCTGATGCTGTCAGCCATTTTTTAGTTGACGTCTGCCGGTCCACATACAGTAATAAAATAAATTATAATATTACGCTGGAGAAGTTTGTTCGTAAAAAATATATACATTATTATAAATTATTAATAATTAATTACTTATTCATAAAAATTTTTTTAAAATATTATAAATATTTTCTTTAATTTTAATCGAATTTTAATCGATTAAAATAATTTAAATCGATAAAAAAAATTAACGATTAATCGAGAAATTAATCGTTAATTTCCTCAGCCCTAAATATTTTGTAATATTTTTTAATAGTTTGATTTTATTTATTTAAAAAAATAATATTGAGTAAAATTTATCAAAATATATATATGTTACAGCCAAAGCCCGAAATCGGCAACTTCTCGAAACGGCCGGCCAGTTGGCGAAATGGCTAGGGTCGATTGGCCAAAGGGCGCGCAAAGCCCGAAAAAAGCAGTCATGAGCAGATTGAAGGTTGACTATGTAAAGTAGTACTATGGTGGTGAGGATATAAAGAAGCTGGTAAGCAACTTCTTCTGCTGTTTTGTTTTTAAGAGGTCGCAATATTACAAACTTGGTTAAATGATCCTGATAACCTTATATATTTAAAAATGAAAGTATATCTGTCTGTCTGCATGTCCTTTATAGCTGACTAAACTGTGCAGTGCTGAGGTTTTTAAAGCTGAGGTCATAATTTGTTCTTGTATGTGCTGGCCTCCGGTTACAATTTTATTATGAGCAACTTGTCCTTCCATCGCCTAAATTTACATACTGTCGTACTGAGGCACTTGTAAGCGGCACTTATCTCGTTTGCTCACACATGGTATGATCTATAGCCCTACTGGCACCAGGATATCATCTATAGGCCACTGGCACCAGGATATCATTTATAGACCACTGGAACCAGGGTATCATCTATAGGCCACTGGCACCAGGATATCATCTATAGACCACTGGCACCAGGATATCATCTATAGACCATTGGCACCAGGATATCATCTATAGACCACTTGCACCAGGATATCATCTATAGACCATTGGCACCAGGATATCACCTATAGACCATTGGCATAAGGATATCACCTATAGACCACTTGCACCAGGATATCATCTATAGACCATTGGCACCAGGATATCACCTATAGACTATTGGCACCAGGATATCACATATAGACCGCTGGCACCAGTATATCTCTATAGACCATTGGCACCAGGATATCATCTATAGACCACTGGCACCAGGATATCATCTATAGACGACTGGCACCAGGATATCATCTATAGACCACTGGCACCAGGATATCATTGCAGACGTTGAGACATCTCGGATAGACGAGTATAGAGTATAGAGCTTTGATTGACATTCAATCTCTTTTATTTTAACGGAAAACTAGGCCAGGTCTCTCCATTAGGAGTCGCCAATAATGGATGCGCTATTTAATAACCATAATCGGTTGCTTTATGACTAAAAGCGTGAATTAAAATTTTTAGTCATCAATGTTTAAGGTCTCATGATGTGGGCTACTCATCGTAAGTCTAAATGTCGATAATTTTTAAATGGATTAGTCTAAATATAGTACAGTCTAAATATTGACCACTCCCTAATTGTTTGTTGATTTCAAACCGGGCAAGGATTAAATAAAAATAAAATGTTATTCAAAGTTTTCCATCAATTCAAAAATAATTTGAAATTTAAAATATTGCTTATAAAATAATTGTTTTTTTCCAACAGGTAAAAATTTACAATCAGCATTAATTTTAGACATCCCAATATTTGTTGTTATATGTCGACCTTTTGTACTTGGCCAAGAAAGAACCAATTCCGGTATATATCATTTTTACCTCTGTTATGACAACGCAGCCAGTGGAGGATGATCAGATATATCCTTTAAACTTACTGAAACTCAATGAAAACTCCTGTATTGTGATGCTGTCATGTTAAACTATCGATAGGAAATAAGTTCCATGTTTTTTTCCTCCATGTATAAATCAGAGGCTTTTTAAGGTGAAGTTAGATGACGTAAGTTATTGTTCCGACAAGGGTGAGAGTCTTCGTGACAGAGGCAGGGATATTTATAGAAACTACAGGCTTAAAATCTGAGGAGTGATGTAAACTGGTGATGACATATTGCTAGACTCTTATACCAAGAAAATAGTAGTAGTATAGGACTGTTACAATCAGTTGTCTCTTATACCAAGAAAACAGTAGTAGTATAGGACTGTTAGAATCACAAGACCAGTGCTGCCAGTGACAATTTTTGGAAAAACCTAGCCAACATGTCAAAAAAACCTAGATCCGACGGAAAAAACCTAGACACGCTAAAAATAAACAAATATGACGTCACAAAGCTCCCCCCCCCCAGAAATAAAAAAAACTGTATTTTCTACTTAATATTTAGTATGTTTCAAATCACTAATATGTTATTTAAGTATGTATTTAGTGTAAAGGTTGGTTCACACCTCTCAAATGCTCGCGAGCCAAATTGGCGTATTTTAAAGTGCGTTCGTGTGCTGTTTGATCAAATGCTCGCGAGCATTTGAGAGGTGTGGACCAACCTTAAGACTGCATACTAATATCGTAATTAGCGCTGAGCCAATTAAACGTAATTAAATAAATTTATTGAAGCAATCAAATATTTAAATGGAGCTTTCATTTAAACTTTTTTATGTGACGTCACACTTCCCTCCCCCTTGTCAAACAGCCCACTAAAGTGTGACCCCCTCCCCCTTCCTTTAGGGGCCGTCCATAAAGTACGTCACGCTATTTTTAACCATTTTTAACTCACCCCCTCCCCCTATCACAAACAGTCACACATCTCGGGGACACACACCCCCCCTAAAGTACGTCACACTTTCGAACAAAAATGTTGTTTTTATGAACAAAATAATCAAAATTTAATATAAAACAGCTTGACGTCACTCATTGCCGGACCCCTTCCCCCTGTCACACTTTCTTACACCACCCCCCTCTGGAGCGTGACGTACTTCATGGACGGCCCCTTAGATGCGTGTCTTCATTTATGGACGGCACTTAAGGTATTAGTATGTTGTACATAATTATTTGTAAAATATACTTACATTTGCATTTATTCCTCACGTATGTCATCTTCCTTTAAAATCTTATTGCCAATCTTATCAGCATTCTTGGCATTATTCTTATTTTATCTATTACAGACGCATTTTTGTACAGAATATTATCGAGTCCTACTTTTATCCATTGTTCGTCTAGTCTTGCATTTTTATTTGAGTTTTAAATCTTGATAGAGTTTTGATTTTCCTCGTTTGATCAGGTAACACATTCCACTTTCGAATCACGGACGGAAAGAACGATAATTTTATGTGTTTGTTGCTGCATACGGAATAGGAAAAGTGTTTTTATAACTATGTCTAGCTCAGGGGTCGGGAAACCATGGCTCGCGAGCCAGATGTGGCTCTTTTGATGGCTGCATCTGGCTCTCAGACAAATGTTCGATTATTTATTTTTTTAAAAACACTTTTTTTCAGACTCTTTTGATCTGCATATAAAAAACAGCATAACTATGTTATTAAAAAGAATTTAAAGACATACTTATTTTACTTTTAGTGTTGAAATTACACAAAATGCACACATTTACTTGAATTTTTAGATTTAAACATAATGTATGGATCTCACGGAAATACTTTTCAAAATATGTGGTGTTTATGGCTCTCTCGGACTAAGTTTCCCGACCCCTGGTCTAGCTGAAGGTTGTATTAGATTATCTTTGGTTCAGTGTTGTCCAACCGAAAATCGTTCACGGCACACTAAACTGGTAAAAAATTTGCGCGGCACACCTAACAAAAAAAACAAGAAATCAGTGTTTATTTAAAAGATGTTTCATAATTAATGAGATACTTGAGCGTTTTCTTTGGAGCAGATGAGCTCAAAACGCGGCTCATTGCTGGATAAGCAAACTCTCATTTCTCTGTCTATCATCTGCAGCAGTATGCGAGCAGTTGCGCCTTTCCGCTGATGTCAGTACTTTCATCGATTTGCATTGCCCAGAGCTTTTGGATGTGGTCGGCTTCCGCAAAATGCTCTTTAATTTGATTGTCCAAATCTGTCGAAATGTCAGCAATCCGACGTCCCATCGTCTGGGTGAGACAGTGGAATCTTATTTATTTTTTCAACAGCGTCGGGTCCCAACTCCATAGTCTCAACTGCGATTCGTAAAGACGGCAATATGATTGTCTCAGCGTCCAAATGAGATTTCTTTTGTTTGACCAAAAGATTCGCAATTTTATAGCTTGCTAACTGAGCTTTGACAGGAATTGAGGAAAATTTCTTCATTATTTTTATATGCTGCTCTAAGTTGGACCGAATGGATGCGAAATAACTTTTCGGCTTGTCTTTCAATCCTGGATGATTTGAGTTCAGATGCCGCTTCAGTTTACTGGGGTTCATGGACTCGTTGGACAATGCCATGTTACAATTAAGACAAAACGGAGAAAGTCATTTGCACATTGTATGAAACCATACTCAAGATATTCCTCGTGATATTTCCGTTTGGTAACATTCTTCTTGGATTTCGCAGCTCTCTCTCCATTTTGATGCTCGCTGGAATCCTTCTGGCTTCTCTTAAAAAAATTATCCATAGCCGTCTGTAATTAAAAGTTTTTTAAAAAGTGAACAGCAGGAAAGGGTTTTTATTTACTTACAACAGATATTTATTCCCAATGGAGGAGAGAAATTGTGTAGCTTTCAAGAGATTCTCACAACCAGAACAATACAAACATGAAACGTTTTTATTCAATTCTTTTTCGGTTAAGGATATTTTTTTTCAATACTTGAAGGTTCGAAAAGCCTAGCAATTTATGGTACACCGGTTGGACAACACTGGTTTATACCATGAATACTTGAGAGAATATTCTCTCAACGAAGGCAGAAGACAATGGTATAGCTGTTAAGTTTGTCATAAAGTCTAATAAAATTGAACATTTTGGCTCATTCAAGCTGTTTTATCTTGTACCAGATTTCTTTAGACAGATGGAGCAGCGCCATCTTTCGAATTCGGTGGGGTAGAGCTATATATATCATAATAAAACATGACAGAGCGTGTGAAAAAACTGTTGCCATCTAATGCTTAATTTTATTTTTGAAAAATCGTATTGATGTAGGATCTTAATAGCACATATTTATTCACTTTTTTTACTTAAATATTGTTTGTATACTTTTTTAAAGAAAAAACTAGATAATGACCATTTTTTAAATAAAACACCTAGACAAGGTTGAAAAAACCTAGATCTAGGTTAAAAAACCTAGCACTGGCACCACTGCACAAGATTCTTATATCATGAACCTCTAGTCGGCGCAAATTTGTGGGGGGCGTTTTGCCTGGGAACACATTAATGGAAACGAAGACAAGTGTCATATCACTTGTTGATTAAATTATGAAATCTGGAATACACACGTAACATCACGTATCCATTTGTTTAACTATATAAATTGATTATAAATAAACTTTCTTATAATCTTAATTATATTACATTTAAAAGTTCAAAAATCTCATAAATAATACTTGTCAACCACACGGAAATATTAATGCTTATATTTTAATAAAATGTTCCTTTTTTATAAAACGTCTACAAAATACATATATTATTAAGCAGTATGCAATTTTAAACTAAATGTTAAATTAAATGTTAAATTTTAAAAAGTTACATCCCTTTGATTTAACTTTAAAAAATTACAAAAGAAGATTTAACACACTACATCTTTGTATTATCATAATTTGAATTATCACTGTTTTGTAATATTTATTTTGTAATATTTTTTAATAGTTTTATTTTATTAATTAAAAAAAATAATTATTTAGTAAAATTGTGCAAAATATATATATGTTACGGCCGAAGCCCGAAATCGCCACATCTCGAAATGGCCGGCCAGTTTGCGAAATGGCTATGGTCGATTGGCCAAAGGGCGCACAAAGCCAGAAGAAAGCAGTAGTGAGTAGATTGAAGGTTGACTATGTAAAGTAGTCCTATGGTGGTGAAGATATAAAAAAGCTGGTAAGCAACTTCTTCTGCTGTTTTGTTTTTAAGAGGTCGAAATATTATAAACTTGGTTAAATGATCCTGATAATCTTATATATATAAAAATGAAAGTATATCTGTCTGTCTGCATGTCCTTTATAGCTGACTAAACTGTGCAGTGCTGAGGTTTTTAAAGCTTAGGGCACAATTTGTTCTTGTCTGTGCTGGCTTCCGGTTACAATTTTATTAGGAGCAACTTGTCCTTCCACCGCCTAAATTTACATACTGTCGTACTGAGGCCGATTGGGTTAGCGGCACTTATCGTGTTTGCTCACACATGGAATGATGTATAGACCACTGGCCCTAGGATATCATCTATAGACCATTGGCACTAGGATATAACCTATAGACGGCACCAGGATATAATCTATAGACTATTGGCACCAGGATATTATCTATAGACCATTGGCACCAGGATATCATTGCAGACGTTGAGACACCTCAGATAGACGAATGCGATGAGATACAATTATACAATTATTGGACGTTTTATAAGAATTCAAAAAAGTCGAAACAACTTGGATCATTTTAAGATTCTTCTTAATTTTACAACAATGTGTTGCGTTTTTACAAATGTATTGGTTAGGAAGGTGTTAGTTGTTTGTATAGCTGATGTACGGAAGCATTTGACACAGGTTTGTTTGTGTAACAAGTGGTTGACGTATTTCTTTGGTTTCACATGTTTCCCACGGGTTATAACGCCTTTATCGATATAATGTTCGAAGCAAGTTAGAAGATAGAAAATAAAGACATTTACGTTAAATTGTTGATTGTCATTTAACTGTTAATGTCATTACAAAAACATACAAAATATATTGCATCGAGAATTTCAAACCGTCAAAATTTAATTTTCAAGAGACATTGATTGAAAATTATCTTAAACCATGTTAGAATGTAACACTGAGAGTTTCTTTAGAAACCAACGATAGCATGGTAAAGATGATTCTTGGAATATTTTGTACTGTCTTTCGGGAAAAGTTAAGTCCGAATTATCTGATTGACATAGTCTCTGTATTATGTTTTGGAAGTTACCAATGCCCATTGAGTATGAAATAATGCCAGTCCCAGCTCTGATGGCATTCAATGATATTGTTGGCAAGCTTACCAAACATGGAAAAGCGAGGCGTGTTAGCTAAAACTGTAAACGGCTTATGTTAAAATTTCATGGAAATGACATGGTCGGTACTATATCTTTTGCTGACACAAACTTAGGACAGTCCTAATGTTCTGACAAGACTTAAAATTTCTGTATACTTGAAATTTTCCACATTTCTCAACTTGTGGTCACTCCAAATACCCTAAACTTTTAACCTGTGGTCAGAATAAATATTATGGCCCTCAACTTGTAGTCAGACCCAATATCCTAGACCAGTGGAGGCGAACTTTATTCAACCAAAAGCCACTTATGTATAGCAAAGGGCCAAAACTCCAATGCTTGTCGGCTGATGACGCTATGCGTGCCGACTGTGACACACGGGCCATAGGTTCGCCATCACTGTCCTAGACGTTCAAATAGTGTTCAGTCCAAATATACTTTACATTCAACTCGTGATAAGCCAAGATATCATAGTCTCTCCAATTTAAATAATGGCAAGTATTCACTCAATTCGATATCAGTGTAAATATCAGTGCACTACTTTAAAAGTGCAATCAAGGGATTACGCCATCATCCTCCCCACCTCCCATGTATGAGGTTTTACTCCAGATCTGGCAAACGATCAGCGCAATAATGATAAATCAATTAGCTATAGTTTCATTTCCGTCCTCTGAACTATTTCTTCTGGCATCTGACATTTCCCCGTACGACCTGTCCAGCAATGTATCACAATTAACAGCCTAAAGTTGGGACGCAACGGGACGGACATTACAAAGGCTGGTCAATAATAGGGGTGGACATTCGCATTTAGCGGTGGAGTGAACTCTATTCTATAAATATGTGTTCAGTGAATAAAACTGGACCAAAGTGTGTACACACCTAAAGGTTGACTGTACATAATACAATTTACACAGAGTTAGAGGCCGTATATCAAGTTCATGGGAAAGGGGGGGGGGTGACAGATGACTCATTCAATAAACTTTTTTCTCCCCCATCCCCTCCCAAGCCCCCCTAACAAAAAAGCGTTTGTTATACCACTATATCTCAAAGCAAGTATGTGCACACGCAAGGTAAGGATGTAAACAGTTAACTACACGCATTCTCTCCTAAGTTTGGACACATCAATTATTTTATACAATAAACCGTGTAAACAATTAGCAATATTCTTGAAAAAATTAAAATATGAACGATTTTAGATATTGCTAAATCTTCCTAACACCATCTGGTTGATAACGTCAAGAAAAAACAAAGCCACAACGGAACGGGAGTGGAGGAGGGGGATGCAAATAGTGCATGGAGGTACGAGCTACTTAATAACATGCAAGACACCTGGAAGGAAAGATAAGGCAAGTGATTGAGATAAAAGAAAAATTGATGTTGATAGATATTGAAAAACAAAAAAATTAAACTTGACGCTTTTATGGGCAAGTAAGCAAAGGAAAATAACAAATAATCTGAATATGTTTTTTGTATATGTGTGTTTGGTGTTTGTATCTCTTTCTCGATTGTTCTTAAAAATACTTCAATAAAACTTTCATTGCAGTTATAACTTTCGTCTCCTTTTGAAATAAATCTAAGAATGTAAAATACTTCTCAAAAGCTATCACTTATCAAACTATTATAATGGCCAGACCATGTAGACTGTAGAGTAACCGCCTGTGCTAAGTGCCATCTCGATAAATTCCTGTTTGTATTTTATTTAAAAACTTTATCGCTGTCTTATTCTATATGATATATTTATCTTTATCGCAGTCCTGTTTTATATGATATATTTATCTTTAAATGCCCATTCTCACAACCAGGTGGCTGTATCTCTTCTTACGATAGTGACGAACACTTCACTAATTTCAAAATGAAGTATGTCAAAAAAGTTCATCAATTTTTCGGCCGAATAAATCACTAATGTTGATTAATTGTGTTAGTTTACAAAATAAATGCCTGTACGGCATTAAAGCTCTGATTATAGAACTATGATTGACATTCCATCTCTTTCATTTTAACGGAAAACTAGACCAGGTCTCAGCCATCAGGAGTCGCCAATAATGGATGCGCTATTTAATAACCATAATCGGTTGCTATATGAGTAAAAGCGTGAATTAAATCTTTTATAGTCATTAGTGTTTATGGTCTAATGATGTGTGCCACTCATAGTAAGTCTAAATAATTAGAATTGTTAAATGATTTAGTCCAAATATGGTACAATCTAAATGTTGACAAATTGTTTGTTGATTTCAAACCCGGCTAGCATTAAATAAAAATAAAATGTTATTAAAAGTTTTCCATCAATTCAAAAATAATTTGAAATTGAAAATATTGCTTCTAGAATAATTGTTTTTCCCAACAGATCAAATTTTCTAATCGGCATTAATTTTAGTCATCCCAATATTTGTTGTTAATTAGTCGACCTTTTGTACTTAGCCAAGAAAGGACCAATTCCGGTATATATAATTTTTACCTCCGTTATGACAACGCAGCCAGTGGAAGATGATCAGATATATCCTTTAAACTTAATGAAACTCAATAAAAACTCCTGTATTGTGATACTGTCGGTTAAACTATCGCTAGGAAATAAGTTCCATGTTTTTTTCATCCCTGTATAAATCAGAGGCTTTGTAAGGTGAAGTTAGATGACATAAGTTATTGTTCCAACAAGGGTGAGAGTCGGTGTGATAGAGGGAGGGATATTTATAGAAACTACAGGCTTGAATATGATGGGTGATGTAAACTGGTGATGACATATCACTTGACTCTTATACCAAGAAAACAGTAGTAGTATAGGACTCTTAGAATCACTAGGCTCTTCTCCATATTCTATAACACTGCTAGGTACCGATAGACTCTAACACTCATATACTCTAGGACGATTTGGTATTCAAACACTTTTAGGGAACTTTGGACAGTCATTAAATTGAAATTCACAAAATGATTGCAGGCATTAAAGGATTGTTTCGTTTTCAAATGAATCTCTAGTCGGAACCCATTTGTGGGGGCCGTTTTATCTGTGAGCACATTAAAGGAAACGAAGACAAGTGACATAACACTTGTAGATAAAATTTGGAACATACAATCAACAGACGTCATTACAGAAAGATGTTCTTTACCTATATAAATAAATTATAAATAAACGTTCTTATAATCCTAATTATAATACATTTAAATGTGCAAAACATCGCACAAATAATAAATGTCAACGACGCGGAATTTTTAATGTTTATATTTCAATATAATTTTACTTTCTTTAAAAAATTTCTACAAAATACATATATTGTTAAACAGTATACAATTTTAAACTAATATATATTAAAATGTTAAATTTTAAGAAGTTATATCCCGTTGATGTTGTTTAATTTAAATTTCAAAAGAAGATTTAACACACTACATCTTGTATTATCATAATTTGAATTATCACTGTTTTGTAATATATTTAGGGCTGTTGTCGATTAATTTAAATTTAATTGTTAACTTTTGGAAAATTATCGATCAATTAATCGATAATTTCGATTAAAGTCAAAAATAGAAATTTATGACGTGATTAAACTGAACATTTCTCACGGACATTGAAAATTAAGAATATTTGGAACTACATTTTATGACAATGTGTTGATACTTGATCGTGCTGAAGGTGGTACGGACCAATATATTTAATCCTTTAAAAGAGAATTGTTTATGGCAGTGAACACAGTAAACTTTTTCAACATCTTCGACTTTGCCATCGGCAGTTAGCTTAAAAACAAAATGTTTGCTCAACTTTCTTGTTATATGTTTAAATTTAACTTTGCTGATGCTGTCAGCCATTTTTTAGTTGACGTCGGCCGGTCCACATACAGTAATAAAATAAATTATAATATTACGCGGGAGAAGTTTGTTCGTAAAAACTATATATATTAGTATACATTATTAATAATTAATTATTAATTCATAAATTTTTTTAAAATATATTATAAGTATTTTCTTTAATTTTAATCGAAATTTAATCGATTAAAATAGTTTAAATCGGTAACAAAAATTGACAATTAATCGAGAAATTAATCGTTAATTCTCTCAGCCCTAAATATTTTATAATATTTTTTAATAGTTTGATTTTATTTATTAAAAAAAATATTATTGAGTAAAATTTTGCAAAATTTATATATGCTACGGCCAAAGCCCGAAATCGGCCACTTCTCGAAACGGCCGGCCAGTTGGCGAAATGACTAGGGTCGATTGGCCAAAGGGCGCGCAAAGCCCGAAGAAAGCAGTAATGAGCAGATTGAAGGTTGACTATGTAAAGTAGTCCTATGGTGGTGAAGATATCAAGAAGCTGGTAACCAACTTCTTCTGCTGTTTTGTTTTTAAGAGGTCGCAATATTACAAACTTGGTTAAATGATCCTGATAATCTTATATATATATATATAAATGAAAGTATGTCTGTCTGTCTGTATGTCCTTTATAGCTGACTAAACCATTCATCCGTTCGCCATGAAACTTTTGGAGACTTTTTAGTACGCTCCCGGAAGGGTAAATGGCAACCTTTTTTATATTACATTCATTGGGCGCCGGGAGCCCATAATGTTATTTTTTTCTAAAATAAGCTATATAAAAATTAGTTTAAGCGATAGCTACTCGGTGAATTGTCCATTCCTTCGGGGCTGGGGGCCCAAAATGACTTTTTTCATAAACTCTTACGATTTTATTTCCGATTCATTTATGACCGATCTTGAGATATATAGACAAATATATTTATTACGAAATTGAATGAATTGAACATGTGTTTTGAACTTTATATCTTGCACTAAATGAGCCCTTATTGTCGTTTTTTGCTTATATAAGCTATATCAAATTAGTTTATGCGTAAGCTACTTAGTACATAAATTGATCTTAATCAAAATTTGTATACAAAATCTTGGAAGCCCATATTAAAAATCTTAAGGGCACTAAACTTCTAATGTCTATTTTTGTCATTTTTTATACTCTAAGATATTATTTCCTACTTAATTTTTAACGACCTTGAGAAATATGTCCGTGATGAAACTGAATTTAAATGAACAGGTTTTCGAAATGTACATCTTGAACCGAATCAGGCCGGGGGCCCCTTAATGTTGTTTTTCCCCCATATTAGCTACATAATTTTAAAAGACCCGTAAAAACAAAGTTTTTGACTATAAATCCCTTACATATGAGACATAACTAAAAGTATTGATTATGTTCAAACGCAACAAACATTTACAGTCTGACACCGAGTGATATCTCCTTGCTTTAAAACCGGGGGATGGGACGGGAGGGGGTGTGGACATCTCATTTACTGAGATCGTTGCAACGCACGAAGGGTCTGCTAGTTGAGTATGAAGCTTATACTCGCCGTCAGGACTACTTTGCATGTCTATCGGAATCACCTGGCATCTCGAGTTAAATTCTTTAAATAACAAAGGTTTAGAAATTAGACCACCCTTAGGGTTAGACAATTTGATCATGCATGGCTTGCATAAGCAAAAATAGAATATAATGACATTTCTGTACTTAGTTTGTAGCCCCTTTTCCCTCCATGTGCGACCTCCATGTCTATCTTTTCAAGTGAGTATCGTGCAGTATGTCGAACAGTTCTTCTGAATACAGATAGTAAACAATAACGATATTGTCTCCTGTTACTGGCACAAAAAGTCTTTCTTTACCGCCAATTTCAAGAACATCATATTTTTTTATACGACGATAGTCAACACTTTCTTTTTTTCTCCTTTGCTCTATTAAAGAGATGTATTTCTGTTTGGTGAGGATCTCCTTATTATTGGCTTTTTCTTGTAATTTGTAACAACACATTCAAATTATCAGATAATCTGATTTTTATATCAAATGTTGTCACTTACACCACTCGCAATGAAACCACTGTATCAGAATGCTAAGAACTAGTCACAATGGCTGGACCTTCTCCGAGCAGGACAGACTAACGCAATAGTATTGTCACAGCGTGGCACTTTTTAACCACGTTTTTATTAACTCGCTTTCGCTCCTGTGGCATTATTTGTTAGTGGTTTGTCTGTCCACAATTTTTCAAATCTGCCAACGTAAAATTAAGCAACTTATGATGGTCCTAGAAGGCTCAAAATGTTGCCACAGATAGATATTGGATGACAATACATTGTATGAAAATTTCAGATCGATCGAATGTACCGTAATTAAATTAATGCATTTCTTAGTTTATCTTTATATAAGCCTCTGTACCAGCCTGCCGTTGTTTAATTGCACGTGGCGAGTTCACCCCGTGACATCATCGCTTTGTTATTAAACGTTGGGCGGGCGCTGATGAGGTGTTTGGTAAAATAAATAGAGGTAAACACATATTTTTAAAAACCAACGTTTTTACAAGTGGACTAAAAAGAAGAAAATAATTAAAAACTTTTAAGTTCAAATAGTTCAATCTAATATGACTAAAAACATGGGGCGGGTGTCTGATATAAAAATTAATGATTTCTACCACGTACATGCCAACACACCAGAAGTGACAGATGTATCGCTAACCGTACAGTCTTCCGATTCCACATCGGTCTTTGGCCAAGGATACCCAACCCCTTTGTGAATAGGCCGGACAAAGACGGAACACAATTGTTGGTTGTAAATACTTCGGGCTTTGGCCAGACAATTGATAGATTATTCGATTAATTTCCATTAACTCTAACGCATAACCCATTTCAGTGCGACCACGTGTTAATTTGCAATGCGTTATTTCGTGAAATCGGTTAAGTCGCAGTAATTCCATGGCTCTCAAATTTTGTACCGTAACACAGCAAATTCGTTCTCCTATCCAAGAAATAGGGAAGAAAACCAATGACAGTAAAAAGCAATCATTGTTGAGTAGCTGGTTAATAAAGAAATAACTAAATTCAAATAAATAAATAGAATTTAGTCTTGGATTCGACGTAGTGAAGATTGGTGAGAATTTAAATGGGATTTAATTCTCCAAGACAGTAACCACCAACCCCCCCCCCACCCCAACACGCTAATCTGACCCTGGGCGGCATAAAATCGAGCAAAGAGTGCTTTTTAGTTTATATGATCAATGTTCATATATGAATGAATGTCTATTTGTATAAACAAAAGATGATCTTAAAGTTTTATTTTTTTAAAATGTCTTTGTATGAAATGTTTTGATATTAATGAGGCTTCGGCAATTATTAATGGAGTAGGTTTTCATAGGTTTATTTGTTAGATAACTTCTGGTAGAAAAAACAACCAAAGGTCGGTTAAAACTATGCTACATCTACGAAAGAAAAAAAAATTCATCTTTACTATTCAGGATACAATTTATTCGGTCAGTAGGAAGTCTGGTGTTAAAATATTTCATGATGAAAACAATACAAACAATTTTTTTATTCCTTATCAAGAGCTATTCAACTGAGCTTTTTTATAAAACTTTAAATGTTTTGAAAAATTGGGTTACTGAAAACAAATATTTGTAAGTATATTATTACAACTTTATCACATTCGATTTTTAAATTAAAATTGTTTGCTTGAGGAAATTGTTTATTTTAGTCACAAATTGTGGTGACTGTTGTGATACACTGTGTGATGGCCATGTATGACTAATGGTGATTTCGGTGTGGTTTACGGTGTTGTCTAAGTGTTGCCAGAGGTGTTGTATAAGATGTTGTTAAGGTGGTTTTTCTCAGGTGTTGTATGAGATGGTGTTAAGGTGGTTTCTCAGGTTTTGTGTAAGGTTATATCAGAGATGGTGTGTAAGGTGATATCAGAGAAGGTGTGTAAGGTGATATCAGAGAGGGTGTGTAAGGTGATATCTGAGATGGTGTGTAAGGTGATATCTGAGATGGTGGATAAGTTGATATCTGAGATGTTGGATAAGTTGATATCTGAGATGGTGTAAGGTGATATCAGATATGGGTTGTAAAGGTGATATCTAAGATGATGTTTGGTGTGATGTTTAACATGATATTTAAGGTGTTTGAAATAATAAATTTGTGGTTGGTGTAATAATATATAAAGATTTTTAATTTGAGATGAAATCATGAGATTAGAGATGAAATCGTGGGACTAGATATGAAAATATGGGACTAGAAATGAAATCGTGAGACTAGAAATGAAATAGTGAGACAAGATATGAAATCGAGGAGAAAAGAACTTAAAGTCTGTAGGAAAAAAAAATTATGCATCAGAATTTATGAAATCAAAGAGCAAATATCAACAGGAAATCACTAGCCCAGAGAGGAAATGTGACGTGGTACATGACCAAAAATCGTCTATCGATCAAGATCTGAAGCACCGTGTGCCTCACACTAAAACCAGCAAACCAACACCCACACTGCCGCCACTTATATTCTCATTGTCAAATAAGGTTTTCAAGATGTCTCCCATATCTGATTGATGTGGAGATAATTAGCTATTGATACGTCGGGCGCCAGGGGCGAGGAATGGCTGTACAGCGGCGGTGCCTAATGAGGTGAATTCACACAGGACTAAGAGGTTAGCTGAATATCCTGGGTTGGCCAGAGGGCACCATTATTGACCCGCACTTCGTGTTCGACACCGGAAAATATGGACGAGAGATGTTTGATTCCCACAAATGGAAAGGAAAACGAATTAAATATTGAAAATGACGTCATTTTAATTTGCGGACTTTAAATACGATGCTAAACTCATTCATCGCAAGATCTACAACTAAAAATATCAGAATTTTATTTTCGGAGAGGATCCCTTATCCTCTTCGCCAAGAATTCTCCAGGACTGTGCAATGCTGATGTTTTTTAAGCTGAGGTCATCAATATGTTTTTGTCTGTGCTGGCCTCCGGTTACAATTTTATTAGGGACAACTTGTCCTTCCCACGCCTTGATTTACATACTGTTGCACTTGGGCCGATGGGAATAGCGGCACTAATGTGATGGCTCACACATGGAATCATCTATAGACCATTGGCACCAGGATATCATCTATAGACCACTGGCACCAGGATATCATCTATAGACCACTGGCACCAGGATATCACCTATAGACCTAATATATGATATATTTATCTTTATCGCAGTCCTATTCTATATTATATATTTATCTTTATCGCAGTCCTATTCTATATGATATTTTTATCTTTATCGCAGTTCTATTCTATATGATATATTTTTCTTTATCGCAGTCCTATTCTATATGATATATTTATCTTTATCGCAGTCCTATTCTACATGATATATTTATCTTTATCGCAGTCCTATTCTATATGATAAATTTATCTTTATCGCAGTCCTATTCTATACTATATATTTATCTTTATCGCAGTCCCATTCTATATGATATATTTATCTTTATAGCAGTCCTATTCTATATGATATATTTATCTTTATCTCAGTCCTATTCTATATGATATATTTATCTTGATCGCAGTCCTATTCTATATGATATATTTATCTTTATCTCAGTCCTATTCTCTATGATATATTTATCTTTAAATGCCTACTCTCACAACCAGATGGCTGAATCTCTTCTTACGGTAGTGACGCACACTTCACTCATTTCAAAATAAAATCAGTTAACATAGTTTATCAATTTTCTGGCCGAATTATTCACTAATTGTGATTAATTTTGTTAGTTTACAAAGTAAATGACCGTGCGGCATTAAAGCTCAGAGTATAGAACTATGATTGATATTCAATCTCTTTGATTTTAACGGAAAACTAGGCCAGGTCTCAGCCATCAGGAGTCGCCACTAATGGATGA
This sequence comes from Ampullaceana balthica, assembly GCA_944989445.1. Taxonomy (NCBI): domain Eukaryota; kingdom Metazoa; phylum Mollusca; class Gastropoda; family Lymnaeidae; genus Ampullaceana; species Ampullaceana balthica. The sequence goes on along the minus strand of CALYLW010000016.1, from coordinate 1,968,645 downwards.
GCTATTTAATAACCATAATCAGTTTCTTTTTGAGTAAAAGCGTGAATTAAAATTTTTTTAGTCATTAATGCTTAAGGTCTCATGATGTGTGCCACTCAACGTAAGTCTAAATGTTTAGAATTTTTAAATGGATTAGTCTAAACACAGTACAGTCTAAATGTTGACCAATCCCAAATTGTTTGTTGATATCTAACCGGGGTAGCATTAAATAAAAATAGAATGTTATTCAAAGTTTTTATCAATATAAAATTTTTTTTAAATTTCTAAGCAGCATTAATTTTATACATCCCAATATTTGTTGTTAATTAGTCGACCTTTTGTACTTAGCCAAGAAAGAACAAATTCCGCTATATTTAATTTTTACCTCTGTTATGACAACGCAGCCAGGGGAAGATGATCAGATATATCCTTTAAACTTACTGAAACTCAATGAAAACTCCTGTATTGTGATGATGTCATGTTAAACTATCGCTAGGAAATAAGTTCCATGTTTTGTAATCCCTGTATAAATCAGAGGCTTTGTAAGGTGAAGTTAGATGACGTAAGTCATTGTTCCAACAAGGGTGAGATTCGGTGTGACAGAGGGAGGGATATTTATAGAAACTACAGGCTTAAAATCTGATGAGTGATGTAAACTGGTGATGACATATCGCTAGACTCTTATAGCAAGAAAATAGTAGTAGTATAGGAATCTTAGAATAACTAGGCTCTTCTCCATATACTATAACACTGCTAGGTACCGCTAGACTCTAACACTCATACACTCTAGGACGATTTGGTATTCCAACTCTCTTAGGCAACTTTGGACAGTAATTAAATTGAAATTCACAAAATGATTGCAAGCATTAAAGGGATGTTTCGCTTTCATAAAAATCTCTAGTTGGAGCCCATTTGTCGGGGTCGTTTTGTTTGTGAGCACATTAAAGGAAACGAAGACAAGTGTCACAACACTTGTAGATAGTATTCAGAACATGAAAGCAACAGTACTAATGCAGGCAAAATGATCTTTACCTATATAAATTGATTATAAATAAACCTTCTTATAATCTTAATTATACTACATTTAAACGTGCAAAACATCTCACAAATAATAAATGTCAACCACACGGAATTTTTATTGTTTATATTTCAATATAATGTTAATTTCTTTTAAAAAATTCTACAAAATACATATATTGTTAAACAGTATGCAATTTTAAACTAATATATATTAAAATGTTAAATTTTAAGAAGTTATATCCCTTTGATGTAATTTAATCTAAATTTCAAAAGAAGATTTAACACACTACATCTTTGTATTATCAAAATTTGAATTATCACTGTTTTGTAATATTTTTCGGTCTGTTATCGATTAATTTAAATTTAATCATTAACTTTTGAAAAATTATCGATTAAACTGAACATTTTCCACGGACACTGAAAATTAAGAATATTTTGAACTAAATTTTATGACAATGTGTTGATACTTGATCGGATGTTTGTGCTGAAGGTGGTACGTTGGCGATGTATTTAATCCTTTAAAAGAGAATTGTTTATGACAGTGAACACAGTAAACTTTTTCACCATCTTCGACTTTGCCACCCGTAGTTAGCTTAAAAACAAAATGTTTGCTAAACTTTATAGTTATATGTTTAAATTTAACTTCGCTGATGCTGTCAGCAATTTTTTAGTTGACGTCTGCCGGTCCACATACAGTAATAAAATAAATTATAATGTTACGCGTGAGAAGTTTGTTCGTAAAAAATATAAAAATTATTATTAATTAGTAATAATTAATTATTTTTTAATAAAATAAAAATAAAAATATTATATATATTTTCTTTAATTTTTATCGAATTTTTATGGATGAAAATAATTTTAATCGATAAAAAATTTAACGATTAATGGAGAAATAAATCGTTAATTTCCGCAGCCCTAAATATTTTGTAATATTTTTTTAATAGTTTGATTTTATTTATTTAAAAAAAATATTATTGAGTAAAATTTTGCAAAATATATATATGCTACGGCCAAAGCCCGAAATCGGCTTCTCGTAACGGCCGGCCAGTTGGCGAAATGGCTAGGGTCGATTGACAAAAGGGCGCGCAAAGGCCGAAGAAAGCAGTAATGAGCAGATTGAAGGTTGACTATGTAAAGTAGTCCTCTGGTGGTGAAGATATCAAGAAGCTGGTAAGCAACTTCTTCCGCTGTTTTGTTTTTAAGAGGTCGCAATATTACAAACTTGGTTAAATGATTCTGATAATCTTACACATATATATATAAAAATGAAAGGAGGTCTGTCTGTCTGCATATCATTTATAGCTGACTAAACTGTGCAGTGCTGAGGTTTTTAAAGCTAAGGTAACAATTTGTTCTTGTATGTGCTGGCCTCCGGTTACAATTTTATTAGGAGCAACTTGTCCTTCCACCGCCTAAATTTACATACTGTCGTACCGAGGCCGGAGGGGTTAGCGGCACTTATCGTGTTTGCTCACACATGGAATGATCTATAGACCACTGGCACCAGGATATCATCTATAGACCACTGGCACCGAGATATCGTCTATAGACCACTAGCACCAGGATATCATCTATAGACCATTGGCACCAGGATATCATCTATAGACCACTGGCATCAGTATATCATCTATAGACCACTGGCACCTGGATATCACCTATAGACTATTGGCACCAGGATATCATCTATAGACCACTGGCACCAGGATATCATCTATAGACCATTGGCACCAGGATATCATCTATAGACCACTGGGACCAGGATATCATCAATAGACCACTGGCACCAGGATATTATCTATAGACCACTGGCACCAGGATATCATCTATATCATCTATAGACCATTGGCACCAGGATATCATCTATAGACCACTGGCACCAGGATATCATCTATAGACCACTGGCACCAGGATATCATCTATAGACCATTGGCACCAGGACATCACCTATAGACTATTGGCACCAGGATATGATCTATACACCATTGGTACCGGGATATCATCTATAAACCATTGGCACCAGGATATCACCTTTAGTCTATTGGCACCAGGATATCATTGCAGACGTTGAGACACCTCGGATAGACGAATGCGATGAGATACAATTATACAATTATTGAACGTTTTGATAAGACTTCAAAAAAGTCGAAACAACTTTGAGCGATTTAAGATTTTTCTTAATTTTACAACAATGTATTGTGTTTTTACAAATGTAATGGTTTGGAAGGTGTTAGTTGTTTGTATAGCTGATGTATTGGTTAGGAAGGTGTTAGTTGTTTGTATAGCTGATGTATTTCTTAGGAAGGTGTTAGTTGTTTGTATAGCTGATGTACGGGCGCATTTGACACAGGTTTGTTTGTGTAACAAGTGGTTGACGTATTTCTTTGGTTTCACATGTTTCCCACGGGTTATAACGCCTTTAGCGGTATAATGTTCGAAGCAAGCTAGAAGATAGAAAATAAAGACATTTACGTTAAATTGTTGATTGTCACGTAACTGTTAATGTCATTACAAAAACATACAAAATCTATTGCATCGAGAATTTCAAACTGTCAAAATTTAATTTTCAGGAGACATTGAATGAAAAATAACTTAAGCCATGTTAGAATGTAAGACTGAGAGTTTCTTTGGAAACCAACGATAGCATGGCAAAGAAAACCTGTGAGAGATTTTGTACTGTGTTTCAGGATAAGTTAAGTCGAATTATCTGAAATACATAGCCTCTGTATTATGTTTTTGAAGTTGCCAATGCCCATTGAGTATGAAATATTGCCAGTCTCAGCTCTGATGGCATTAAATGATATTGTTGGCAAGCTTACAAAACATGGAAAAGCGAGGCGTGTTAGCGAAAACTGTAAGCGGCTTATGTTAAATTTCATGGAAATGACATGGTTGGTGCTACATCTTTTTCTGACACAAACTTAAGATAATCCTAATGTTCTGACAAGACTTAAAATTTCTGGTCACTCGAAATTTTCCACATTTCTCAACTTGTGGTCACTCCAAATACCCTAAACTTTTAACTTGTGGTCAGAAAAATATTATGGCCATCAACTTGTGGTCAGACCCAATATCCTAGACCAGTGGAGGCGAACTTTATTCAACCAAAAGCCACTTATGTATAACAAAGTGCCAAAACTCCAATGAAACCCGAAAATGAGGGTTTGGCTCAGCTTGTTAGATTAAGGAAGTAATACAATATTTTATTTGCTTGTCGGCTGATGAGGCTCTGCGTGACGACTGTGACACACGGGCCATAGGTTCGCCATCACTGTCCTAGACGTTCAAATAGTGTTCAATCCAAATATACTATACATTCAAAAAATTATAAGCCAAGATGTCCTTGTCTCTCCAATTGAAATAAGGGTAAATATCCTCTCAATTCGATGTCAGTGTAAATATCAGTGCACTTCTTTAATAGTGCAATCAAGGGATTACGCCATCACCCTCCCCTCCTCCCATGTATGAGGTTTTACTCCAGATCTGACAAACGATCACCGCAATAAAGATAAATCAATTAGCCACAGTTTCATTCTCGTCCTCTGAATTTTGTTCTGCTGGCATCTGACATTTCCCCGTACGATCTTTCCAGGACTATATCACAATTAACAGCCTCAAGTTGGGACGCAACGGATGGACATTACAAAGGCTGGTCAATAATAGGGGTGGCAATTCGCATTTAGCGGTGGAGTAAACTCAATTCTAGAAACATGTGTTCAGTGAATAAAACTGGACCAAAGTGAGTACACACCTAAAGGTTGACTGTACATAATAGAATTTACACAGGGTCGGGGGCCGCTTATCAAGTTCATGGAGAATTTAAAAAACTTAAAAAACCTAGTTTTTGACTATAAATCCCCTATGTACGAGACGTAAATAAAAGAATGTTCATTATAATACGCAGCGCAAGATCATTCAAAAAAAATTGTAGTTATGTCTTAAAACATGTTTAATATAATGCGAACCGATCAGGAATATGTTTATAAAAAGAGTTGTCAATGAAAATACGGACCTTATTGCGCGACAGAATGGTTGTTCAATATAATACGCACCGCGACACTCTATCTAAAAAAATAACATGTTACATAGGAATAAATAAAATAATCTAAAAGTTCAATAATTTAATTACAGTACATGCGATCGATCTGAAATTTTGATACATAGTTTTTATCATCGCAACAAAACTGCCTGCTAAATTTCAGCTGGCTAGATTAAGAGAAAGTGAGTTAAAAATTGATCCAAAGTTTTGGTGACAAGCAAGCAATCAAGGGTTCAACCAGACGCCACGAGTTAATATAAAGGATTTAAAAAGGAGGGGGGTTGACAGATGACTCGTTAAATAACCTTTTTTGCTCCCCCATCCCCTCCCACGCACTCGTACAAAAAAAAGGTTTGTTATACCACTATATCTCGAAGCAAATGTGAACAAGCAAGTAAGGATGTAAACAATAAACTACACGCATTCTCTCCTAAGTTGGGACACATCAATTACTTTAAACAATATACTACAGGCATTCTCTCTTAAGTTTGGACACATCAATTATTTTAAACAATAAACTACAGGCATTCTCTATTATGTTTGGACACATCAATTATTTTAAACAATAAACTACACGCATTCTCTCCTAAGTTTGGACACATCAATTATGTAAACAGTAAACTACACGCATTCTCTCCTAAGTTTGGACACATCAATTATGTGAACAGTAAACTACACGCATTCTCTCCTAAGTTTGGACACATCAATTACTTTAAACAATAACCTGTGCACACAATTAGCAATAGTCCTGGAAAAAATTAAAATATGAACGACTTTAGACGTGGCTAAATCTTCCTAATACCCTCTGGATGATACCATCACGAGAAAACAAAGCCACGACGGAACGGGAGTGGGGAACGGGGGCGCAAATAGTGCATGGAGGTACGAGCTACTTACCGACATGCAAGAAACCTGAAAGGAAAGATAAGGAAAGTGATTGAACTTAAAAAAATTGAAGCTGACAGATATGGAAAAATAAAAAATTAAACTGGACGCTTTTATGGGCAGGTAAGCAAAGGAAAATAACAAATAATCTTAACGTAGTTTTTTGTATATATTTGTTAGGTGTCTGTACCGCTTTCTCGATTGTTCTTAAAAATACTTCAATACAACTTTTATTGCAGTTTTAACTTTCGCCTCCTTCTGAAATGAACCTTAACGGTAAAATATTTATCAATAGCTATCACTTACCAAGCTATTATAATGGCCAGACCATGTAGAGTAACCGCCGGTGCAAAATGCAATCTCGGAAAATTCGTGTTTGTATTTTTTTTAAAAATTTTATCTCAGTCCTATTCAATATGATATATTTATCTTTATCGCAGACCTATTCTGTATGATATATTTATCTTTATCGCATTCCTATTCTATGTGATATATTTATCTTTATCTCAGTCCTATTCTATATGATATATTTATCTTAATCTCAGTCATATTCTATATGATATATTTATCTTTATCTCAGTCCTATTCTATATGATATATGTATCTTTATCGCAGTCCTATTCTATATGATATATTTATCTTTATCGCAGTCCTATTCTATATGATATATGTATCTTTATCTCAGTCCTATTCTATATGATATATTTATTTTGAAATGCCCATTCTCACAACCAGGTAGCTGAAGTGACGCACACTTCATTCATTTCAAAATGAAATCCGTCAACATAGTTCATCAATATTCTTGCCGAATTAATCACTAATGTTGAATAAATGTATTAGTCTACGAAGTAAATGACCCGGCGGCATTAAAGCTCTGAGTATAGAACTATGCCATTAGGATTCACCAATTATGGATGCGCTATTTAATAACCATAATCTGTTGCTTTATGAGTAAAAGCGTGAATTAAATTTTTTAGTCATTAATGTTTAAGGTCTGATGATGTGGGCCACTCATCTTAAGTCTAAATATTGAGAATTTTTAAATGGATTAGTCTAAATATAGTGCAGTCTAAATATTCACCACTCTCTTATTGTTTGTGGATTTCAAACCGGGATAGGATTAAATAAAAATAAAATGTTATTCAATGTTTTCCATCAATTCAAAAATAATTTTAAATTTAAAATATTGCTTCAAGAATAATTGTTTTTCCCAACAGGTCAAAATTTCCAATCAGCATTAATTTTAGACATCCCAATATTTGTTGTTAATTAGTCGAACTTTTGTACTTAGCCAAGAAAGAACCAATTCCGGTGTATATAATTTTTACCTCTGTTATGACAACGCAGCCAGGGTAAGATTATCAGATATATCCTTTAAACTTACTGAAACTCAAGGAAAACTCCTGTATTGTGATGCTGTCAGGTTAAACTATCGCCAGAAAATAAGTTCCATGTTTTGTCATCCCTGTATAAATCAGAGGCTTTGGAAGGTGAAGTTAGATGACGTAAGTTATTGTTCCGACAATGGTGAGAGTCGGTGTGACAGAGGGAGGGATATTTATAGAAACTACAGGCTTAAAATCTGATGAGTGATGTAAACTGGTGATGACATATCGCTAGACTCTTATACCAAGAAAATAGTAGCAGTAGTAATCTTAGAATAACTAGGCTCTTCTCCATATACTATAACACTGCTAGGTCCCGATAGACTCTAACACTCATACACTCTCGGACGATTTGGTATTCCAACACTCTTAGGTAACTTTTGACAGAAATTAAATTGAAATTCACAAAATGATTGCAGGCATTAAAGGGATGTTTCGTTTTCAAATGAACCTCTAGTCGGAGCCCATTTGTCGGGGCCGTTTTGTCTGTGAACACATTAAAGGAAACGAAGTTAAGTGTCAAAGCACTTGTAGATAAAATTCAAACAACGATGAAGTTCGCAATACCACAAGAATAATGTTATTTACCTATATAACTTGATTATAAATAAACTTTCTTATAATCCTAAATAAATTACATTTAAATGTGCAAAACATCGCACAAATAATAAATGTCAACCACTCGGAATTTTTTATGCTTATATTTCAATATAATGTTAGTTTCTTTAAAAAATTTCTACAAAATACATATATTGTTTAACAGTATGCAATTTTAAACTAAATATATATTAAAATGTTAAATTTTAAGAAGTTATTTCCCGTTGATGTAATTTAATTTAAATTTCAAAAGCAGATTTAACACACTACATCTTTGTATTATCATAATTTGAATTATCACTGTTTTGTAATATTTTTAGTGCTGTTATCGATTAATTTAAATTTAATCGTTAACTTTTGGAAAATTATCGATTAATTAATCGATAATTTCGATTAAAGTCAAAAATAGAAATTTATGACGTCATTAAACTGAACATTTCTCACGGACATTGAAAATTAAGAATATTTGAAACTACATTTTATGACAATGTGTTGATACTTGATCGAATGTTTGTGCTGAAGGTGTTACTTCAGCGATGTATTTAATCCTTTAAAAGAGAATTGTTTATGGCAGTGAACACAGTAAACTTTTTCACCGTCTTCGACTTTGCCATACGCAGTTAGCTTAAAAACAAAATGTTTGCTCAACTTTCTTGTTATGTGTTTAAATTTGACTTTGCTGATGCTGTCAGCCATTTTTTAGTTGACTTCCGCCGGTCCACATACAGTAATAAAATAAATTATCATATTACGCGGGAGAAGTTTGTTCGTAAAAAATATATACAAGATTATAAATTATTAATAATAAATTATTTATTCATAAAAAAATTTTAAAAATATTATAAATATTTTCTTTAATTTTAATCGAATTTTAATCGGGACGGACATTACAAAGGCTGGTCAATAATAGGGGTGGACATTTGTATTAAGAGGTGGAGTAAACTCCATTCTAGAAATATGTGTTTAGTGAATAAAACTTGACCAAAGTGAGTACACACCTAAAGGTTGACTGTACATAATACAATTTACGCAGGGTCAGAGGCCGTATATCAAGTTCATGGGAAAGTGGGGGGTGACAGATGACTCATTCAATAACATTTTTTCTCCCCCATCCCCTCCCAAGCCCCCTAACAAAAAAGCGTTTGTTATACCACTATATCTCAAAGCAAGTATGTGCACACGCAAGGTAAGGATGTAAACAGTAAACTACACGCATTATCTTATAGGTTTGGACACATAAATTATTTTAAACAATAAACTGTGCATACAATTAGCAATAGTCTTGAAAAAATTAAAATATGAACGACTTCAGACATGGTTAAATCTTCCTAATACCCTCTGGATGATAGCATCACGAGAAAACAAAGCCACGACGGAACGTGAGTGGGAGGGGGGGTGCAAATAGTGCATGGAGGTACGAGCTACTTAATAACATGCAAGACACGTTAAAGAAAAGATAAGGCAAGTGATTGAGATAAAAGAAAAATTGATGTTGATAGATATGGAAAAATAAAAAAATTAAACTGGACGCTTTTATGGGCAGGTAAGCAAAGGAAAATAACAAATAATCTGAATATGTTTTTTGTATATTTGTGTTTGGTGTCTGTATCTCTTTCATGATTGTTCTTAAAAATACTTCAATAAAACTTTCATTACAGTAATAACTTTTTTCTCCTTCTGAAATAAACCTTAGACTGTAAAATACTTATCAACAGCTATCACTTACCAAGCTATTATAATGGCCAGACCATGAAGACTGTAGAGTAACCGCCTGTGCAAAGTGCCATCTCGATAAATTCCTGTTTGTATTTTATTTAAAAACTTTATCTCAGTCTTATTCTATACGATTTATTTATCTTTATCTCAGTCCTATTCTATATGATATATTTATCTTTATCTCAGTCCTATTCTATATGATATTTTTATCTTTATCTCAGTCCTATTCTATATAATATATTTATCTTTATCTCAGTCCTATTCTATATGATAGATTTATCTTTATCTCAGTCCTATTCAATATGATATATTTATCTTTATCTCAGTCCTATTCTATATGTTATATTTATCTTAATCTCAGTCATATTCTATATGATATATTTATCTTTATCTCAGTCCTATTCTATATGATATATTTATCTTTATCTCAGTCCTATTCTATATGATATATTTATCTTTATCTCAGTCCTATTCTATATGATATATTTATCTTTATCTCAGTCCTATTCTATATGATATATTTATCTTGATCTCAGTCCTATTCTATATGATATATTTATCTTTATCTCAGTCCTATTCTATATGATTTATTTATCTATATCTCAGTCCTATTTTATGTGATATATTTATCTTTATCTCAGTCCTATTCTATAACTACATGATATATTTATCTTAATCTCATTCCTATTCTATATGATATATTTATCTTAATCTCCGTCCTATTCTATATGATATATTTTAATTTATCGCAGACCTATTCTATATGATATATTTATCTTAATCTCAGTACTATTCTATGATATATTTATCCTTATATCAGTCCTATTCTATATGATATATTTATCTTTATTGCAGTCCTATTCTATATGATATATTTATCTTTATTGCAGTCCTATTCGATATGATATATTGATCTTTATCTCAGTCCTATTCTATATGATATATTGATCTTTATCTCAGTCCTATTCTATATGATATATTTATCTTTATCGCAGTCCTATTCTATATGATATATTTATCTTTATCTCAGTGCTATTCTATATGATATATTGATCTTTATCTCAGTCATATTCTATATGATATATTGATCTTTATCTCAGTCCTATTCTATATGATATATTTTTCTTTATCGCAGTCCTAATTTTATATGATATAATTATCCTTATCTCAGTCCTATTCTATATTATATATTTATCTTGAAATGCCCATTCTCACAACCAGGTGGCTGAAGTGACGCACACGTCATTCATTTCAAAATGAAATCCGTCAACAAAGTTCATCAATATTCTTGCCGAATTAATCACTAATGTTGATTAAATTTGTTAGTCTACGAAGTAAATGACCCGGCGGCATTAAAGCTCTGAGTATAGAACTATGATTGACGTTCCATCTCTTTCATTTTAACGGAAAACTAGGCCAGGTCTCTGCCATTAGGATTCACCAATAATGGATGCGCTATTTAATAACCATAATCTGTTGCTTTATGAGTAAAAGCGTGAATTAAAATTTTTAGTCATTAATGTTTAAGGTCTCATGATGTGGGCCACTCATTGTAAGTCTAAGTATTGAGAAATTTTAAATGGATTAGTCTAAATATAGTACAGTCTAAATATTGACCACTCCCTAATTGTTTGTGGATTTCAAACCGGGCTAGGATTAAATAAAAATAAAATGTTATTCAAAGTTTAACATTAATTCAAAAATAATTTGAAATTTAAAATATTGCTTCTAGAATAATTGTTTTTCCCAACAGGTCAAAATTTCCAATCAGCATTAATTTTAGACTTCCCAATATTTGATGTTGATTAGTCGACCTTTTGTACTTAGCCAAGAAAGAACCAATTCCGATATATATAATATTTACCTTTGTTATGACAACGCAGCCAGTGGAAGATGATCAGATATATCCTTTAAACTTACTGAAACTCAATGAAAACTCCTGTATTGTGATGCTGTCAGGTTAAACTATCGCTAGGAAATAAGTTCCATGTTTTGTCATCCCTGTATAAATCAGAGGCTTTGTAAGGTGAAGTTAGATGACGTAAGTTATTGTTCCGACAAGGGTGAGAGTCGGTGTGACAAAGGGAGGGATAGTTATAGAAACTACAGGCTTAAAATCTGATGAGTGATGTAAACTTGTGATGACATATCACTAGACTCTTATACCAAGAAAATAGTAGTAGTATAGGACTGTTAGAATTACTAGGCTCTTATACCAAGAAAACAGTAGTAGTATAGGACTGTTAGAATCACTAGACTCTTATACCAAGAAAACAGTAGTAGTATAGGACTGTTAGAATCACTAGACTCTTATATCAAGAATCTCTAGTCGGAGCACATTTGTCGGGGCCGTTTTATAGGTGAACACATTAAAGGGAACGAAGACAAGTGATGTATCACTTGTAGGTTAAATTACTAAATTTCGGGAAATAGTCAGATGGTCCGCAATTTGTTGTTTAACTATATAAAATAATTCTAAATAAACGTTCTTATAATCTTAATTATATTACATTTAAAAGTTTAAAAAATCTCATAAATATTACTTGTCAACCACACGGAATTTTTAATGTTTATATTTCAATATAATGTTACTTTTTTTTATAAACGTCTACAAAATACATATTATATTGTTGTTTTTAAATTAAAATTGTCTGCTTGAGGAAATTGTTTATTTTAGTCACAAATTGTGGTGACTGTCGTGATACACTGTGTGATGGCCACGTATGACTAATGGTGATTTGGGTGTAGTTAACGGTGTTGTCTAAGTGTTGCCAGAGGTGTTGTATAAGATGGTGTTAAGGTGTTTTCTCAGGTGTTGTATAAGATGGTGTTAAGGTGTTTTCTCAGGTTTTGTGTAAGGTGATATCAGAGATGGTGTGTAAGGTGATATCAGAGATGGTGTGTAAGTTAATATCAGGGAGGATGTGTAAGGTGATATCAGAGAGGGTGTGTAAGGTGATATCAGAGATGGTGTGTAAGGTGATATCAGAGATGGTGTGTAAGGTGATATCAGAGAGGATGTGTAAGGTGATATCTGAAATGGTGTGTAAGGTGATATCTGAGATGGTGGATAAGTTGATATCTGAGATGTTGGATAAGTTGATATCTGAGATGGTGTAAGGTGATATCAGATATGGGGTGTAAAGGTGATATCTAAGATGATGTTTGGTGTGATGTTTAACATGATATTTAAGGTGTTTGAAATAATACATTTGTGGTTGGTGTAATAATATATAAAGATTTTTAATTTGAGATGAAATCTTCAGATTGGAGATGAAATCGTGGGACTAGAGATGAAATCATGCGATTAGAGATGAAATCGTGGGACTAGATATGAAAATATGGGACTAGAAATGAAATCGTGAGACTAGAAATGAAATATTGAGACAAGATATCAAATCGAGGAGAAAAGAACTTAAAGTCTGTAGGAAAAAAAAATGTATGCATCAGAATTTATGAAATCAAAGAACAAATATCAACAGGAAATCACGGGCCCAGAGAGGAAATGTGACGTGGTACATGACAAAAAATCGTATATCAATCCAGATCTGAAGCACCGTGTGCCTCACACTAAAACCAGCAAACCAACACCCGCACTGCCGCCACTTATATTCTCATAGTCAAATAAGGTTTTCAAGATGTCTCCAATATCTGATTGATGTGGTGATAGTTAGCTATTGATACGTCGGGCGCCAAGGGGGAGGAATGGCTGTACAGCGGTGGTGCCTAATGGGGCGACTTCACACAGGACTAAGAGGTTGGCTGAAGATCCTGGGTTGGCCATAGGGCACCATTAATGACCCGTACTTCGTGTTCGACACCGGGAAATATGGACAAGAGATGTTCGATTCCCACAACTGGAAAGGAAAACGAATTAAATATTGAAAATGACGTCATTTTAATTTGTTTAGTTTAAATACGATGCTAAACTCATTCATCGGAAGATCTACAGCTAAAAATATCGTTATTTTAGTTGCGGAGAGAATCCCTTATCCTCTTTCCCAAGAATCCCTTAGGACTGTGCATTGCTGAGGTTTTTAAAGCAAAGGTCAACAATATGTTCTTCACTGTGCTGGCCTCAATTCACAAATTTTATTTGGCGCATCTTGTCCAACCACCGCCTTGATTTACATACTGTTGGACTGGAGCCGATGGGGTTAGCGCCCTTATAGTGATGGCTCACACATGGAATGATCTATAGACCACTGGCACCAGGATATCATCTATACACCACTGGCTCCAGGATATCATCTACACACCACTGGCTCAAGGATATCAACTATACACCACTGGCACCAGGATATCATCTATACACCACTGGCTCCAGGATATCATCTATACACCACTGACTCAAGGATATCATCTATACACCACTGGCTCCAGAATATCATCTATACACCACTGGCTCCAGGATATCATCTATACACCACTGGCTCAAGGATATCATCTATACACCACTGGCTCCAGGATATCATCTATACACCACTGGCTCCAGGATATCATCTATACACCACTGACTCAAGGATATCATCTATACACCACAGGCTCCAGGATATCATCTATACACCACTGGTTCCTGGATATCAACTATACACCACTGGCTCAAGGATATCATCTATACACCATTGGCTCAAGGATATCATCTATACACCACTGGCTCCAGGATATCATCTATACACCACTGGCTCCAGGATATCTTCTATACACCACTGGCTCCAGGATATCATCTATACACCACTGGCTCAGGATATCATCTATACACCACTGGCTCCAGGATATCATCTATACACCACTGGCTCCAGGATATCATCTATACACCACTGGCTCCAGGATATCATCTATACACCACTGGCTCCAGGATATCATCTATACACCACTGGCTCCAGGATATCATCTATACACAACGCTCCCAGATATCATCTATACACCACTGGCTCCAGGATATCATCTATACACCACTGGCTCCAGGATATCTTCTATACACCACTGGCTCCAGGATATCATCTATACACCACTGGCTCAAGGATATCATCTATGCACCACTGGCTCCAGGATATCATCTATACACCACTGGCTCCAGGATATCATCTATACACCACTGGCTCCAGGATATCATCTATACACCACTGGCTCCAGGATATCATCTATACACCACTGGCTCCAGGATATCATCTATACACCACTGGCTCCAGGATATCATTGCAGACGCTTGTGGCTCCTGGGATTGACGAATGCGATGAGATACAATTATCGGAGGCTTTGATAAGACTTCAAATAAAGTCGAAACAACCAGGATCATTTTAAGATTTTTCTTAATTTTACAACAATGTATTGTGTTTTTACAATTGTATTGGGTAGGAAGTTGTTAGTTGTTTGTATAGCTGATTTTCGAGAGCATTTGGCGCAGATGTGTTTGAGTAACCAGTGGTTCACATCTTTCTTTGGTTTCACATGTTTCCAGCGTGTTATAACGCTTTTAGGGATATAATGTTTGATGCGAGCTACCAGATAGAACATAAAGACATTTACGCTTAATTGTTGATTGTCACTTAACTGTTAATGTCATTTTAAAAAATGAAATCTATTGAATCGAGAATTTTAAACAGTAAAAGTCATGTTAAAATGTAACACTGGGGGTTTATTTTGAAACCAACGATAGCATGGCAAAGAAAACCTGTTAAGACATTTACTTTGAACTGTGTTTCGGGTTAAGTTAAGTCGGATTATCTGATTGACTTAGCCTCTGTATTATGTTTTCGAAGTTACGAACTTCCATTGAGTATGAAATGACATGGTTGGCGCTACATCTTTTGTGACACAAACTTTGGATATTCCTAATGTTCTGACAAAACTTTTCCACATTGCTCAACTTGTGGTCACTCCAAATATCCTAAACTTTTAACTTGTGGTCAGAAAAAATATTATGGCCATCAACTTGTTATCAGACCCAATATCCTAGACCAGTGGAGGCGAACTTTATTCAACCAAACGCCACTTATGTATAACAAAGTGCCAAAACTCGGAAAGTGGGGTTTGGCTCAGCTTGTTAGATTAAGGAAGTAATACAATATTTTATTTGCTTGTCGGCTGATGAGGCTATGCGTGCAGACTGTGACACACGGGCCATAGGTTCGCCATCACAGTCCTAGACGTTCAAATAGTGTTCAGTCCAAATATACTATACATTCAACTCGTGATAAGCCAAGATATCCTAGTCTCTTCAATTGAAATAATTGTAAATTTCCTCTCAATTCGATATCAGTGTATATTTCAGTGCACTTCTTTAATAGTGCAATCAAGGGATTGCGTCATCACCCTCCCCACCTCCAATCAATTTATGAGGTTTTACTCCAGATCTGGCAAACGATCACCGCAATAAAGATAAATCAATTAGCTACAGTTTCATTTCCGTCCTCTGAACTATTTCTTCTGGCATCTGACATTTCCCCGTTCGACCTGTCCAGCAATATATTACAATTAACAGCCTAAAGTTGGGACGCAACGGGACGGACATTACAAAGGCTGGTCAATAATAGGGGTGGACATTCGCATTTATCAGTAAAGTAAACTCAATTCTAGAAACATGTGTTCAGTGAATAAAACTAGACCAAAGTGAGTACACACCTAAAGGTTGACTGTACATAATACAATTTACACAGGGTCAGAGGCCGTATATCAAGTTCATGGGAAAGTCGGGTGACAGATGACTCATTCAATAACCAATTTTTTCCCCCATCGCCTCCCACGCCCCCCCTAACAAAAAAGCGTTTGTTATACCACTATATCTCAAAGCAAGTATGTGCACAGGCAAGGTAAGTATGTAAACAGTAAACTACACGCATTCTCTCCTAAGTTTGGACAAATAAACTATTTTAAATAAACTGTGCACACAATTAGCAATTAAAATATGAACGACTTTAGAGATGGCTAAATCTTCCTAACACCATCTGGTTGATAACGTCACGAGAAAACAAAGCCACGACGGAACAGGAGTGGGGGGGTGCAGATAGCCCATGAACGTAAGAGCTACTTAATAACATCCAAGACACCTGGAAGGAAAGATAAGGCAAGTGATTGAGATAAAAGAAAAATTGATGTTGATAGATATGGAAAAATAAAAAAATTAAACTGGACGCTTTTATGGGCAGGTAAGCAAAGGAAAATAACAAATAATCTTAAAATAGTTTTTTGTATATGTGTGTTTGGTATCTGTATCTCTTTCTCGATTATTCTTAAAAATACTTCAATAAAACTTTCATTGCAGTTATAACTTTTGTCTCCTTCTGAAATAAACCTTAGACTGTAAAATACTTATCAACAGCTATCACTTACCAAGCTATTATAATGGCCAGACCGCCGGTGCAAATTGCCGAGAATTCCTGTTTGTATTTTATTTAAAAACTTTATCGCAGTCTTATTCTATATGATATATTTATCTTTATCGCAGTCTTATTCTATACGATATATTTATCTTTATCGCAGTCCTGTTATATATGATATATTTATCTTGAAATTCCCATTCACACAACCAGGTGGCTGTATCTCTTCTTACGATAGTGACGCACACTTCACTAATTTCAAAATGAAGGTCGTCAGAATAGTTCATCAATTTTTCGGCCGAATTAATCACTAATGTTGATTAATTTTTTTAGTTTACAAAATAAATGCCCGTACGGCATTAAAGCTCAGAGTATAGAACTATGATTGACATTCCATCTCTTTCATTTTAACGGAAAACTAGGCCAGGTCTCAGCCATCAGGAGTCGCCAATAATGGATGCGCTATTTAATATCCATAATCGGTTGCTTTATGAGTAAAAGCGTGAATTAAATTTTTTTTTATAGTCATTAACGTTTATGGTCTCATGATGTGTGTCACTCATAGTAAGTCTAAATGTTTAGAATTTTTAAATGATTTAGTCCAAATATGGTACAATCTAAATGTTGACAAATTGTTTGTTGATTTCAAACCCGGCTAGCATTAAATAAAAATAAAATGTTATTCAAAGTTTTACATCAATTCAAAAATAATTTGAAATTGAAAATATTGCTTCTAGAATAATTGTTTTTCCCAACAGGTCAAAATATCTAATCAGTATTTATTTTAGACAACACAATTTTTGTTGTTAATTAGTCGACCTTTTGTACTTACCCAAGAAAGAACCAATTCCGGTAAATATAATTTTTACCTCTGTTATGACAAGGCAGCCAGTGGAGGATGATCAGATATATCCTTTAAACTTACTGAAACTCAATGAAAACTCCTGTATTGTGATGTTGTCATGTTAAACTATCGCTAGGAAATAAGTTCCATGTTTTGTCATCCCTGTATAAATCAGAGGCTTTGTAAGGTGAAGTTAGATGACGTAAGTTATTGTTCCGACAAGGGTGAGAGTCGGTGTGACAGAGGGAGGGATATTTATTGAAACTACAGGCTTAAAATCTGATGAGTGATGTAAACTGGTGATGACATGTCACTAGAATCTTATACCAAGAAAACAGTAGTAGTATAGGACTCTTAGAATCAATAGGCTCTTATACCAAGAAAACAGTAGTAGTATAGGACTGTTAGAATCACTAGGCTCTTCTCCATATTCTATAACACTGCTAGGTACAGATAGACTCTAACACTTATACACTCTAGGACGATTTGGTATTCCAACACTCTTAGGCAACTTTGGACAGACATTAAATTGAAATTCACAAAATGATTGCAGGCATTAAAGGGATGTTTCGTTTTCAAATGAATCTCTAGTCGGGGCCCATTTGTCTGGGCCGTTTTGTCTGTGAACACATTAAAGGAAACGAAGACAAGTGACATAGCACTTGTAGAATAAATTCCATACATAAAGGATACAGTTGGTGTACTCGTGATACGTTCTTTACCTATATAAATTATATATAAATAAACGTTCTTATAATCTTACTTATATTACATTTAAATGTGCAAAACATCTTACAAATAATAAATATCAACCACGCGGAATTTTTAATGTTTATATTCCAATATAATTTTACTTTCTTTAAAAAATTTCTACAAAATACATATATTGTTAAACAGTATGCAATTTTAAACTAAATATAGATTAAAATGTTAAATTTTAAGAAGTTATATCCCGTTGATGTAATTTAATTTAAATTTCAAAAGAAGATTTAACACACTACATATTTGTCTTGTAATAATTATTATAATTTGAATTATCACTGTTTTTTAATATTTTTAGGGCTGTTATCGATTAATTTAAATTTAATCGTTGACTTTTGAAAAAGTATCTATTAATTAATCGATAATTTCGATTAAAGTCAATTATAGAAATTTATGACGTCATTAAACCGAACATTTTTCAAAGGACATTGAAAATTAATAATATTTTGAACTAAATTTTATGACAAGGTGTTGATACTTGATCGGATGTTTGTGCTGAAGGTGGTACTTCAGCGATGTATTTAATCCTTTAAAAGAGAATTTTTTATTGCAGTGAACACAGTAAACTTTTTCACCATCTTCGACTTTGCCACCTGCAGTTAGCTTAAAAACAAAATGTTTGCTCAACTTTCTAGTTATATGCTTAAATTTAACTTCGCTGATGCTGACAGCCATTTTTTAGTTGACGTCTGCCGATCCACATACAGTAATAAAATAAATTATAATATTACGCGTGAGAAGTTTGTTCGTAAAAAATATATAAATTATTATTAATTATTAATAATTAATTATTTATTAATAAAAAATTGTTTACAAATATTATAAATATTTTCTTTAATTTTAATCGATAAAAAAATGTAACGATTAATCGAGAAATTAATCGATAATTTCCGCAGCCCTAAATATCTTGTAATATTTTTAATAGTTTTATTTTATTTATTTTTAAAAAATATTATTGAGTAAAATTTTGCAAAATATATATATGTTACGACAAAAGCCCGAAATCGGCCACTTCTCGAAACGGCCGGCCAGTTGGCGAAATGGCTAGGGTCGATTGGCCAAAGGGCGCGCAAAGCCCGAAGAAAGCAGTAATGAGCAGATTGAAGGTTGACTATGTAAAGTAGTCCTAAGGTGGTGAAGATATCAAGAAGCTGGTAAGCAACTTTTTCTGCCTTTTGTTTTTAAGAGGTCGCAATATTACAAACTTGGTTAAATGATCCTGATAATCTTATATATATATAAATGAAAGTGTGTCTGTCTGCATGTCCTTTATAGCTGACTACAATGTGCAGTGCTGAGGTTTTTAAAACTGAGGTCACAATTTGTTCTTGTCTGTGCTGGCCTCCGGTTACAATTTTATTAGGAGCAACGTGTCCTTACACCGCCTAAATTTACATACTGTTGTACCGAGGCCGATGGGGTTAGCGGCACTTATCGTGTTTGCTCACACATGGAATGATCTATAGACCACTGGCACCAGGACATCATCTATAGACCACTGGCACCAGGATATCATCTATAGACCACTGGCACCAGGATATCATCTATAGACCTTTGGCACCAGGATATCATCTATAGACCAATGGCACCAGGATATCATCTATAGACCTTTGGCACCAGGATATCATCTATAGACCAATGGCACCAGGATATCATCTATAGACCATTGGCACCATGATATCATTGCAGACGTTGAGACATCTCGGATAGACGAGTATAGAGTATAGAGCTTTGATTGACATTCAATCTCTTTCATTTTAACGGAAAACTAGGCCAGGTCACTGCCATTAGGAGTCGCCAATAATGGATGCGCTATTTAATAACCATAATAAGTTGCTTTATGACTAAAAGCGTGAATTAAAATTTTTAGTCATCAATGTTTAAGGTCTCATGATGTGGGCTACTCATCGTAAGTCTAAATGTGGATAATTTTTTAATGGATTAGTCTAAATATTTACCAATCCGTACTTGTTTGTGGATTTCAAACCGGGCTAGGATTAAGTAAAAATAAAATGTTATTCAAAGTCTTCCATCAATTCAAAAATATTTTGAAATTGAAAATATTGCTTCTATAGAATAATTGTTTTTCCCAACAGGTCAAAATTTCTAATCAGCATTAATTTTAGACATCCCAATATTTGTTGTTAATTAGTCGACCTTTTGTACTTAGCCAAGAAAGAACAAATTCCGGTGTATATAATTGTTACCTTTGTTATGACAACGCAGCCAGTGGAAGATGATCAGATATATCCTTTAAACTTACTGAAACTCAATGAAAACTCCTGTATTGTGATGCTGTCATGTTAAACTATCGCTAGGAAATAAGTTCCATGTTTTGTCATCCCTGTATAAATCAGAGGCTTTGTAAGGTGAAGTTAGATGACGTAAGTTATTGTTCCGACAAGGGTGAGAGTCGGTGTGACAAAGGGAGGGATAGTTATAGAAACTACAGGCTTAAAATCTGATGAGTGATGTAAACTTGTGATGACATATCGCTAGACTCTTATACCAAGAAAATAGTAGTAGTATAGGACTGTTAGAATTACTAGGCTCTTATACCAAGAAAACAGTAGTAGTATAGGACTGTTAGAATCACTAGACTCTTATATCAAGAATCTCTAGTCGGAGCACATTTGTCGGGGCCGTTTTATAGGTGAACACATTAAAGGGAACGAAGACAAGTGATGTATCACTTGTAGGTTAAATTACTAAATTTCGGGAAATAGTCAGATGGTCCGCAATTTGTTGTTTAACTATATAAAATAATTCTAAATAAACGTTCTTATAATCTTAATTATATTACATTTAAAAGTTTAAAAAATCTCATAAATATTACTTGTCAACCACACGGAATTTTTAATGTTTATATTTCAATATAATGTTACTTTTTTTTAAAAACGTCTACAAAATACATATTATATTGTTGTTTTTAAATTAAAATTGTCTGCTTGAGGAAATTGTTTATTTTAGTCACAAATTGTGGTGACTGTCGTGATACACTGTGTGATGGCCACGTATGACTAATGGTGATTTGGATGTGGTTTACGGTGTTGTCTAAGTGTTGCCAGAGGTGTTGTATAAGATGGTGTTAAGGTGTTTTCTCAGGTGTTGTATAAGATGGTGTTAAGATGTTTTCTCAGGTTTTGTGTAAGGTGATATCAGAGATGGTGTGTAAGGTGATATCAGAGATGGTGTGTAAGTTATTATCAGGGAGGATGTGTAAGGTGATATCAGAGAGGGTGTGTAAGGTGATATCAGAGATGGTGTGTAAGGTGATATCAGAGATGGTGTGTAAGGTGATATCAGAGAGGATGTGTAAGGTGATATCTGAAATGGTGTGTAAGGTGATATCTGAGATGGTGGATAAGTTGATATCTGAGATGTTGGATAAGTTGATATCTGAGATGGTGTAAGGTGATATCAGATATGGGGTGTAAAGGTGATATCTAAGATGATGTTTGGTGTGATGTTTAACATGATATTTAAGGTGTTTGAAATAATACATTTGTGGTTGGTGTAATAATATATAAAGATTTTTAATTTGAGATGAAATCATGAGATTAGAGATGAAATCGTGGGACTAGAGATGAAATCGTGGGACTAGAGATGAAATCATGAGATTAGAGATGAAATCATGGGACTAGAGATGAAATCATGAGATTAAAGATGAAATCATGGGACTAGAGATGAAATCATGAGATTAGAGATGAAATCATTGGACTAGTGATGAAATCATGAGATTAAAGATGAAATCATGGGACTAGAGATGAAATCATGAGATTAAAGATGAAATCATGGGACTAGAGATGAAATCATGAGATTAGAGATGAAATCATGGGACTAGAGATGAAATCATGAGATTAGAGATGAAATCATGGGACTAGAGATGAAATCATGAGATTAGAGATGAAATCATGGGACTAGAGATGAAATCATGAGATTAAAGATGAAATCATGGGACTAGAGATGAAATCATGAGATTAGAGATGAAATCATGGGACTAGAGATGAAATCATGAGATTAGAGATGAAATCATGGGACTAGAGATGAAATCATGAGATTAGAGATGAAATCATGGGACTAGAGATGAAATCATGAGATTAGAGATGAAATCGTGGGACTAGAGATGAAATCATGAGATTAAAGATGAAATCATGGGACTAGAGATGAAATCATGAGATTAGAGATGAAATCATGGGACTAGAGATGAAATCATGAGATTAGAGATGAAATCGTGGGACTAGATATAAAATCATGAGATTAGAGATGAAATCGTGGGACTAGAGATGAAATCATGAGATTAGAGATGAAATCGTGGGACTAGATATGAAAATATGGGACTAGAAATGAAATCGTGGGACTAGAAATGAAATAGTGAGACAAGATATGAAATCGAGGAGAAAAGAACTTAAAGTCTGTAGGAAAAAAAATTGTATGCATCAGAATTTATGAAATCAAAGAACAAATATCAACAGGAAATCACGGGCCCAGAGAGGAAATGTGACGTGGTACATGACCAAAAATCGTATATCAACCCAGATCTGAAGCACCGTGTGCCTCACACTAAAACCAGCAAACCAACACCCGCACTGCCGCCACTTATATTCTCATTGTCAAATAAGGTTTTCAAGATGTCTCCCATATCTGATTGATGTGGAGATAATTAGCTATTGATACGTTGGGCGCCAGGGGCGAGGAATGGCTGTACAGCGGCGGTGCCTAATGAGGCGAATTCACACAGGACTAAGAGGTTAGCTGAATATCCTGGGTTGGCCAGAGGGCACCATTAATGACCCGCACTTCGTGTTCGACACCGGAAAATATGGACGAGAGATGTTTGATTCCCACAAATGGAAAGGAAAACGAATTAAATATTGAAAATGACGTCATTTTAATTTGCGGACTTTAAATACGATGCTAAACTCATTCATCGCAAGATCTACAACTAAAAATATCAGAATTTTATTTTCGGAGAGGATCCCTTATCCTCTTCGCCAAGAATTCTCCTGGACTGTGCAATGCTGATGTTTTTTAAGCTGAGGTAGTCAATATGTTTTTGTCTGTGCTGGCCTCCGGTTACAATTTTATTAGGGACAACTTGTCCTTCCCACGCCTTGATTTACATACTGTTGCACTTGGGCCGATGGGAATAGCGGCACTAATGTGATGGCTCACACATGGAATCATCTATAGACCATTGGCACCAGGATATCATCTATAGACCACTGGCACCAGGATATCATCTATAGACCATTGGCACCAGGATATCATCTATAGACCACTGGCACCAGGATATCATCTATAGACCACTGGCACCAGGATATCATCTATAGACCACTGGCACCAGGATATCATCTATAGACCATTGGCACCAGGACATCACCTATAGACTATTGGCACCAGGATATGATCTATACACCATTGGCACCTGGATATCATCTATAAACCATTGGCACCAGGATATCACCTATAGTCTATTGGCACCAGGATATCATTGCAGACGTTGAGACACCTCGGATAGACGAATGCGATGAGATACAATTATACAATTATTGAACGTTTTGATAAGACTTCAAAAAAGTCGAAACAACTTTGAGCGATTTAAGATTTTTCTTAATTTTACAACAATGTATTGTGTTTTTACAAATGTAATGGTTTGGAAGGTGTTAGTTGTTTGTATAGCTGATGTATTGGTTAGGAAGGTGTTAGTTGTTTGTATAGCTGATGTATTGCTTAGGAAGGTGTTAGTTGTTTGTATAGCTGATGTACGGGCGCATTTGACACAGGTTTGTTTGTGTAACAAGTGGTTGACGTATTTCTTTGGTTTCACATGTTTCCCACGGGTTATAACGCCTTTAGCGGTATAATGTTCGAAGCAAGCAAGAAGATAGAAAATAAAGACATTTACGTTAAATTGTTGATTGTCATTTAACTGTTAATGTCATTACAAAAACATATAAAATCTATTGCATCAAGAATTTCAAACCGTCAAAATTTAATTTTCAGGAGACATTGAATGAAAATTATCTTAAGCCATGTTAGAATGAAACACTGAGAGTTTCTTTGGAAACCAACGATAGAATGGCAAAGAAAACCTGTAAGAGATTTTGTACTGTGTTTCAGGATAAGTTAAGTCGAATTATCTGATTGACATAGCCTCCATATTATGTTTTCGAAGTAACCAATGCCCATTGAGTATGAAATAATGCCAGTCCCAGCTCTGATGGCATTCAATGATATTGTTGACAGCTTACCAAAAATGGAAAAGCGAGGCGTGTTAGCGAAAACTGTAAGCGGCTTATGTTAAAATGTCATGGAAATGACATTTCGGTGCTATATCTTTTGCTGACACAAATATAGGACAGTCCTAATGTTCTGACAAGACTTACAATTACTGGAAACTCGAAATTTTCCACATTTCTCAACTTGTGGTCACTCCAAATACCCTAAACTTTTAACTTGTGGTCAGAAAAAATATCATGGCCCTCAACGTGTGGTCAGACCCAATATTCTAGACCAGTGGAGGCGAACTGTATTCAACCAAAAGCCACGTATGTATAACAAAGGACCAAAACTCCAATGAAACACGGAAAGTGGGGTTTGGCTCAGCTTGTTAGATTAAGGAAGTAATACAATATTTTATTTGCTTGCCGGCTGATGAGGCTCTGCGTGCCGACTGTGACACACGGGCCATTGGTTCGCCATCACTGTCCTTGACGTTCAAATAGTGTTCAATCCAAATATACTATACATTCCACACGTGATACGCCAAGATGTCCTAGTCTCTCCAATTTAAATAAGGTTACATACCTTCTCATTCCGATGCCGGTGTACAATATTAATGCACTTCTTTAATAGTGCAATCAAGGGATTACTCCATCACCCTCCCAACCTCCAATTTATGATGTTTTACTCCAGATATGGCAAACGATCACCGCAACAAAGATAAATCAATTAGCTATAGTTTCATTTCCGTCCTCTGAACGATTTCTTCTGGCATCGGACATTTCACCGTACGACCTGACCAGCAATATATCACAATTAACAGCCTCAAGTTGGGACGCAACGGGACGGACATTACAAAGGCTGGTCAATAATAGGGGTGGACATTCACATTAATCAGTAAAGTAAACTCAATTCTAGAAACATGTGTTCAGTGAATAAAACTGTACCAAAGTTAGTACACACCTAAAGGTTGACTGTACATAATACAATTTACACAGGGTCGGGGGCCCTATATCAAGGACATGGGGAAAAGGGGGGTGACAGAAGACTCATTCAATAACCTTTTTTCTCCCCCATCGCCTCCCACGCACCCCCCTAACAAAAAACCGTTTGTTATACCACTATATCTCAAAGCAAATATGTGCACAGGCAAGGTAAGTATGTAAACAGTAAACTACACGCATTCTCTCCTAAGTTTGGACACATACATTACTTTAAACAATAAATTGTGCACACAATTAGCAAAAGTCTTAAAATAAATTAAAATATGAACGACTTCAGACATGGTTAAATCTTCTTAACACCCTCTGGATGATAACATCACGAGAAAACAAAGCCACGACATAACGGTAGTGGGGGGCGCAAATAGTGCATGGAGGTACGAGCTACTTAATAACATGCAAGACACGTGAAAGGAAAGATAAGGCAAGTGATTGAGATAAAAGAAATATAGATGTTGATAGATATATAAAAATAAAAAAAAATTAAACTGAACGCTTTTATGGGCAGGTAAGCAAAGGAATATAACACATAATCTAAAAATAGTTTGTTGTATATGTGTGTTTGGTGTCAGTATCTCTTTCTCGATTGTTCTTAAAAATACTTCAATTTCAATAAAACTTTCATTGCAGTTATAACTTTTGTCTCTTTCTGAAATAAACCTTAGACTGTCAAATACGTATCAACAGCTATCACTTACCAAGCACTTATGACGGCCAGGCCATGTAGATGTGTAGAGTAACCGCCTGTGCAAAGTGCCATCTCGATAAATTCCTGTTTGTATTTTATTTAAAAACTTTATCGCAGTCTTATTCTAAATGATATAATTATCTTTATCGCAGTCCTATTCTATATATGATATATTTATCTTTATCGCAGTCCTGTTATATATTATATATGATATATTTATCTTTAAATGCCCATTCTCACAACCAGGTGGCTGTATCTCATCTTACGATAGTGACGCACACTTCACTAATTTCATAATAAAGTACATCAGAATAGTTCATCAATTTTTCGGCCGAATTAATCACTAATGTTGATTAATTTTGTTAGTTTACACAATAAATGCCTGTACGCCATTAAAGCTCAGAGTATAGAACGATGATTGACATTCCCTCTCTTTCATTTTAACGGAAAACTAGGCCAGGTCTCAGCCATCAGGAGTCGCCAATAATGGATGCGCTATTTAATAACCATAATCAGTTGCTTTTTGAGAAAAGGGCGAATTTAAATACATTTGTATAGTCATTAATGTTTATGGTCTCATGATGTCTGCCACTCATAGTAAGTCTAAATGTTTAGAATTTTTAAATGAGTTAGTCTAAATATAGTACAATCTAAATGTTGACAAATTGTTTGTTGATTTCAAACCCGGCTAGCAGTAAATAAAATAAAATGTTATTCAAAGTTTTACATCAATTCAAAAATAATTTGAAATTGAAAATATTGCTTCTAGAATAATAGTTTTTTCCCAACAGGTCAAAATTGCTAATCAGTATTTATTTTAGACATCCCAATATTAATTGTTGTTAATTAGTCGACCTTTTGTACTTAGCCAAGAAAGAACCAATTCCGGTATATATAATTTTTACCTCTGTTATGACAACGCAGCCAGGGTAAGATGATCAGATATATTCTTTAAACTTACTGAAACGAAAGGAAAACTCCTGTATTGTGATGCTGTCAGGTTAAACTATCGCTAGGAAATAAGTTCCATGTTTTTTTCATCCATGTATAAATCAGAGGCTTTGTAAGGTGAAGTTAGATGACGTAAGTTATTGCTCCGACAAGGGTGAGAGTCGGTGTGACAGAGGGAGGGATATTTATAGAAACTACAGGCTTAAAATCTGATGAGTGATGTAAACTGGTGATGACATATCGCTAGACTCTTATACCAAGAAAATAGTAGCAGTAGTAATCTTAGAATAACTAGGCTCTTCTCCATATACTATAACACTGCTAGGTGCCGATAGACTCTAACACTCATACACTCTCGGACGATTTGGTATTCCAACACTCTTAGGTAACTTTTGACAGAAATTAAATTGAAATTCACAAAATGATTGCAGGCATTAAAGGGATGTTTCGTTTTCAAATGAACCTCTAGTCGGAGCCCATTTGTCGGGGCCGTTTTGTCTGTGAACACATTAAAGGAAAGGAAGACAAGTGACATAGCACTTGTAGATTAAATTCTAATCTTCTGAGGATACATCGCATTGCGGACACTGTATGTTCTTTACCTATATAAATTGATTATAAATAAACGTTCTTAGAATCTTAATTATATTACATTTAAAAGTGCAAAAAATCTCATAAGTAATACCTGTCAAGCCCACGGGGCGTGTAACGTCTATATTTCAATATAATGTTACTTTCTTTAAAAAATTTATATAAAATACATATTGTTTAATAGTGTGCAATTTTAAACTAAATATATATTAAAATGTTAAATTTTAAGAAGTTATATCCCGTTGATGTAATTTAATTCAAATTTCAAAAGAAGATGTAACACTACATCTTTTTATTATCATAATTTGAATTATCATTGTAATATTTCTTAATAGTTTGATTTTAGTTATTTAAAAAAAAACAAGATTATTTAGGACAATTTTGCAATTTTATATATATATATATATATATATATGTATATATATATATATAAATGTATGTTACGGCGGTGGTCGAGTGGCAGCGCACTGGACTGTCACGATGGTCACGGGTTCGAATCCGTGTGAAGGCAAGGGTTTGCCAAAGCCCGAAATCGGCCACTTCGCGAAACGGCCGGCCAGTTCGCGAAATGGCTAGGGTCGATTGGCTAAAGGGCACTGAACGCCCGATGAAAACAGTAATGAGCAGATTGAAGGTTGACTGTGTACAGTAGTCCTATGGTGGTTAAGATATCAAGTATTAAAGATCTAGATAAATATAGAGAAATATATCCGCTACGAAATCGATTGAAATAATCAGGTGTTTTGAACTTGACATCTTGCACTAATTGGGCCCTGGGGCCCTTAATGGTTTTTTTTGTTGCTTATATGAGCTATATAAAAATTATTTTATGTGATAGCTACTTAGTAAATGAATGGTTCTTAACCAAACTTTGTATATAAAAACTTGGAAGCCTATATTAAAATAATAAGGGGCACTGCAATTCTAATGTCCAATTGTTCAGGGATGGGGGCCCCAAACATCTTTTTTTCGAATATGTTTGAGATATTATTTGCTATTATATTTTTAACGATCTTGAGAAGTATATCCATGATAAAACTGAATTTAAATGATCATGTTTTCAAAATGTACATCTTGAACCGAATGGGCCATTTGCACCTTAATGTATTTTTTCTTATATTAGCTAAACAAAAATTAGTTTAATTGTTAGATAATGAGAAAATAACTGGATTTTGACCAAACTCGGTATATGAAAACTTAAGAGCCTATATTAAATTACTATGGGGCACTGAACTCCAAATGTCCATTTCCTTGGGGCTAGGGGCCCTAAATGTGTTTTTATTAAACATTTAGTATATTGTATTCCCCATTCAATTTCACACGATATTGAGCAATATAGATAAATATATTTATATATTTTTTATGAAAATGAACAGATTTTTGAACGTCATATTGGACTGGTGACCCTTAAAGTAATTTCTTTTTATCTATATTCCTTGTTACTGAGATCGCCACAACGCACGACGGGTCTGCTCGTCTTATATATTAAATAAATAAAGGTAAAAAATTGATTTTTAAAAACCACGTTTTTACAAGTGGACTAAAAAGAAGAAAATAATATAAAACTTGTAAGTTCAAGTACTTTCATTTAATATGACTAAAAACGTGGGGCGCGCGCTTATGAGGTTTAACATATGCAGCTCACTCATACTCTCACTTATAGATAGATCTCTCTTTTGCCTTCTAAATTAGAAATCTTTAATTTTTATAGCAAACACCCGCCCCACGTTTTTAGTCATATTAAATGAAAGTACTTGAACTTACAAGTTTTAAATTATTTTCTTCTTTTTAGTCCGCTTGTAAAAACATTGTTTTTAAAAAATCAATTTTGTACCTTTATTTATTTTATTCTTTTTAGTCCACTAATAAAAACTTGGTTTTTAACAATATTTTTTTACCACTATTTATTTTACCAAACACCTCACAAGCACCCGCCCAACGTTTTAAAAACATTGTGATGTGGTCATGGGGGAACTCACGGATGTCAACAAAAGCCGCGGTACAGATGCTTATATATAGGCTATAGTTAAACTAAAAAGTTCAATAATTTAATAACAGTACATTCGATCGATCTGAAATTTTAATGCAATGCATTGTCATCCAAGATCTATCTGTGGTAAATGTTTCAGATCTCTAGGACCATCACAAGTGGTTCAATTTTACGTTGGCAGATTTGAAAAAATCTCGGACAAACAATGCCACACCAACGAAAGCGAGTTAATAAAAACGTGGTAATAAAAATGAAAGTATGTCTGTCTGTCTGCATGTTCTTTATAGCTGACTAAACCATACATCCGTTCGCCATGAAACTTTTGGAGACTTTTTAGTACGCTCCCAGGAGGGTAAATGGCAACTTTTTTTATATAACACTCATGGGGCGCCGGGGGCCTATATAGTGAATTTTTTTTTCTTATATTAACTTTATAAAAATTAGTTTAAGCGATAGCTACTGGGTAAATTGATGGATCTTAACCAAACTTTGCCTTTAACAACTTGGTAATCAATATTGAAATACTTTAGGGCAATGATTTCCTAATGTCCATTCCTTCGGGGCAGGGGGCCCGAAATGTCTTTTTTCATAAACGCTTACGATTTATTTCCGATTCATTTATGAACGATCTTGAGATATATAGACAAATATATCCATTACGAAACTATGATTGACATTCAATCTCTTTCATTTTAACGGAAAACTAGGCCAGGTCTCTGCCATTAGGAGTCGCCAATAATGGATGCGCTATTTAATAACCATAATCCGTTGCTTTATAAGTAAAAGCGTGAATTAAAATTTTTAGTCATTAATGTTTAAGGTCTCATGATGTTGGCCACTCATTGTAAGACTAAATATTGAGAATTTTTAAATGGATTAGTCTAAATATAGTACAGTCTAAATATTGACCACTCCCTAATTGTTTGTGGATTTCAAACCTGGCTAGGATTAAATAAAAATAAAATGTTATTCAAAGTTTTCCATCAATTCAAAAATAATTTGAAATTTAAAATATTGCTTCTAGAATAATTGTTTTTCCCAACCGGTCAAAATTTCCAATCAGCATTAATTTTAGACATCCGAATATTTGTTGTTAATTAGTCCACCATTTGTACTTAGCCCAGAAAGAAACAATTCCAGTATATATAATATTTACCTCTGTTATGACAACATAGCCAGCGGAAGATGATCAGATATATCCTTTAAACTGACTGAAACGCAATGAAAACTCCTGTATTGTGATGCTGTCAGGTTAAACTATCGCTAGGAAATAAGTTCCATATTTTTTTCATCCCTGTATAAATCAGAGGCTTTGTAAGGTGAAGTTAGATGACGTAAGTTATTGTTCCGACAAGGGTGAGAGTCGGTGTGACAGAGGGAGGGATATTCAGAGAAACTATAGGCTTAAAATCTGATGAGTGATGTAAACTGGTGATGACATATCGCTAGACTCTTATACCAAGAAAATAGTAGTAGTATAGGACTGTTACAATCAGTTGTCTCATATACCAAGAAAACAGTAGTAGTATAGGACTCTTAGAATCAAAGGCTCTTCTACATATTCTATAACACTGCTAGGTACCGATAGACTCTAACACTCATACACTCTAAGACGATTTGGTATTCCAACACTATTAGGCAATTTTGGACAGACATTAAATTGAAATTCACAAAATTATTGCAGGCATTAAAGGGATATTTCGTTCTCAAATGAATCTCTAGTTGCAGACCATTTGTCGGGGCCGTTTCGTCTGTGAACACATTAAAGGAAACGAAGACAAGTGTCATAGCACTTGTAGATTAAATTATAAACGTAGTTCTGGATTAGCTGCATGTGATACGTTCTTAACCTATATAAATTGATTATAAATAGACGTTCTTATAATCTTAATTATATTACATTTAAAAGTGCAAAAAATTTCATAAATAATAAATGTCAACAAGACGGAATTTTTAATGTTTATACTTCAATATATTTTTATTTTCTTTAAAAAATTACTACAAAAAAACATGTATTGTTAAACAGTATGTAATTTGAAACTAAATATATATTTAATTGTTAAATTTTAAGAAGTTACATCCCTTTGATATAATTTAATTTAAATTTCTAAGGAAGATTTAACACACTACATCTTTGTATTATCATAATTTTAATTATCAATTTTTGTAATATTTATTTTATAATATTTTGTAATAGTTTTATTTATTAATTTTCAAAAAAATATTATTGAGTAAAATTTTGCAAAATATATATATGTTACGGCCGAAGCCCGAAATCGGCCACTTCTCGAAACGGCTGGCCAGTAGGCGAAATGGCTAGTGTCGATTGGCCAAAGTACGCGCAAAGACAGAAGAAAGCAGTAATGAGCAGATTGAAGGTTAACTATGTAAAGTAGTCCTATGGTGGGGAAGATATCAAGAAGCTGATAAGCAACTTCTTCTGCTGTTTTGTTTTTAAGAGGTCGCAATTTTACAAACTTGTTTAAATGATCCTGATAATCTTATATATGTATGTATACAAATGAAAGTATGTCTGTCTGTCTGCATGTCCCTTATAGCTGACTACACTGTGCAGTGCTGAGGTTTTTAAAGCTGATGTCACAAGTTGTTCTTGTATGTGTTGGCCTACGGTTACAATTTTATTAGGAGCAACTTGTCCTTCCACCGCCTAAATTTACATACTGTTGTACTGAGGCCGATGGGGTTAGCGGCACTTATCGTGTTTGCTCACACATGGAAGATCTATAGACCACTGGCACCAGGATATCATCTATAGACCATTGGCACCACGATATCATCTATAGACCATTTGCACCAGGATATCATCTATAGACTATTGGCACCAGGATATCATCTATAGAACACTGGCACCAGTATATCATCTATAGACTATTGGCACCAGGATATCATCTATAGACCATTGGCACCAGGATATCATCTATAGACCATTGGCACCAGTATATCATCTATAGAAAATTGGAACCAGGATATCACCTATAGACTATTGGCACCAGGATATCACCTATAGACCATTGGCACCAGGATATCATCTATAGACCATTGGCACCAGGATACCATCTATAGACTATTGGCACCAGGACATCACCTATAGACTATTGGCACCAGGACATCATCTATAGACTATTGGCACCAGGATATCATCTATAGACCATTGGCACCAGGATATCATCTATCGACCATTGGCACCAGGATATCTTCTATAGACTATTGGCACCAGCATATCATCTATAGACCATTGGCACCAGGATATCATCTATCGCAGCGGTTTTCAAACTTTATTTTTATTGTACCACTTGGTAAAAAAATCAAATTTTGGCGTACCACATGCAGCTAAAGTCCGATAAAAAAAGCAGCAGGTGGGCACGAAGTCCCCTTGCAATTAAAGAAAACATCATACAGACATACAGTACGTTATAGGTATGGGTACTAACTAGGCCTATAAAGGTAAACTTAGACATAGAAAAGTAAATATTTTATTTTATGGATATAGTATCAATAAAAAATGAAAATAGAAATGTTAATGTGAGCTGTGAGCTTGTTTAGACGCACACAGATTTGCAATGTCAGGTTTTATGTTTGTTACTTTTAATCGCAAATCTGGTTCAAGTTCAAGCTATGTTCTGTATTTATTTTTATTGCAAGCATAGCTGAAAACCCAGTTTCACACAAATATGACGTGTTGAAAGGAATCAGAAACTTTAAAGCTCGATCAGAAATTAATCCATATTCATTCCTTCGCTTCAACCAGAAATCGCATAGCATGTCTTTTTTAAATTCGTTCTTCAATTCACGATCACATGAAATCTCAACAAACTGGTCTCTTTCAAAAACTGAATAATCAGCCGGCAACACCACATCCGAAAATGGATTTCGAATCCATTCCTTATTATCCAACTGTTCATGAAAATATGAGTGTGTTCACTTCCCATTTCATTGCAAATTATTGTAAACATGCGTGAGTTTAGAGCTCGAGCTTTTATGAAGTTAACTATTTTAACAGCTTGGTCTAAAACTGATTTTAAAGTGTCGGGCATGGCTTTGGATGCCAATGCTTCACGGTGGATGCTGCAGTGTGTGAAGTTGGCTCTCGGTGCAACTTGCTTAATTTGAGTAACCACTCCACCATGTTTGCCTGTCATAGCAGCTGCCCCATCAGAACAAACCCCAACACAGTTTTTCCAATTTATGTCATTGGCAACAACAAAATCATTAATTTTTTTAAATATTTCATTAGCAGTTGTCCGCTCAGCTAAAGATTCGCAGAACAAAAATTCTCCCTCAACTGCCTGTTCATGTTCATACCTAACATACGTCATCAATTGAGCAAAGTTTTTAATATCAGTACTCTCATCTAACTGAATTGCAAAGTATCTGCTTTTCTGTATCCTTTGAATGAGGATTTTCTTTACTTCACAAGCTAAATCTTGAATGCGTCTGGAAACAGTGTTATCCGACAAAGGAACATTATCAAGTTTTTTGCAGCATTCTGTCCTAACAAACAAGTTACAATATCTTTAGCAACAGGTAATATTAGGCTCTCCCCAATAGTGTGTGGTTTCCCTGTTTGAGCAATTCGCAAACTGACCAAATAAGATGCTTCCAATGCTTGTAAGTTAATATTGGTAAATTACTTTAAACTTGTCTTACTTAGTTGCATTTCAATTTTTTTCTTTTAAAAAATTCAAGTGGTTTATCTTTATAAAGGATATGTTTTGTATTGAAATGGCGCTGAAGCAGAGAGGGTTTCATTGAATGATTTGAAAGTTTTTCACTGCAAATGACACATTGAGGCTGGGGTTCATTTTTGTCACCACACCAAGTAAATCCAAAGTATAAATAGCTTTCGTCATACCGTCTAATAATCTTTCGCTGCTTACGAGTGCCATCATCTTCATTCTGGTTAAAATTCAAGCTTTGTTCTCGAGTGCTAGCCTTGGTGGATTCATTACTAACCTTAGCATTGGCCGGTTCTAACTTTCTTTTAAGCGGTTGATTTTTTAACCATTTATCCATTGATGGGTTTAAAGATTAAGAATTGGTATTTGGTATTTCAAACATATAGCCAGTGGCTAGGCCAATATTCAAAAATTTTGCCACGGAACCTAGAATGTATATTCACAAACTTATTAATTATACATTTCCACATTAAAATTTAAATAAACTATGAACACCGCATAAAAGTGCCAAATCTAAAGTCAAACTGCCAAGACTACCTCCACAGTCCACAGTATACTATTTACGTCTGTTCTACCTCTACCAGAAAACAGAATTCCTTCGCACAGTTGCCAGTTGGCGCGTTTACAACCATAGATTATTTAATTGTAGAATCAACACTATAATAGGAGATATTCGTATGCAATTGTGTTGGAAGATAGATATTTTTGAGTATAAATAATAAGTATTTATGGAAGAGAATTAAAAGTTTTACAAAAAAGCCAATTAGAATAATAGGTTACGTAGGGTCGTAGGCCTATGAATTGGCCATCGCCGCCATGTTAATGCACTACTTGGCACATCTGCATTTGATTTTTAGAAATCTGTTGCGTTTGGGAATTATTTTGCTTCAAACTATTGCCTAAATTTGTTCCAATTAAAATATTTTTGTAATTAATACTTACTAGTTAACAAATAAAAAGTTTTAAAAAATAAAATTGTAGCAATAGATACAATCAAAGAAATATGGTCACAATTTAAATTGTTTTCAAAATTTTTCGCGTACCACCTAGAGAGGCCTGGCGTACCACCAGTGGTACGCGTACCACATTTTGAAAACCGCTGATCTATCGACCATTGGCACCAGGATATCATCTATAGACTATTGGCAACAGGACATCATCTATAGACCAATGGCACCAGGATATCATCTATAGACCATTGGCACCAGGATATCATCTATAGACCATTGGCACCAGGATATCATCTATAGACCATTGGCACCAGGATATCATCTATAGATCACTGGCACCAGGATATCATCTATAGACCATTGGCACCAGGATATCACCTATAGACTATTGAAACCAGGATATCATCTATAGACCATTGGCACCAGGATATCATCTATAGACCATAAGCACCAGGATATCATCTATAGACTATTGGCACCAGGATATCATCTATAGACCATTGGCACCAGGATATCATCTTTAAGACTATTGGCACCAGGATATCATCTATAGACCCTTGGCACCAGGATATCGTCTATAGACCATTGGCACCAGGATATCATCTATAGACCATTGGCACCAGGATATGATCTATAGACCATTGGCACCATGATGTCATTGCAGACGTTGAGACACCTCGGATAGAAGAATGCGATGAGATAGAATTATACAATTATTGGACGTTTTGATAAGACTTCAAAAAATTCGAAACAACTTGGTGCATTTTAAGATTTTTCTTAATTTTACAACAATGTGTTGTGTTTTTACAAATGTATTGGTTAGGAAGGTGTCAGTTGTTTGTATAGCTGATGTATTGGTTAGGAAGGTGTTAGTTGTTTATATAACTCTATGTATTGGTTAGGAAGGTGTCAGTTGTTTGTTTAGCTGATGTACGGTGGCATTTGACACAGGTTTGTTTGTGTAACAAGTGGTTCGCGTATTTCTTTGGTTTCACATGTTTCCCACGGGTTATAACGTCTTTAGTGGTAATAATTATCTGATTGACATAGCCTCCATATTATGTTTTCGAAGTTACCAATGCCTATTGAGTATGAAATAATGCCAGTCCCAGCTCTGATGGCATTCAATGATATTGTTGGCAGCTTACCAAAAATGGAAAACCGAGGCGTGTTAGCGAAGACTATAAGCGGCTTATGTTAAAATTTCATGGAAATGACATGTTCGGTGCTATATCTTTTGCCGACACAAACATAGGACAGTTCTAATGTTCTGACAAGACTTTAAATTTCTGGTAACTCGAAATTTTCCACATTTCTCAACTTGTGGTCACTCCAAATACCCTAAACTTTTAACTTGTGGTCAGAAATATATCATGGCCCTCAACTTGTGTTCAGACCCAATATCCTAGACTAGTGGAGTCGAACTTTATTCAACCAAAAACCACTTATGTATAACAAAGTGCCAAAACTCCAATGAAACACGGAAAGTGGGGTTTGGTTCAGCTTGTTAGATTAAGGAAGTAATACAATATTTTATTTGCTTGCCGGCTGATGAGGCTATGCGTGCCGACTGTGACACACGGGCCATAGGTTCACCATCACTGTCCTAGACGTTCAAATAGTGTTCGATCCAAATATACTATACATTCCACACGTGATACGCCAATATATCCTAGTCTCTCCAATTTAAATAAGGTTACACATCTTCTCATTTTGATGTCAGTGAAAAATATCAGTGCACTTCTTTAATAGTGCAATCAAGTGATTACGCCATCATCCTCCCAACCTCCAATTTATGATTTTTTTACTCCAGATATGGAAAACGTACACCGCAACGAAGATAAATCAATTAGCTACAGTTTCATTTCCGTCCTCTGAACGATTTCTTCTGGCATCTGACATTTCACCGTACGAGTACCGTACGACCTGACCAGCAATATATCACAATTAACAGCCTCAAGTTGGGACGCAACGGGACGGACATTACAAAGGCTGGTCAATAATAGGGGTGGACATTCGCATTTATCAGTAAAGTAAAGTCAATTCTAGAAATATGTGTTCAGTGAATAAAAATAGACCAAAGTGAGTACACACCTAAAGGTTGACTGTACATAATACAATTTACACAGGTTCAGAGGCCGTATATCAAGGACATGGGGAAAGGGGGGGGGGTGACAGATGACTCATTCAATAACCTTTTTACTCCCCATCGCTTCCCACGCTCCCCCCCCCAACAAAAAAAGCTTTTGTTATACCACTATATCTCAAAGCAAGTATGTACACATACAAGGTAACTATTTAAACAGTAAACTACACGCATTCTCTCCTAAGTTTGGACACATATATTACTTTAAACAATAAAATGTGCACACAATTAGCAATAGTCTTAAAATAAATTAAAATATGAACGACTTTAGAGATGGTTAAATCTTCTTTATACCCTCTGGATGATAACATAACGAGAAAACAAAGCCACGACAGAACGGGAGTGGGGGGGGGGCGCAAATAGTGCATGGAGGTACGAGCTACTTAATAACATGTAAGACACGTGAAAGGAAAGATAAGGCAAGGGATTGAGATAAAAGAAAAATTGATGCTGACAGATATGGAAAAATTAAAAAAATAAACTGGACGCTTTTATGGGCAGGTAAGCAAAGGAAAATAACAAAAAATCGTAAAATAGTTTTTTGTATATGTGTGTTTGGTGTCTGTATCTCTTTCTCGATTGTTTTTAAAAATACTTCAATACAACTTTCATTGCAGTTTTAACTTTTGTCTCCTTCTGAAATAAATCTTAGACTGTAAAATACGTATCAACAGCTATCACTTCCCAAGCTATGATGATGGACAGACCATGTAGATGTGTAGAGTAACCGCCTGTGCAAAGTGCCATCTCGGTAAATTCCTCTTTGTATTTTATTTAAAAACTTTATCGCAGTCTCATTCTATATGCTATATTTATCTTTATCGCAGTCCTATTCTATATGCTATATTTATCTTTATCGCAGTCCTGTTATAAATGATATATTTATCTTGAAATGCCCATTCTCACAACCAGGTGGATGTATCTCTTCTTACGATAGTGACGCACACTTCACTAATTTCAAAATGAAGCTTGTCAACATAGTTCATCAATTTTTCGGCCGAGTTAATCACTAATGTTGATTAATTGTGTTAGTTTACAAAATAAATGCCCGTACGGCATTAAAGCTCTGAGTATAGAACTATGATTGACATTCAATCTCTTTCATTTTAACGGAAAACTAGGCCAGGTCTCAGCCATCAGGAGTCGCCAATAATGGATGCGCTATTTAATAACCATAATCGGTTGCTTTATGAGTAAAAGCGTGAATTTAAATAAATTTTTATAGTCATTAATGTTTATGGTCTCATGATGTGTGCCACTCATAGTAAGTCTAAATGTTTAGAATTTTTAAATGAGTTAGTCCAAATATAGTACAATCTAAATGTTGACAAGTTGTTTGTTGATTTCAAACCCGGCTAGCAGTAAATAAAAATAAAATGTTATTCAAAGTTTCCATCAATTCAAAAATAATTTGAAATTGAAAATATTGCTTCTAGAATAATTGTTTTTCCCAACAGATCAAATATTCTAATCGGCATTAATTTTAGTCATCCCAATATTTGTTGCTAATTAGTCGACCTTTTGTACTTAGCCAAGAAAGAACCAATTCTGGTATATATAATTTTTACCTCCGTTATGACAACGCAGCCAGTGGAAGATGATCAGATATATCCTTTAAACTTAATGAAACTCAATAAAAACTCCTGTATTGTGATACTGTCGGTTAAACTATCGCTAGGAAATAAGTTCCATGTTTTTTCATCCCTGTATAAATCAGAGGCTTTGTAAGGTGAAGTTAGATGACGTAAGTTATTGTTCCAACAAGGGTGAGAGTCGGTGTGACAGAGGGAGGGATATTTATAGAAACTACATGCTTAAAATCTGATGAGTGATGTAAACTGGTGATGACATATCGCTAGATTCTTATACCAAGAACATAGTAGTAGTATAGGAATCTTAGAATAACTAGGCTCTTATACCAAGAAAACAGTAGTAGTATAGGACTGCTAGAATTACTAGGCTCTTATACCAAGAAAACAGTAGTAGTATAGGACTGTTAGAATTACTAGGCTCTTATAACAAAAACAGTAGTAGTATAGGACTGTTAGAAACAATAGGCTATTATACCAAGAAAATAGTAGTAGTATCTTATCTGTTTTAGACGCTCCTTCTATACAGAAGATTATTGCGTATAGGACTCTCAGAAACACTAGACTCTTCTCCATATTCTATAAGACTGCTAGGTACCACTAGACTCTAACACTTATATACTCTAGGACGATTTGGTATTCAACAATCTTAGTCAACTTTGGACAGAAATAAAATTGAAATTCACAAAATGATTGCAGGCATTAAAGGATGTTTCGTTTTCAAATGAATCTCTAATCGGAGCTCATTTGTTGGGGCCGTTTTGTCGGTGAACATATTAAAGGAAACGAAAACAAGTGACATAGCACTTGTAGATTAAATTCAAATCTTGTGAGTTTGCATCCCATTACGCTAAAAGTATGTTCTTTACCTATATAAATTGATTATAAATAAACGTTCTTATAATCTTAATTATATTACATAAAAAAGTTTTAAAAATCTCATAAATAATACTTGTCAACAACACGGAATTTTTAATGTTTATATTTCAATATAATGTTTCTTTCTTTAATATATTTCTACAAAATACATATATTGTTAAACAGTATGCAATTTTAAACTAAATATTTATTAAAATGTTAAATTTTAAGAAGTTATATCCCGTTGATTTAATTTAATTTAAATTTCAAAAGAAGATGTAACACACTACATCTTTGTATTATCATAATTTGAATTATCACTATAATATTTTGTAATATTTCTTAATAGTTTGATTTTATTTATTTTAAAAAAAGATTATTGAGTAAAATGTTGCAAGATATATATAAGTTACGGCCAAAGCCCGAAATCGGGCACTTCACGAAACGGCCGGCCAGTTGGCGAAATGGCTAGGGACGATTGGCCACAGATCGCGCAAAGCCCGAAGAAAGCAGTAAATGAGAAGATTGAAGGTTGACTATGTAAAGTAGTCCTATGGTGGTTAAGATATCAAGTATTAAAGATCTAGATAAATATAGAGAAAAATATCCGCTACGAAATCGATTGAAATAAACAGGTGTTTTGAACTTGACATCTTGCACTAATTGGGCCCTGGGGCCCTTAACATTATTTTTTGTTGCTTATATGAGCTATATAAAAATTAGTTTATGTGATAGCTACTGAGTAAATGAATGGATCTTAACCAAACTTTGTATAAAAAAACTTTGAAGCACATATTGAAATAAAAAGGGGCACTGCAATTCTAATGTCCAATTGTTCAGGGATGGGTGCCCCAAATGTCTTTTTTTCGAAAATGTTTGAGATATTATTTGCTATTATATTTTTAACGATCTTGATAACTATATCCGTGATGAAACTGAATTTAAATAAACAGGTTTTCAAAATGTACATCTTGAACTGAATGGGCCCGGGGCACCTTAATGTATTTATCCTTATATTAGCTAAACAACAATTAGTTTAATTGCTAGATAATCAGAAAATAACTGGATTTTGACCAAAATCGGTATATAAAAAATAAGCGCGTATATTAAATTACTATGGGGGCACTGAACTCCAAATGGCCATTTCCTTGGGGCTAGGGGCCCTAAATGTGTTTTTACTGAACAATTGGTATATTGTATTCCCCATTCAATTTTACACGATATTGAGCAAAATAGATAAATATATTTATATGTTTGTTATGAAAATAAACAGATTTTCGAACGTTATATGTTAAACTGATTGGACCGGTGACCCTTAAAGTCATTTCTTTTTTTATATATATTCCTTGTTACTGAGATCGTCTGCTCGTCTTATATATTATATAAAAATGAAAGTATGTCTGTCTGTCTGCATGTTCTTTATAGCTGACTAAACCATACATCCGTTCGCCATGAAACCTTTGGAGACTTTTTAGTACGCTCCCGGGAGAGTAAATGGCAATTTTTTTTATATAACACTCATGGGGCACCGGGGGCCTATAATGTGATTTTTTTCTTATATGAGCTATATAAAAATTAGTTTAAGCGATAGCTATTGGGTAAATTGATGGATCTTAACCAAACTTTGCCTTTAACAACTTGGAATTCAATTTTGAAATATTTTAGGGCAATGATTTCCTAATGTCCATTCCTTCGGGGTAGGGGGCCCAAAATGTCTTTTTTCATAAACGCTTCCGATTTTATTTCCCATTCATTTATGAACGATCTTGAGATATATAGACAAATATATCCATTACGAAACTATGAATGACATTCAATCTCTTTCATTTTAACGGAAAACTAGGCCAGGTCTCTGCCATTAGGATTCACTATTTATGGATGCGCTATTTAATAACCATAATCTGTTGCTTTATGAGTAAAAGAGTGAATTAAAATTTTTAGTCATTAACGTTTAAGGTCTCATGATGTGGGCTACTCATTGTAAGTCTAAATATTGAGAATTTTTAAATGGAATATTCTAAATATAGTACAGTCTAAATATTGAACACTCCCTAATTGTTTGTGGATTTCAAAACGGGCTAGGATTTAAAAAAAAATAAAATGTAATTCAAAGTTTTCAATCAATTAAAAAATAATTTGAAATTGAAAATGTTGCTTCTAGAATAAATGTTTTTTCCAACAGGTCAAAATTTCTAATCAGTATTAATCAGTATTAATTTTAGACATCTCAATATTTGTTGTTAATTAGTCGACCGTTTGTACTTAGGTAAGAAAGAACCAATTCCGGTATATATAATTTTTACCTCTGTTATGACAACGCAGCCAGGGGA
Source organism: Ampullaceana balthica (assembly GCA_944989445.1). Taxonomy (NCBI): domain Eukaryota; kingdom Metazoa; phylum Mollusca; class Gastropoda; family Lymnaeidae; genus Ampullaceana; species Ampullaceana balthica. The sequence continues at coordinate 1,926,086 of CALYLW010000016.1, read as the reverse complement.
AGATGATCAGATATATCCTTTAAACTTACTGAAACTCAATAAAAACTCCTGTATTGTGATGCTGTCATGTTAAACTATCGCTAGGAAATAAGTTCCATGTTTGTCATCCCTGTATAAAATCAGAGGCTTTGTAAGGTGAAGTTAGATGACGTAAGTTAGTGTTCCGACAAGGGTGAGAGTCGGTGTGACAGAGGGAGGGATATTTATAGAAACTACAGTCTTGAATCTGATGGGTGATGTAAACTGGTGATGACATATCACTAGAATCTTATACCAAGAAAACAGTAGTAGTATAGGACTCTTAGAATCAATAGGCTCTTATACCAAGAAAACAGTAGTAGTATAGGACTCTTAGAATCAAAGGCTCTTCTCCATATTCTAAAACACTGCTAGGTACCGCTAGACTCTAACACTTATATACTATAGGACGATTTGGTATTCCAACACTCTTAAGCAACTTTGGACAGATATTAAATTGAAAATCACAAATTGATTGCAGGCATTAAAGGGATGTTTCGTTTTAAAATGAATCTCTAGTCGGAGCCCATTTGTGGGGACCGTTTTGTCGGTGAACACATTAAAAGGAAACGAAGACAAGTGACATAACACTTATAGATAAAATTCTAAAATTTGACTGTATGCAACAAGTACACGCAATATGTTCTTTACCTATATAAATTAGTTAAAGAAACTACAGGCTTAAAATCTGATGAGTGATGTAAACTTGTGATGACATATCGCTAGACTCTTATACCAAGAAAATAGTAGTAGTATAGGACTGTTAGAATTACTAGGCTCTTATACCAAGAAAACAGTAGTAGTATAGGACTGTTAGAATCACTAGACTCTTATATCAAGAATCTCTAGTCGGAGCACATTTGTCGGGGCCGTTTCATAGGTGAACGCATTAAAGGGAACGAAGACAAGTGATGTATCACTTGTAGGTTAAATTACTAAATTTCGGGAAATAGTCAGATGGTCCGCAATTTGTTGTTTAACTATATAAAATAATTCTAAATAAACGTTCTTATAATCTTAATTATATTACATTTAAAAGTTTAAAAAATCTCATAAATATTACTTGTCAACCACACGGAATTTTTAATGTTTATATTTCAATATAATGTTACTTTTTTTAAAAAACGTCTACAAAATACATATTATATTGTTGTTTTTAAATTAAAATTGTCTGCTTGAGGAAATTGTTTATTTTAGTCACAAATTGTGGTGACTGTCGTGATACACTGTGTGATGGCCACGTATGACTAATGGTGATTTGGGTGTGGTTTACGGTGTTGTCTAAGTGTTGCCAGAGGTGTTGTATAAGATGGTGTTAAGGTGTTTTCTCAGGTGTTGTATAAGATGGTGTTAAGGTGTTTTCTCAGGTTTTGTGTAAGGTGATATCAGAGATGGTGTGTAAGGTGATATCAGAGATGGTGTGTAAGTTAATATCAGGGAGGATGTGTAAGGTGATATCAGAGAGGGTGTGTAAGGTGATATCAGAGATGGTGTGTAAGGTGATATCAGAGATGGTGTGTAAGGTGATATCAGAGAGGATGTGTAAGGTGATATCTGAAATGGTGTGTAAGGTGATATCTGAGATGGTGGATAAGTTGATATCTGAGATGTTGGATAAGTTGATATCTGAGATGGTGTAAGGTGATATCAGATATGGGGTGTAAAGGTGATATCTAAGATGATGTTTGGTGTGATGTTTAACATGATATTTAAGGTGTTTGAAATAATACATTTGTGGTTGGTGTAATAATATATAAAGATTTTTAATTTGAGATGAAATCTTCAGATTGGAGATGAAATCGTGGAACTAGAGATGAAATCATGCGATTAGAGATGAAATCGTGGGACTAGATATGAAAATATGGGACTAGAAATGAAATCGTGAGACTAGAAATGAAATATTGAGACAAGATATCAAATCGAGGAGAAAAGAACTTAAAGTCTGTAGGAAAAAAAATTGTATGCATCAGAATTTATGAAATCAAAGAACAAATATCAACAGGAAATCACGGGCCCAGAGAGGAAATGTGACGTGGTACATGACAAAAAATCGTGTATCAATCCAGATCTGAAGCACCGTGTGCCTCACACTAAAACCAGCAAACCAACACCCGCACTGCCGCCACTTATATTCTCATAGTCAAATAAGGTTTTCAAGATGTCTCCAATATCTGATTGATGTGGTGATAGTTAGCTATTGATACGTCGGGCGCCAAGGGCGAGGAATGGCTGTACAGCAGTGGTGCCTAATGGGGCGACTTCACACAGGACTAAGAGGTTGGCTGAAGATCCTGGGTTGGCCTTAGGGCACCATTAATGACCCGTACTTCGTGTTCGACACCGGGAAATATGGACAAGAGATGTTCGATTCCCACAACTGGAAAGGAAAACGAATTAAATATTGAAAATGACGTCATTTTAATTTGTTTAGTTTAAATACGATGCTAAATTCATTCATCGATAGATCTACAGCTAAAAATATCGTTATTTTAGTTGCGGAGAGAATCCCTTATCCTCTTTCCCAAGAATCCCTTAGGACTGTGCATTGCTGAGGTTTTTAAAGCAAAGGTCAACAATATGTTCTTCTCTGTGCTGGCCTCAATTCACAAATTTTATTTGGCACATCTTGTCCAACCACCGCCTTGATTTACATACTGTTGGACTGGAGCCGATGGGGTTAGCGCCCTTATAGTGATGGCTCACACATGGAATGATCTATAGACCACTGGCACCAGGATATCATCTATACACCACTGGCTCCAGGATATCAACTATACACCACTGGCACCAGGATATCATCTATACACCACTGGCTCCAGGATATCATCTATACACCACTGACTCAAGGATATCATCTATACACCACTGACTCAAGGATATCATCTATACACCACTGGTTCCTGGATATCAACTATACACCACTGGCTCAAGGATATCATCTATACACCATTGGCTCAAGGATATCATCTATACACCACTGGCTCCAGGATATCATCTATACACCATTGGCTCCAGGATATCTTCTATACACCACTGGCTCCAGGATATCATCTATACACCACTGGCTCAAGGATATCATCTATACACCACTGGCTCCAGGATATCATCTATACACCACTGGCTCCAGGATATCATCTATACACCACTGGCTCCAGGATATCATCTATACACCACTGGCTCCAGGATATCATCTATACACCACTGGCTCCAGGATATCATCTATACACCACTGGCTCCAGGATATCATCTATACACCACTGGCTCCAGGATATCTTCTATACACCACTGGCTCCAGGATATCATCTATACACCACTGGCTCAAGGATATCATCTATACACCACTGGCTCCAGGATATCATCTATACACCACTGGCTCCAGGATATCATCTATACACCACTGGCTCCAGGATATCATCTATACACCACTGGCTCCAGGATATCATCTATACACCGCTGGCTCCAGGATATCATCTATACACCACTGGCTCCAGGATATCATTGCAGACGCTTGTGGCTCCTGGGATTGACGAATGCGATGAGATACAATTATCGGAGGCTTTGATAAGACTTCAAATAAAGTCGAAACAACCAGGATCATTTTAAGATTTTTCTTAATTTTACAACAATGTATTGTGTTTTTACAATTGTATTGGGTAGGAAGTTGTTAGTTGTTTGTATAGCTGATTTTCGAGAGCATTTGGCGCAGATGTGTTTGAGTAACCAGTGGTTCACATCTTTCTTTGGTTTCACGTGTTTCCAGCGTGTTATAACGCTTTTAGGGGTATAATGTTTGATGCGAGCTACCAGATAGAACATAAAGACATTTACGCTTAATTGTTGATTGTCACTTAACTGTTAATGTCATTAAAAAAATGAAATCTATTGAATCGAGAATTTCAAACAGTAAAAGTCATGTTAAAATGTAACACTGGGGGTTTATTTTGAAACCAACGATAGCATGGCAAAGAAAACCTGTTAAGACATTTACTTTGAACTGTGTTTCGGGTTAAGTTAAGTCGGATTATCTGATTGACTTAGCCTCTGTATTATGTTTTCGAAGTTACGAACGTCCATTGAGTATGAAATGAAATGGTTGGCGCTACATCTTTTGCTGACACAAACTTTGGATATTCCTAATAATCTGACAAAACTTTTCCACATTTCTCAACTTGTGGTCACTCCAAATATCCTAAACTTTTAACTTGTGGTCAGAAAAAATATTATGGCCATCAACTTGTTATCAGACCCAATATCCTAGACCAGTGGAGGCGAACTTTATTCAACCAAACGCCACTTATGTATAACAAAGTGCCAAAACTCGGAAAGTGGGGTTTGGCTCAGCTTGTTAGATTAAGGAAGTAATACAATATTTTATTTGCTTGTCGGCTCATGAGGCTATGCGTGCAGACTGTGACACACGGGCCATAGGTTCGCCATCACAGTCCTAGACGTTCAAATAGTGTTCAGTCCAAATATACTATACATTCAACTCGTGATAAGCCAAGATATCCTAGTCTCTTCAATTGAAATAATTGTAAATTTCCTCTCAATTCGATATCAGTGTATATTTCAGTGCACTTCTTTAATAGTGCAATCAAGGGATTGCGCCATCACCCTCCCCACCTCCAATCAATTTATGAGGTTTTACTCCAGATCTGGCAAACGATCACCGCAATAAAGATAAATCAATTAGCTACAGTTTCATTTCCGTCCTCTGAACTATTTCTTCTGGCATCTGACATTTCCCCGTTCGACCTGTCCAGCAATATATTACAATTAACAGCCTAAAGTTGGGACGCAACGGGACGGACATTACAAAGGCTGGTCAATAATAGGGGTGGACATTCGCATTTATCAGTAAAGTAAACTCAATTCTAGAAATATGTTTTCAGTGAATAAAACTAGACCAAAGTGAGTACACACCTAAAGGTTGACTGTACATAATACAATTTACACAGGGTCAGAGGCCGTATATCAAGTTCATGGGAAAGTCGGGTGACAGATGACTCATTCAATAACCAATTTTTTCCCCCATCGCCTCCCACGCCCCCCCTAACAAAAAAGCGTTTGTTATACCACTATATCTCAAAGCAAGTATGTGCACAGGCAAGGTAAGGATGTAAACAGTAAACTACACGCATTCTCTCCTAAGTTTGGACAAATAAACTATTTTAAATAAACTGTGCACACAATTAGCAATTAAAATATGAACGACTTTAGAGATGGCTAAATCTTCCTAACACCATCTGGTTGATAACGTCACGAGAAAACAAAGCCACGACGGAACAGGAGTGGGGGGGTGCAGATAGCCCATGAACGTAAGAGCTACTTAATAACATCCAAGACACCTGGAAGGAAAGATAAGGCAAGTGATTGAGATAAAAGAAAAATTGATGTTGATAGATATGGAAAAATAAAAAAATTAAACTGGACGCTTTTATGGGCAGGTAAGCAAAGGAAAATAACAAATAATCTTAAAATAGTTTTTTGTATATGTGTGTTTGGTATCTGTATCTCTTTCTCGATTATTCTTAAAAATACTTCAATAAAACTTTCATTGCAGTTATAACTTTTGTCTCCTTCTGAAATAAACCTTAGACTGTAAAATACTTATCAACAGCTATCACTTACCAAGCTATTATAATGGCCAGACCGCCGGTGCAAATTGCCGAGAATTCCTGTTTGTATTTTATTTAAAAACTTTATCGCAGTCTTATTCTATATGATATATTTATCTTTATCGCAGTCTTATTCTATACGATATATTTATCTTTATCGCAGTCCTGTTATATATGATATATTTATCTTGAAATTCCCATTCACACAACCAGGTGGCTGTATCTCTTCTTACGATAGTGACGCACACTTCACTAATTTCAAAATGAAGGTCGTCAGAATAGTTCATCAATTTTTCGGCCGAATTAATCACTAATGTTGATTAATTTTTTTAGTTTACAAAATAAATGCCCGTACGGCATTAAAGCTCAGAGTATAGAACTATGATTGACATTCCATCTCTTTCATTTTAACGGAAAACTAGGCCAGGTCTCAGCCATCAGGAGTCGCCAATAATGGATGCGCTATTTAATATCCATAATCGGTTGCTTTATGAGTAAAAGCGTGAATTAAATTTTTTTTTATAGTCATTAACGTTTATGGTCTCATGATGTGTGTCACTCATAGTAAGTCTAAATGTTTAGAATTTTTAAATGATTTAGTCCAAATATGGTACAATCTAAATGTTGACAAATTGTTTGTTGATTTCAAACCCGGCTAGCATTAAATAAAAATAAAATGTTATTCAAAGTTTTACATCAATTCAAAAATAATTTGAAATTGAAAATATTGCTTCTAGAATAATTGTTTTTCCCAACAGGTCAAAATATCTAATCAGTATTTATTTTAGACAACACAATTTTTGTTGTTAATTAGTCGACCTTTTGTACTTACCCAAGAAAGAACCAATTCCGGTAAATATAATTTTTACCTCTGTTATGACAAGGCAGCCAGTGGAGGATGATCAGATATATCCTTTAAACTTACTGAAACTCAATGAAAACTCCTGTATTGTGATGTTGTCATGTTAAACTATCGCTAGGAAATAAGTTCCATGTTTTGTCATCCCTGTATAAATCAGAGGCTTTGTAAGGTGAAGTTAGATGACGTAAGTTATTGTTCCGACAAGGGTGAGAGTCGGTGTGACAGAGGGAGGGATATTTATTGAAACTACAGGCTTAAAATCTGATGAGTGATGTAAACTGGTGATGACATGTCACTAGAATCTTATACCAAGAAAACAGTAGTAGTATAGGACTCTTAGAATCAATAGGCTCTTATACCAAGAAAACAGTAGTAGTATAGGACTGTTAGAATCACTAGGCTCTTCTCCATATTCTATAACACTGCTAGGTACAGATAGACTCTAACACTTATACACTCTAGGACGATTTGGTATTCCAACACTCTTAGGCAACTTTGGACAGACATTAAATTGAAATTCACAAAATGATTGCAGGCATTAAAGGGATGTTTCGTTTTCAAATGAATCTCTAGTCGGGGCCCATTTGTCTGGGCCGTTTTGTCTGTGAACACATTAAAGGAAACGAAGACAAGTGACATAGCACTTGTAGAATAAATTCCATACATAAAGGATACAGTTGGTGTACTCGTGATACGTTCTTTACCTATATAAATTATATATAAATAAACGTTCTTATAATCTTACTTATATTACATTTAAATGTGCAAAACATCTTACAAATAATAAATATCAACCACGCGGAATTTTTAATGTTTATATTCCAATATAATTTTACTTTCTTTAAAAAATTTCTACAAAATACATATATTGTTAAACAGTATGCAATTTTAAACTAAATATAGATTAAAATGTTAAATTTTAAGAAGTTATATCCCGTTGATGTAATTTAATTTAAATTTCAAAAGAAGATTTAACACACTACATATTTGTCTTGTAATAATTATTATAATTTGAATTATCACTGTTTTTTAATATTTTTAGGGCTGTTATCGATTAATTTAAATTTAATCGTTGACTTTTGAAAAAGTATCTATTAATTAATCGATAATTTCGATTAAAGTCAATTATAGAAATTTATGACGTCATTAAACCGAACATTTTTCAAAGGACATTGAAAATTAATAATATTTTGAACTAAATTTTATGACAAGGTGTTGATACTTGATCGGATGTTTGTGCTGAAGGTGGTACTTCAGCGATGTATTTAATCCTTTAAAAGAGAATTTTTTATTGCAGTGAACACAGTAAACTTTTTCACCATCTTCGACTTTGCCACCTGCAGTTAGCTTAAAAACAAAATGTTTGCTCAACTTTCTAGTTATATGCTTAAATTTAACTTCGCTGATGCTGACAGCCATTTTTTAGTTGACGTCTGCCGATCCACATACAGTAATAAAATAAATTATAATATTACGCGTGAGAAGTTTGTTCGTAAAAAATATATAAATTATTATTAATTATTAATAATTAATTATTTATTAATAAAAAATTGTTTACAAATATTATAAATATTTTCTTTAATTTTAATCGATAAAAAAATGTAACGATTAATCGAGAAATTAATCGATAATTTCCGCAGCCCTAAATATCTTGTAATATTTTTAATAGTTTTATTTTATTTATTTTTAAAAAATATTATTGAGTAAAATTTTGCAAAATATATATATGTTACGACAAAAGCCCGAAATCGGCCACTTCTCGAAACGGCCGGCCAGTTGGCGAAATGGCTAGGGTCGATTGGCCAAAGGGCGCGCAAAGCCCGAAGAAAGCAGTAATGAGCAGATTGAAGGTTGACTATGTAAAGTAGTCCTAAGGTGGTGAAGATATCAAGAAGCTGGTAAGCAACTTTTTCTGCCTTTTGTTTTTAAGAGGTCGCAATATTACAAACTTGGTTAAATGATCCTGATAATCTTATATATATATAAATGAAAGTGTGTCTGTCTGCATGTCCTTTATAGCTGACTACAATGTGCAGTGCTGAGGTTTTTAAAACTGAGGTCACAATTTGTTCTTGTCTGTGCTGGCCTCCGGTTACAATTTTATTAGGAGCAACGTGTCCTTACACCGCCTAAATTTACATACTGTTGTACCGAGGCCGATGGGGTTAGCGGCACTTATCGTGTTTGCTCACACATGGAATGATCTATAGACCACTGGCACCAGGACATCATCTATAGACCACTGGCACCAGGATATCATCTATAGACCACTGGCACCAGGATATCATCTATAGACCTTTGGCACCAGGATATCATCTATAGACCAATGGCACCAGGATATCATCTATAGACCTTTGGCACCAGGATATCATATATAGACCAATGGCACCAGGATATCATCTATAGACCATTGGCACCATGATATCATTGCAGACGTTGAGACATCTCGGATAGACGAGTATAGAGTATAGAGCTTTGATTGACATTCAATCTCTTTCATTTTAACGGAAAACTAGGCCAGGTCACTGCCATTAGGAGTCGCCAATAATGGATGCGCTATTTAATAACCATAATAAGTTGCTTTATGACTAAAAGCGTGAATTAAAATTTTTAGTCATCAATGTTTAAGGTCTCATGATGTGGGCTACTCATCGTAAGTCTAAATGTGGATAATTTTTAAATGGATTAGTCTAAATATTTACCAATCCGTACTTGTTTGTGGATTTCAAACCGGGCTAGGATTAAGTAAAAATAAAATGTTATTCAAAGTCTTCCATCAATTCAAAAATATTTTGAAATTGAAAATATTGCTTCTATAGAATAATTGTTTTTCCCAACAGGTCAAAATTTCTAATCAGCATTAATTTTAGACATCCCAATATTTGTTGTTAATTAGTCGACCTTTTGTACTTAGCCAAGAAAGAACAAATTCCGGTGTATATAATTGTTACATTTGTTATGACAACGCAGCCAGTGGAAGATGATCATTTATATCCTTTAAACTTACTGAAACTCAATAAAAACTCCTGTATTGTGATACTGTCAGGTTAAACTATCGATAGGAAATAAGTTCCATGTTTTTTTCATCCCTGTATAAATCAGAGGCTTTGTAAGGTAAAGTTAGATGACGTAAGTTATTGTTCCGACAAGGGTGAGAGTCGGTGTTACAGAGGGAGGGATATTTATAGAAACTAAAGGCTTGAATATGATGGGTGATATAAACTGGTGATGACATATCACTAGAATCTTATACCAAGAAAATAGTAGTAGTATAGGACTGTTAGAATCACTAGGCTCTTCTCCATATTCTATAACACTGCTAGGTACCGATAGACTCTAAAACTTATACACTCTAGGACGATTTTGTATTCCAACACTCTTAGGCATCTTTGGACAGAAATAAAATTGAAATTCACAAAATAATTGCATGCGTTAAAGGGATGTTTTCAAATGACTTTCTGTATACACATACATCACGTGGTATGCACATACAACACATGGTCTGCTTTGAAATCACGTGGTATGTTGAGACATCACGTGATGTGTATAGACATCACTTAATGGATCAGAATAGCCTTATTTGATAACGTCTTCGCTCCCTTACAACTTGTAGCCACGTTGTCTTTTTTTCCCTTGTCTTATAAATTTTCTCCCCCCCCCCTTTTAAGCAAAACAAAAATTCCACCACGCCCTCCGATCTGCCCTTCCCGCCCCAACCATTACATTTCTGAGCCATATTTGATATATTTTGGTTCCTCTGATCTCATAATGTCTTTGACCATACTCGAACCTCAAACCTATCCGAATCAGCCCCCCCCCCTCCCTTCTTTTTGCAGCGACACACTCCAATTTCTCCCCATCTTAAGTTTCCGATCCCTATGCTACTCACGGCTTATTCAAGGGCGGGTAACAAGATTAACAAATTGCAGTACTTGTGTTCTGTAGACTGATCTCAGTGATCTTCTCTTGACATCAGTTCTCATTAATTGTGTGAGTTCTTAAGCTTTGCTTCGACGCATACATAATTCCTATGTTTTAAACATAGTCAGATTAATTGATTCGAAATAAAAATAGTTAGTGTAAATAAGAATACTCTTACAAATTTAATACACCTAAAAATGTTGTTTACTTATGTATTGTTGTAATGTTACACTCACTTTTGCTACATAAAAATGAATTTTCTCAGGCAAATATCTATTATTATAAATATACATGTATTTTTAAAATGCAGTTATTGTCCTTTCCATAAATCTATTATTATTAATATACATGCATTTTTAAAGGGGGCTGGTATTTCTATTAAATAAAGGACTTCCCTACATGACAGTGAAAAGGAAAAGTGTGCCTGCGTATGCTTATAAATGGTCATCTCTGTTAAAAATGATTTCGTTTCAAATAAATTTAGAGAAGAAAAAAGAAGATATTATTTATTTGAAACCACAGCACTCTCTTAAGGATAATCTCTCCCCCTCCCCCCCCCTCCATCCCACAAAAAACCATAAACCACAAAAATTAACAACCTTGTGAAGCCCCCCTTGAGAACAAATAATAAAGATTTTGTTTATTTTACTATAAAATCAATTCGTTGTCATGTGTTATTTATTAGCAAAATGACTGATTGTCATTAGACAATTTTTCTCTTTATCACAACGCCTATTTCAAGATGATGTAACATGAAATAAAAGTATCACTATATACTAGTATTAGTATATACAAGTATCATTATATACATTTACCATATACACAAACATCATTATAATCACTATTATCAGATTTATAAGTATTGGTACATAAAAGGAGTAGTCAATTTATGTAATGATAAATACATTGTAATTACCATGTCACACAAATATTCATTGACTGCATATTTAAAAGACAGAGATATCATAAAGCTAATCCCATAGGGCTACATAGACACTAGCACTTTAGTTAGAGAGTCCTTCAGATATCGTTCACCGTATAGCATTGCTGTATGAGATCATATTCCCATTTCAGACCCATCTCGTGATTACATACAAGTACCCAGCATTAGTGATTAGCCCGGTTGCCCAAGAGGCCACCGCATCACGTGATACCCGTTGATCAAGTGGTCCGTCGGTCAGTGTGTTTTAAGCTACGCCAAGGGCATCCAATGATTAGCCTGTGGCTTAGGTCAAAGCTGTTGTCCGAACATGTCCTTTGGCCCGTCTGCTTCCTGCTGGTCACGTTAGCTGGTCTTCGCTGGACTAAATTGGTCACCCCGCTAGACAGTGTTCGCTTGCAATGTTTGGGTATAGATTCTGGGAAGTATTACAGGGTACCCCCTGGGCTGTAGAAATAAGGAATACCCCTTGACTGCATACCTAGACTATTGTATCAGTAGTAAACATTGACAAAACTTGGCCACCATTTTCGCCTAAAAATTCACGGTCTTGTGTTAAATGAAACAAAATTTAACAACTATATTAAATAAAATATAACACAGATATGGACTGTTTGTGTGTTCATTTTTAAAAAATCCAATTCTGATTTATTTATTTTTTAAAATTAGTTGTTTAATATTTTGTTTATGAAGTTTGGTTGACCCCCCCCCCAGACTACCCGTTAAAATAATACTGTTGGGTATGACAGGTTATTAACCCTACATTCTAGATCAGTGCTTCTCAAAGTGGTGGTCCGCGGCCCGGTGCCGGTCCGTGGGCCATCGCGATGCCGGTCCGCAGAAGTTACCAAGAAAGGACATTTCGCTACCACGTCAGTACAGGGAAAATAATTCACCGGTCCCTGGTGCAATGGAAAAAATTCCTGCCGGTCCACAATACTAAAACGTTTGAGAAGCACTGTTCTAGATTATAGTACATTTGGTTATGACTAGACTCGTTTAACAAGACAATGGTAGTATTATTGGATTGTTAGTGCCAGTAGACTCTCAACCATACAATACAAGACTGCTAGGTATAACTAGACCTACCCATATACTATATGACTGCTAGGTATAACTAGACCTACCCATTTACTATATTATGACTGTTAGGTATGACTAGACCTAACCATTTACTATATGACTGCTAGGTATAACTAGACCTACCCATTTACTATATGCCTGTTAGGTATAACTAGGCCTACCCATTTACTATATGACTGTTACGTATAACTAGACCTACCAATTTACTATATGACTGTTACGTATAACTAGACCTACCCATTTACTATATGACTGTTACGTATAACTAGACCTACCCATTTACTATATGACTGTTACGTATAACTAGACCTAACCATTTAATATATGACTGTTACGTATAACTAGACCTAACCATTTACTATAAGACTGTTAGGTATCAATATATTCTCAATTATACACTATATGACTGGTAATATTATTAAACTCAAACCAACATACCATAAAAAGTTCGGGTAGCCCAAAGCTATTGTGTTGGCAAAAAAGTATAATTCTGCAGCTAATAATTAAAATAATTTAAAAATAAATGCATTTAATGATGTAAAAAGTAAATATAATCAGGGGCATTGGGCTTGCTTGTGTGTTTGTTCTCCTGTTTTTTGTTGTGATCTTTTGTGTTGTTGATTTCATATTTTAATGTGTAAATAATTGTGTCACGTCTTAAAATATTTAAAGGCCAACAACTCAAAAAAATATTTAACCACAACTTTTGTCGTGGTTAATGGTTATCTACCCCAAAGTTGTTTTGTTTGTACCATTTTTTAAAACACATCATAGCGTTTATTAAACCAGATCTCTTATATACGTATAAGATTATTAAATCAAGGGAAATAATTCACTGTTAATATAGTTTACTATTTATCTAAATTTTAAATTAAATAATACATTACAAATATTTATACAATAAATGCATTTTTATTTTATCTAAAAACATTTAAGGTGAATATTTTGCCCTATCGGCAATCTTTTTGTGTCTTCATTCAGTTTATAACTGCATGATTTACAGAAAGAAACCTGTATCTTTTGGACATTAATGTATGTTTATGTTTGGTGTAACTTTTGAACGGCCAATTCATTTACTTCACATATTATGTCTTCTCTGTGAGGATAGAATTTAATTTGTTCCTATCATTAGGAATTCGTCGCATCTATTGGTTAAAATGCGGTTAACATTTTAACTGTATAAATCTCATTGTGATAACAATTTTTTGGGTTTGTAATTCAAACACTACAACTAAACGTTCTATAGAGTCTAACCTTATCTTGCTTTAAACATTAGGCAACAATGTTTAAGGTTTGGAAAATTTCACTCTCAAATATTCTTTTATAATTCCTACTCATATGTGCTTTTGTAAGTATATTACAAAAATGAATTACTGATTTTTATCTTCATAATACATTTTAAAAAACTAAGTACTTAACCTTTCAAAATCGTCTTAGGCTCAAAGAACAAGTGTAAATAAACGTGAATGGGCGTTAAAAAATCACTTGAGCTAGGTTAGGGGCCGTCCATAAAGTACGTCACGCTTCGAGGGGGGAGGGGGTCTAAGAAAGTGTGACACTTTGTGACAGGGGGAGGGGGGGTCAGGCCATGTGTGAAGTCACACATTTATTATTTTTAGTATTTTTTTTCTAATTTATTTATATTTTTTTAGTAGAATTTAAATAGCTTTAAAAATAATTTTCAAAAATTTTGTGAAACATTAGAATTAGTTTTATGTCAAAATAGCATTGAAATGCGTATCTCCTGAATGTGTTGTTCATAAATCTGAATTGGATACAGCAGGACTGATATCGAAGGATCAGGAATGGTTTGACAATCATGTTCGCACCAGCCAATATTTCACTCAAATTGTTATTAAATATCAGGACATGAAATGTTGCGACAAAGCACGAAGCTCATATTTTAACGTTTTACCTTAAAGATTCTTCCCTCCTCCAATCCCAATCTACCAAACAAATGATGGACTCAAAGCTTAAGAAAGAGCAGATGCAGATTCTCATAAATGTCCTTCCTTGTTTGTAGCACAAAACTCTCAAATTTGATTAAATTATGCCAAGATCAACAGAAGCTTTCAAAGTACAACCATATGATTACCAGCTTATTTGATCGACTTTGCAAAGTATGTCACTCATATTTGGCCTCATAAGAAATGTTGAAGAAACATACAGTACATCACAGAGCTCTGGCTCAGGAGAATGTGCCCACCCAAACTGTTAAAGAATCAACTCAGATAAAACGCATCCGTCCTTTGAGAATCACTTCTAGAAGTCAAAGAGAACCCATTGCAGTTATTGCCAAAGGAGAAAATGCACATACAGAGGCTGTTGAGTGGCTAGATGAGGACGAGTTGATCTGTCTGCAATTATCCTTCCAGGAAACGATGATTGTGAAAGATTGATGTCAGTCGTAACTATGGATGAACACAGATGATGTCCAGTGAATATTTTTGAATAAAATATAATTTATAGGACCATAATAAACAGATTAAATATAGCACAAGAGTTGGTCACATAATTTGTCAATCTAGTCTTTTTTTAGTCAAATTGTTTTGTTTCCTTTTTATTATGTAATTTTAAAAATCAGGCTACGGCTTCGGCTCCCGCAGGATTTAACTTCATAAATCCGGCTGGCCGGTAGAACCCTAATTTATATATATATTCATAATCATAATGGCCCCGGAAAATCCGGAATCCAGCCATTTTAACAAATCTGATTCCGGCTCCAGTGGTGCAATATTTTCCCAGCACTGACAATTTTTTTGGTCCTTTTTTAGATAACTTCTGCGGACTGGCGGCGGATGGCCCACGGACCGGCAGCAGTCCTCGGACCACCACTTTGAGAAACACTGGTATAGACAACACTTACATAGACTAAACTTAGACATAGGAGGTCATATATTAATTAGAATAAATTAATATAAACATCATCAGATTATCTCAGAGTGCCAACATTGATGACGAGAAAAACGTGCGTATCTCAATAGTCATTACAACATTAGGCAGACTGTATGACATTCTCTGGAACGGAACAGGAATCAGTATCTAAACCAAACCACAAGTATACAGAGCTGTAGTGTTCCCTACCTAATATACATGTGTTAAAACATTGACCGTGTACCAAAACGATGGGACCGTGTACCAAAACGATGGGACCGTGTACCAAAACGATGGGACCGTGTACCAAAACGATGGGACCGTGTACCAAAACCATGGGAGGTTGTTAAATCGCTTTCAAACCTAAAGCCTGGGGGAAATTATCGATATAAAATTGCACGAAGAAATTCCCTACACTAGAGTAGTTGTCAAAGCAGGATGCTCTATTATTTACACAAGCGTGATGCTGTGCTAACTACGCTGGGCGGGGCACGGCGTGCACATGTTATACCATCGGTGAACTTAGTTATGGGCAGAGAGCACGCGGAGGACCAAGGAATCGCTACAAAGATATTCTTAAAATCGTACTCAATGCCTTGTTCTATGTCTATTAGTACGGACAAAACAGGTTAAATTAATATTTAGCATACTAAAACTGTGCATATGGTCCATGTTCTTTACTATGACCATACTAAACATTCCAATTATGCTTTTTTGTTGCCTGCATCTCATGAATCGCTGTATACATTGAACCTAAGCCTGTGTGTGTGTCAGTGCTCACTATGCTAGGTAACTCCCGATAATAATAAAAAAATATTTAAAATTAAGACGTAAAATATAAACATTTCGGTGAAGAGATTAACAGGGCATGTTTCTTGCCATAAAATATTGTGACGTGACGTCATTGTTTGAGCTTCCATTAATTTGTAAAATGTAACGAAGAGCGTGGTTTATTTTATGCGATTTTTTAAAATGTTGTTGCCCGCTGTGTGTTTATGTATTAGTATGTGTGTATGTATTAGTATGCGTTAATTTATTAGTATGTGTGTATGTATTAGTATGTGTGTATGTATTAGTATGTTTTGTATGTGTTAGTATGTGTGTATGTATTAGTATGTGTGTATGTATTAGTATGTGTGTATGTATTAGTATGCGTTAATTTATTAGTATGTGTGTATGTATTAGTATGTGTGTATGTATTAGTATGTTTTGTATGTGTTAGTATGTGTGTATGTATTAGTATGTGTGTATGTATTAGTATGTGTGTATGTATTAGTATGTGTGTTTGTGTAAGTGTGTTTGTTGTGACCTAAATGTGATGAAACGGGTTATTTTTATGTCTGATAATGTTGCGCCTCTATCTAGACTACAGGAATTTTTTAAAGGATTAATATTTCGTTGGAAATTACATTTTGACACTTTTTGTTTGAACAATTTATTTGATTTAATTTTGACCCCAGATGTGTACATTTATGTACAACGATAAATTACCTAACGCTTTGTTTACAAACCACAGTCACTGTTTTCTTTTGTGTCATCTTTTAATCATATTTATATCCTTAACTGGTGTTGCTTATATTTAAATACTTCCTTTATTTGACATGTTAAAAGTTAAATATAAATAATCAAATACTCATAATTTATTTTATGTGTTAGATAGCGAGCAAATGAGTGAAACCAGATTACTAACAGATAAAATGTAGCGTCTCTGTAGTTTAGGATATCGAATAAAAATGTATTTAAAAAACACAACACCTTCATCTGCTTTTATACCTTACATATTAGACAAACGTATAACACGGATAGAAAACTAATGCAATAAATAGACAAAGCTGTGCAGGCTGTTTCAGTTACTGACAAAGACACGTACGTATCACTAGAAAAAAGGTACGGGGTCTTCATTGTTTGTGTGTGGGACGTGATTAGTGGTCCAAATATGTATATGCTGTATATAAGAAAAAAAAATAACATGGCCATTTCTATAGAGGCATATATTAAGTAAATGGCAGGAAATGCATTCATTAATGGAAAGACTGATCCATTAAACGCTTCTTTACTAACACATCTTTTAAAATAATGTGTAAAATATTTTGAAATATTGTAAATGCTACATGGTTTCTATAAAAATTCAAGCGATTTGAAAAGCTTCGACATTCACGGACAGAATTCTATCCTAAAATGATGTCATAAAATAAGGACACATGTGCCTACCAACCCCAAACATATTTAAATAGAGACACAGTTAAAATAGAAAAAATTCAAACTAGATCTGCATGTTTTATTACTGGAGAATATTCAGTATTGTACACGGACCAACGAACATTTGAGGGACATTTGTCGTGAGGGGGTGACACCATGAGCTACCGCCCCGGGTGACACCATGAGCTACCGCCACGGGTGACACCATGGGCTACCGCCCCGGGTGACACCATGGGCACCCGCCCTGGGTGACACCATGGGCTGCCGCCCCGGGTGACACCATGGGCTGCCGCCCCGGGTGACACCATGGGCTGCCGCCCCGGGTGACACCATGGGCTGCCGCCCCGGGTGACACCATGAGCCGCCGCCCCGGGTGACATCAACCCTAACGACAGTAATATACATAGCATTGTATTTTTTGTACTGATGGTCCTGGATTACACAAAATAAAATATGTCTATGGTTTAAAATAACGTGTAATATTTTCCTCTTAATATGCTAGTGTTTATAAGTTTTTAAGAATTTTAAATATGAATTTCTGTAAAGATGCACGGAGGTGTCAATTTCCTATTTATAGTTTTCTTTCAAACAGGCGGTAAATATTAAATAATTTTTTTTAAGACAAAAAAATTAGATTCGAAAAATTATTTAAATAGTTTACAAAGTACATGTGTTATTTTGTAAGGGAGAGTAACAAAAATAAGGTTGGCGATATTAGAAACTGTTTTTGATTTTGAATACATTCCCTTAGATTCCAGACGATGGCGCGAATAAGCTTCTAACTGCCTTTTTTATTTCAAACTAACCAATCGTTAAGTAAGTTTAATTTTTAAAAACGCTTTATTGTTTCGTTATTTTTATAAAATTCTCCAGTAGATGTTGTTTACAGTCATTCACTATGCACCTTGATGAATCAAACGTTGATGTGATGGTCACATCAAAAGTCCACATAAAACTAAATCTAATTAATCAAATTTAATCCAATGAACAATCGCAGATGTAGTGAACAATGAACATCATGAGTTTGTTTATTGTAGTTGAATTCTGTTAGAAAATTTGATTGAAAAATAAGTTAAATGTTTGTTGTTGTTTAATCTTTCAAGAAAATAAGTTATACGAAAAGTTAAATAGAAGCTAGGTAAGTGGGAGGCAAGGATAATCCTAATGGTCCAGCGGGAGCAAGGTAAGTGGGAGG
This sequence comes from Ampullaceana balthica, assembly GCA_944989445.1. Lineage (NCBI taxonomy): Eukaryota > Metazoa > Mollusca > Gastropoda > Lymnaeidae > Ampullaceana > Ampullaceana balthica. The sequence continues at coordinate 1,907,376 of CALYLW010000016.1, read as the reverse complement.
CAAGGATAATCCTAATGGTCCAGCGGGAGCGAGGTAAGTGGGAGGCCAGGATAATCCTATGGTTCCAGCGGGAGCGAGGTAAGTGGGAGGCAAGGATAATCCTAATGGTTCCAGCGGGAAAGATGACACGAGATTGATACCACTTCCCTTCTCAGTTCTCGTTAATGTAGGCAGATAATTTTTTAATAAAACCATTTTACATTAATTACATCTCAGTAATAAATTACATTTCAGAAATAAATTACATCTCAGTAATAAATTACATTTCAGTAATAAATTACATTTCAGTAATAAATTACATTTCAGTAATAAATTACATTTCAGTAATAAATTACATCTCAGTAATAAATTACATCTCAGTAATAAATTACATCTCAATAATAAATTACATCTCAGTAATAAATTACATCTCAGTAATAAATTACATCTCAGTAATAAATTACATTTCAGTAAACGATGTAATTTCAAAAATGTCACTTAGCCATTTCTTCCCTTGTGGTCTTCAAATGTTAAGCTTTTTTTTTCAGAAGAGGGAAATAACTCTTTAACATTACAAAAATTGTTTATCACCAGTTATAACCCTTTGTTCTTTAAAAACGGCAATGAATCTTCTTTACAGTGTTGACCATCATATCGATGTAGTGATGTTTATAGCAAGAAACTCAACAAAGAGTTATGAATTTCTTTCTTGCAACGTCTCATTAAATCTGACGGTAATGTAAGACAAGATCTTGAAATACGACATCACGTCATTTCCTCAAGCATGAGCAAGGGTTACCTCATCTTGGCGAGGTAACGGTAGCTGACTGACAGGAAATGATTGCGTAACTCTTGGCCTGGCTAGAAATTAGCCCACAGATTGAGAGTATGAATTTGCGGGATAAGTGAGAACATTCCAGAACCTGGTATGACTTATCTCTTTGTACTTGTTGGCATTTTTTTTTGGACTGAGGCAAATGTCAAGGCTTTTGAAAAAGGGCTTGAAAATGGGAGATAAGGGGCGCTATTTGCCCACACATTAATAAAGTGACTGCATTGTTCTACCAGGGGCAACGCTAGATAAATTTTGATGAGAAGTTGGTGTTTTATGGAGATGAAAAAATATAATGTTTTAAAATACACAATATTTTTGTTATGCCTTGAAAAAAATACGAAATAGTTTTTATTTTTAAATTGAACAGGAATTCTTTTTAATAGATTTACAGTATATCGATAGTTTGTTAAATAGTATATACAACCTGCTGTTTATTAGTTAGTTAAAAGTATCTTTTAGCGTTAATAATTTGTCTAAATTCAAACTTGTTCCGTACATTTAACGATTTAATCATTTTTTTTTCCTAAACATACATTTTTAATCGAAATCGTAAATTTTACGTTCTTGTCAGTCTTTTATTTTATTTCAACTTATTTGCTCCATTAATAAAACTGACGCGTACACAATTTTATGTTCTGTAAAGATTAAATTTTAATGCTAATTAACACAAGATTGAAGAGCAAATAGATCTAAAAAGATCAAAATAAACTTAAACCAAGACCTTTAAATAAAGGACCTTGAAATAAATTGTTGCAGTCAAAAAAAAATTTAATGTGGAATTTAAAAAAAAACTCTGACTCATGTATTAAAAGAAAGCTTTTTCTGACATAATCACAATGACAATAACGCAAAGCTTGGTTCTATTTCATTGTGTCGGAATTCAACACAGAAACGAAATAGAATGAGAACCGGTAATGTATTTTCAATGTTTTCAAATGTATACAATATATATGTTTGTGTGTGTGTGTGTGTGTGTGTGTGTGTGTGTGTGTGTGTGTGTGTGTGGGAAGGAGATTGTGTGGGATCCGATCAAAGAACACGTTCTTCACACGTCATTATTACACTTACATAAGGAAACTGCCGTGACAGACCGGAAACCGTGACGGGAATTAAAACGGATAGCACTTTTTCTTATCGTGTTATGAGAATTATTTATTCTGTGCCTCCTTTATGCTTTTCAAGGACATTTTATTTGGCTAGTTGAATAAATCTTTTATTTTAAAAAAAAAGATGAAATAAATGCATCCCTCAAACAAGGCTTGAAGTAGCTGTGGATGAAATAAAGGCAGTCCTTTGAAAGCCTCGACATACCAAGTGCATTGTGAGATTAAGTAGCTGTGGATGAAATAAAGGCAGTCCTTTGAAAGCCTCGACATACCAAGTGCATTGTGAGATTAAGTAGCTGTGGATGAAATAAAGGCAGTCCTTTGAAAGCCTCGACATACCAAGTGCATTGTGAGATTAAGTAGCTGTGGATGAAATAAAGGCAGTCCTTTGAAAGCCTCGACATACCAAGTGCATTGTGAGATTAAGTAGCTGTGGATGAAATAAAGGCAGTCCTTTAAAAGCCTCGACATAACAAGGGCATTGTGACATTTAACTAAATGACCTTATCAAGTTTAAGATAATCAAATCTAATTATGATTTCAAAGAAAATTCAGCTATCAATTGGCAAGACCACTTTGAAAGATCATATTTGATATCTATTCCGTTCTTTCCCTTTAATGTATCCACGTACTTTTTAAAGCTTATTTAACATACTAGAAATATCCGCAGTTTAATAGAGAAAATACCTCATGTGTTAAAGAGTTTTGCCAATACCAGCCATCCCCCATTAAGGCACTTGGTCTTTGCGACAATCTTTTATGTTAAACCCATTCCCCACACGCCTATCTACTTTTATCATTTACTCGTTACGCAACAGAAGACATTTTCACGCAAATAAATATATAAATGTAAAATATTTTTTTAAAAATAAATTTTAATAAAATTTGAAAAACTTTCAGAAATTTGAGAAACTCCCAATGAATTATCTTTAAATGTTAACCAATATGTCTAAAGAAATAATCTCATTTACAGATATAGAAACACTTATTTGTGTTTTCTTTAGCGTTAAAATAACTAACATCGGCTTGTAGCCATGATAATTTAATTGTTTTATGATGGATTTGGCGACCACTTGTTTAATCTAAAAGCATTTCCCGAAAAAAAAATGATTTAATAAATTGAAACTCAGGTTTATTCCTAGCAAGGAAGTAATAATAATCGATATATTATTTATTTTTCAAATACTCGGTGCCATGGACGTCAAGCTAATTGTATCATTTATTGACTTAAGCAGAATCGGAAATTGACATCGCCGATACCCAGTGGCAATGAACAGTGGTGTCGAGGCGAAATATTCCCAAAGTGCTGAGAAAATATTTGGATTTCTTTGAATCAGTTCATGTCATTCAGTTCATGTCATTCAATGACATTATTGAGGTCTGTAGAAGCTTTCTGTTGCATTATTTCATAGTAGGATTGAAGGAGATTTTAAACGTATGATCTTGATTTGTATGAATGTAGCAAAGAGTAGAAACTGAGATAAAAGGTGATGATAAACAATTTAACAAAAGTGAAGCTGTATTCGTTTTTTTTTCCCGGGACGAAAGAAGATTTTCTCCGCCAAACACAAACTCAATGGCACCAGAAAAAAAACGAAGAGCATAGAAGCTCAGAAACTTTCCGAAGTTTTATTTAAGTCTGTGCAGATGACGTCACTCTGTTAGGTCATGTGACTACAGACAATATGACGTCTCATAAATCCACAATGCCTATGTGAAGCTAACACGTCACCGAGTTAATACTTCTTGGGAGACCACAGGCTATTCACAACGGCAAGTGTGACACATTTCAGGTTTTAGAATGATATTGCTGTAACTTTGTGACGCTTACACTTGACAAGATATCATCGTGAGACAACAACTTGCCGCCTTCACACACGATGGAGTGAGAGTTTAAATTTAGATTACTCAAACACTGTAAAATTGACATTTCATTGAGCGCCTTCTTGACAACCCCGACAATACGGCCTATCCCAGATCTCACAATGATATTTCGCTCACATCTCCGCACAACTGAAGCCATGGCTATTGTCTCCCCTTGAGTCGTCTCACCGGCTCAATGATGACCGATGCCCTAAAAAGCGCGCCGCTAGTTGGCCTCGTTTTGGCAGCCATCACGTGATTTCTTATTCATAACATCTCTTGAAAATAATGGCGGGTTTATATAATTGTCGGGGAAAGTTTAGGGGTGAAGGTCGAATTTAGGAATGATAAGAAACGATGACATAATGACAGGTGCAATCAGTGCTTTATGGAACCAAGGTCAAGGTCATATAAATTTTTATGGTCAATCTCTGGACAGAGTTATTTATTTTTCATTATATCTAGGATCGGATGTCATCTGTTTTATATCAATGGCCAACTCTTTGTAAGAGATATCTCCTAGATCTGACATTGTCGGTGGTTGGTTCCAGATGTCAGAGAACTTGTCATTTATAACAATTTTTCGGATCTGGGAAATGATCGGGTAAACGTGGTTGTCAAACAGGCATGTGGGGAGACACAGAACACCGGATCTGTTGTACAATAGATGACGTTTGGTTGAAATCTTCGTTAGCGCTCATTCGTGAAGGGAATGTGTTTGCGTGCTTCCAGATGTCTGCAGTGGGTCTGTGTGAGATCATAAGACCCTGTGATTGTGGTAACCTCTTTATGAGCTATAAACTAAGAGTTTTGTCATTTTCGGGGATTCGCAAGATAAGATGATTCGATGAGTAAATGACCCAATGTGATAATGGAAAGGGGTGGTTAGAGAACATTAACGAAGGACGGGGTCTGGAGAGAGATTAGCTGAAGAAAGAGAAATGAGTTAAAGATAGACGATAAGACGAGCTGAGACGAGGGCATCAATAGCTGCACTGCCGGACAAGTCCTGGGGCGATCTGGTTGGTCAATCACATCAGATGAATGAGAGGGACATAACTAGGGAGACGACGGCTTCGTTTCTTTTAAAGTGGACCTCGAGAATTGATCAAATTCCCCAGATCTATGTTGTTTTTTCTCATTAGACAACCTTGACGGTAACCGCAGCACAATGTTACAGCTAAACATGATTGTGTGTGTTCATTTATTGAAGCAACTTGTATTCTTAGTTTACCGTTTCAAACATTTAACAAAAGAGCTCTCTCTTTATCCCTCTGTCCTTTTCTCTCTTACTCTGTCTCTCTCTGTCTCTGTCGTTGAGGTCTCACTTGTTCATTTTATCTCCCCTTCCGACTGCACTTTACAAACAACTAGAAAAATACCCGCACTTTGTAGCGGGAGTGTGCTGACCCTTTATCCAAGTATTAGTTGCTGGTTATTAAAATTTTTATTTGCCAAGTTAAATTTCAGATTCATCTATTTAGTTAAAATCTTATGAGAAACAGAGATATGCCATTTTACCGCGTGAGTTGTTTTCACTTAATGCAGTGCCTTTTAACATAACCTTACTATTTAAAAGATATGATTTATTAAATAATGATTCTTGCCGACCATTATAACTAAATTTACAATTTCATTCCCACTTGTACAAAATTAACATAACTTATAGGTTTTCCGAAAGAGCTCTACCAACCTCGTCACTCAAAAATTTAATATATAATTACGAAACTGCATCGTATCACAATTGTAAGTTATATAATATTTGTAACCACGTCTATGAGATAAAGAACATGTGGCAACATCCCTTTAAAAGGCAAAAGCTAAATGACTTATAGCGCAAATAAACAAAATTATAAATGTACTTTCTAAAATACTATTTTTTTTTAAAAACCGGTCGTATTAAAATGATATCGAAAAAATGTGCACACCATATTTAGACAATATAGAAAGCTGGCCGCATAAAATAAAGTCTTGTTATAAAGTAAATGTACTGGACAAAAATAACTCCTCCTTTTGACGTATTCGTAATTGTTTTAACAGGGAAATAATATTTTTTATGTCTCTATATTTTACGATTTTACGATTTATATTTACGGTTTATAAGCAATGTGTATAATTTCAAAAAGGAACCTTTTTTTTTGTTCCCTATTTAGGATAAGGCATCATATTTTGTAAATTATATTCAATGCACACATACACACAACAGATTTTATATCTAAAAAATATAATAAAAATGGAAAAAAAAAGATTCAACCGACTGTTAATAAGCGCATCTTAAAAATGATTAAAAGGCAATTTTAGAAATGGCCTATGCTATTCTGAATACAAAGGAATGAACATAAAAACATATTCCATTCGCAATTCATATTAATTAAGCGTTTTCAGGATCAATTCATTACATTTAGTCAACTTTTGTTAATACGTTCTGTAGCAAAAGTTTATAATGTATAGTGTATATAAAGCTTAAGTAAACTGTTTTAAAGTGTAGGTTTATTTGACATAGGCCATCACTTTCAACATAAAATAAACTCGCTACATCTATGGTTTTTAATTAAATGATAAGTTATGAATTAATTTTTTTTTAATCCCAATTTTATTCATTGCATGTAAAATATTAATACAATGCATCGTGAAAATAATTGAAATAAAATAATTTAAACGCATATGTAATATATAAAGCTCAGTTGATATTTTTATGTTTGTTTGTTTATATCCATTTAAAAAAGGCCACTGCTTTGTTGACATTTTTCCAAAATATCTCTGCCACTGTCGTCACTAAAAAAAACTCTTATATATTTACGACACTGCATCGTAACACAATTGTAATTAATGCAATATTTGCACAGCGTCTATGATATAAAGATAATAAAGATAAATAAAGAAATTAGGCTATATTCCTACTTTACCAAATCAATTTATGTTAAAAACGCATGTGAAACCATGACAATTATTGATTTTAAAAATGGCCTATGTTAATCCATCATCAAAGGAATTAACATAACATATTCAATTCGCAATACAAAATAATTAAGCGTTTTCAGGATCACTTTATTTAGTTTAATCTACTTATGTTAATAGGTCCTGTAGCCTAAGTTTAAATAGTATAAGTGTATAAGTTATGTAAAAGACAAACAAAATATAAATGTTATATTAATAGGACACAGCTAAATTTAAGATGCGTACACGAAAATGTGCGCACAGTAATCAGGTGATAAAAGATTTTAGAACGCGCACCGCTAAAAATGAAGCCTTGAAAAAAATACTGACACAATTATTACATCAATAGGTTTTTATTAAATGTCGAGTTATGGAACAGAAAATAATTAAAACTAATTCGCAATTAAATTTAAACGTGTAAACAATTAAATCTAATGCATCGTGTAGCTGTTGTAATTAAATATGTTTACGTGTCTATCTAATATATAGAAAGTAACAGTAAAGAAAATGACCATTCTTTGTAATACACAGCTCAAATTATGAAGCGTACACGAAAATGTGCGCACCGTAATTAGACATAATATTTTTTGAATGCGCACCGCTGAAAATAAAGTATTGGGGGAAAAAAAACGTCACCAAAAGTAACTCGCTTTGAACGGCACTTGAACGTCCGCGTAAATTTGTTCAATACAGAAATGAGGTTAAATTTTTTATTCTTTGTCTCTGCATTTTCTGATTATTTAATTTACGGCGATCGGGCAAAAGGGACAATTACAAAAACTAACTTAAAACCACCTTCAGGGTAAAAGGAACCGTCCTGCCAAATTTGGTCCCCATCCGTCATTTAGTTTTTCCGTGGCTGTCTAACAGAAAGTCCAAAAGTGAAACATACAAACATACATACATACAAAGATACAAACACCAACTGAGCTTTATATATTAGATTAGATACACATACCCTTAACCTCATGTTTAAAATGTGTATCATTTGAATTACCATGAAATATACTGATGGATTAAAACCATTAAAACAATGACACTGACCAAATGTTAATGAGCGGACATAGTTGACACGCCATTACAATATAACATTGGCCCATTAACTAAACACGTCCCGTACATTCGGTCTCCACGTGATAGCAAGGAAGCCACAGGTGGCCGGTTATCGTCTGGTCAAAACAAAGTTTGACGTCTAAAAGAAAACCTCCGAAGACGACCCTGGGGTCTGTGAACGCTGTCAGTGACACTGAGATGTCGTTCTGTTTGTCAACTGTTGTTGTCTTAATAGTAGGATGTTAATGGCATCCAGATGTCAATGGCATCCAGATGTCGTAGTTTTTTTCAAACTGTTATGTTTCTTGTTCGATGTGGATTTGTATCGCGGTGACACCTTTATTTATCACGTTTGATAATTAAATTGTTTGTTTTTTTAATTTTCAGTCTCTGAATTCCATATTCAAATTTCTCACTAGGAAAAATAAAGAATACAAAAAGGTAAATATCCATTTCTCTATTCAATTCCTGTGACCGAAAGTTATGAGAAAAGAATTTACTCAGTCTATTTTTGTTTTGCAAATGTTTGTTTCTTTTCTAATTTGAATAAACATACTTAAATATGGTTTATTCTCGAGTGGTTTCTTTTTTTAAATTGAAATTCTCACATTTGTGATAGTCTTGGCTTACAGATTTCCAAGGTATAATTGCATGTAAATATTTCAGAATAAAGTATTTTTGTATATCAGATAATTCTTCGGAAAAAGACATCGAAATTGCACTTGATTTAGCACACACACACACACACACACACACACACACACACACACACACACACACACACACACACGAGTGTTTCAGTAGGAGGACTTCCAAATATTTACCAAATCAATTTGTTTCCCTTTAATCTCAATTACAAAAACGCTCCAACTTTATAATTCAATGTTTTCCCAACTATCCTGGACTTTATTAAATTCTCAGACCTCATCAAAAGACATTTGTGACATTAATGACACTTGTGATTGATGGTAAATCTGGGTTAAGACATCTGGGTAGCCAGGACGAGCGTCCTGGCCTGTGGGTAAACCTTGTGTCCATCATAAGACTTAATAGTCGCCAGGGACTGTCCAATTTCAGACTCGATTGACCACGTCCGGCTTGTCATACTCGGCGACTAAAACGTAATAATAGAGTTAGCTTTGGAATTCAATTGGTTAGTGTGCGGTAAAGTTGTGTTTTAACTCCACCATAACAAACAATAAAATTTAATAAATTACTATTTCTCTGAGTGTTAAATTGATATTACAGTATAGTGTAATCAGTGGAAATTTGTTGACTTCACTGTACGAAACTTTTAGCACACTTTGGAAAGAACTGTAGTGTGACTCTGTTAAACTTATAGGTCAGTCGACTGAATGTTATTGAATGATGAACGGAGATGAAGTAGAGATGATCACACAAGAGGAGATAATACTGGTATGGCTTAAATATTTCTTTGAGATAACTTTTTAAATTATGTTAAACATCAATCCTATGTATTCCCTTAAACGTAAACACAAACTCGAGTAATGCAGAATCTTCATTTTGTAAACACACTGTCGAGTTATAAGGGGAGACTAACAATATAAGCTGCTGATTTCCGCTCAAATGGTTTTGTTTTTAAAAAATTTCAAACAAGAATTGGCAGAAAATAAATTTAAAAGTAAACGAATTTTTTTTAAAATTCTAATGGATTGAAAATCCGTCAACGTTGGAATACTTCTTTGCTTAATTATGAAGAAATTCGTGGTTCCATTGGCTTAATCTGATATAAAATTTAAGAAATCTATCTATGTTTGAAAAAAATGATACATTATTATTAGAAATTGAAAATAATATAAAGCAGCAAAAATGGCAATATAATTTAAATCCTAAAAAGCTTTTATAAAGCTTATACAGTTTATACCATACCTCTGTACCCTATGTTAACAGTTTATACCATACCCTATGGTAACAGTTTATACCATACCCTATGTTAACAGTTTATACCAGACCCTATGTTAACAGTTTATACCATACCCTATGTTAACAGTTTATACCATACCCTATGTTAACAGTTTATACCATACCCTATGTTAACAGTTTATACCAGACCCTATGTTAACAGTTTATACCAGACCCTATGTTACAGACATCACGCGTCATTCATGTTTTCCATTGTAAAGAAACATAAAAAAAATAAGCAGTGTTAGTCCTTATGCTACTTCCTGTCACTAATGAGCCACCATTTTAAACCAACAAAATCGTGTTTGTTTGTTGTAGTTTGTTCAACCCCCGTGTCTTATATTCACCCAACCAGCCAGATAATTATTGACAGCTCACAGTCTCTGTGCCGTCCGTCATAGAACGTCCAGACTCATCAGGAACACAGCGATTAACCGAAACGCCCAGCCGTAAAATCAAGTAACACCGACAAGGAAATAATAGGATCAGTGAAATCAGATGCAAAGTGAAATGTATGATTTGGGGATCGATGGTCCGTGGATTGTTTGATTGTGACTGGATGGTAGCGTCTGTAGGTGGACAGGTCAGTGGGGTCAGCGTTACGGCATTCGTTCTTCATTCATTCATGAATTGGAAGATGATCCCAGTGGGTATTTGTTCACACTTTATCACACGTGGAATAATATGTTTAAAAAAAAGATTATTCAATTAATATCATGTGATTTTTACGTCCGTCTATCTGCCTGTATGACTCTCTCTCTCTATCTCTTTCTCTATCTCTCTCTATCCTTCTTCCTTTCTCTCTCAATATTTTTTTCTCTTTCGTTTTCTCCATCTCTCTCCCACCATCTCTCTCAACATTTCTCAAACTCACAAAATAACTCAACAATTTGATTGTTATGATGGTTGTTCACAAGGGGTGGTCGAGTGGCATGCGCGCTCAGCTGGCATACCGATGGTCAGGTGTTCGAATCCTTGGGAAGGCAAGGATTTGTTCCCGGGGCCTAGGGCGTCCCTGAGTCCACCCACCTCCGAATGGGTACCCAACAGTATTTAGGGATATAAAGGCGGCTGGGTAATGCGTGGAAACCTTATAGCCGAGGCTTGTGAACGCTGCATCACTTGCCATTAATCTTCTGTATAGAAGGAGCGTCTGTTTAGATAAGACACATTAACAACTCATCTTTTTGTTTTCATTCTTTTAATTTGAGCTTTCATGAAATGATTTGTCTTTTTAATTTCTTTGTCTACAAACATTCTCTTCCTTGTTGTTTGCAAAATAAAAATTGAATTTTAACTTTTTTGAAGTCTTTCTTCTAAATTTCTTGCATCTCCATTTATCCTACACAATTACAGCTACTTGTTCCATTTTCTCAGAAGAACAAAGACAGGTAGCAAAAATGATATAGGTTATTGACCCATGATATTTCATGAAATTGAAACAGCCATATAAAGGTGCTTCGTTTTGTATTTTATTTTTTTAACCCAAAATTACAAATTGTTAAAGGCATTTCGATATTAAAGTTGGACACGGTTTATAGAGAATAAAGTTGGACTCGGTCTATAGAGAATAAAGTTGGAACGGTCTACAGAGAGTAAAGATAGACACGGTCTGCAAAAATGTAAAGATGGACACGGTGTATAGAGAGTAAAGTTGGACACGGTCTATAGAGAGTAAAGTTGGACACTGTCTACAGAGGGTAAAGTTGGACACGGTCTACAGATTGTAAAGTTAGACACGGTCTATAGAGAATAAAGTTAGACACTGTCTATAGAGAATAAAGTTAGAACGGTCTACAGAGAGTAAAGATAGACACGGTCTGCAAAAATGTAAAGATGGACACGGTCTATAGAGATTAAAGTTGGACACGGTCTATAGAGAGTTAAGTTGAACACGGTCTACAGAGAGTAAAGTTGGACACGGTCTACAGAGAGTAAAGTTGGACACGGTCTATAGAGAGTTAAGTTGAACACGGTCTACAGAGAGTAAAGTTGGACACGGTCTACAGAGAGTAAAGTTGGACACGGTCTATAGAGAGTAAAGTTGAACACGGTCTACAGAGAATAAAGTTGGACACGGTCTATAGAGAGTAAAGTTGGACACGGTGTACAGAGAGTAAAGTTGGACACGGTCTATTGAGAGTAAAGTTGAACACGGTCTATAGAGAGTAAAGTTGGACACGGTCTACAACCTAAACAAAGACACGCTACTAACTAAATACTTTCCTCAGTCTCCCCGACTGTTTCCCTGGGAGCCATGCATATTTTATATCCCGCCCAGAAAGTTGTCACATGAGACACAGTGCCGTCTGTCTACTCACGAGCTCCCCCCAGAGCACACGTGAACCCTCACACTTAAGCTCGGGGAGATCTCCTCAATGAGACAGCGCCCCCTATATTGTCACGTGTGGGGACCTCGTTTTGAGCCGGGTAATAAGCTCATGTTATCCCCGGGTCTGAGATTGTCTGTGACCTTTTAACCTATACGAGGCTGACCTTTGCACTATACGAGGCTGATTTTTTAAAAAAACAAAAAGTATATGCTTGTTTAGGTGGTTGATGGTGCATGTTGATATAACTGAAGGTTACAATCAAAACATTGTTTCATTGAGGCCTTTTTTAATGATAGGCAAAGAAATTTCCCCAAATTTTTGCAAATACAGTTCTCTACAAGTAATTCTGGGATTACCATTGTAACAAATATACGATTGATAGATTTTTAAATATTGATCCAGCGTACCTCAAATAACGAGCAGTGGGTCAGAACCGGTCCGCAATCAACATATTATTAGTAACTCGACGTCACTTACAAATTATAAATTTATAACCCTGGTACCTGGTCGATGCAAATATTGTCTTCTGAAATACAAGTCCCTTATTCAAAAAAGTGTAGGAATCGCTCTTCTTTCTTAGAATACATTTTCAAAGACAAATACAGTTAGACTAATGAGGAAAAAGTCTTAGGATTAATCGACACTCGGTGTTTATTATCCTAAGACACGTGTCACTCCTTTTGAGAATCGGTGAACACTGATGATAGTTTGATGCAAACTAGTGTCAGGGGCCACAACTCACAGGGGCGTAAGGGTTCAGCGTTACGAGCCCTTAATGTCAGAGTGCCATCGTGCATTTCCCACTTTAATTATCTCCAAAACGAATGTGAATAATAATTAGTAGCTGCATTTATTTTTTTTAATAGATATTGTAAGCTGTAAACTAATTCCAACTCTTCACGCCTTTTAGAAACAGATATTATCTTTTTTACCTTTAACGAGCAGATATATGTTTCTATGTTATTTATATTCTTCTTGTTGATAACTCTATTGCATGAACTATACATTTATCAGGTTAATACAATTTTAGAGCATTTTAACAATAAATCATGTTTTGAAATGGCAAGCTGTTTACCACTACATCTATATAAATATTGAAATACATTAATTATTAACTTGTGAGATCTCAACAAATTCATAATCTCTATTGAGTCATCATTACCTAACCTCTAATTGAATCATATCTATTACAGACGCTCCTTCTATAAAGAAAATTATTGCACCCTGTTATATTTAGTACGTGATTTAGACATTTCAAATTTCAAAATAAAAATTATTATTATTTTTTTTTGCAGAGTGGGTCTGGATTTTACCACTATTTTTTTTTCGATTATTTTCTGGGCTTATAATCCAGACAGGCTGGCCTATTGGCGGTTGTGTTTACGAAGTCCATGTTTGCTCTATTTCAGACACTGTCGGGCCAATCAGGAGGAATTCTTCTCAGCGTTTGCTTTCAGATCATCGTTAACACTGGCATGCAGGATCATCAACCCAATCACTTACAAACAAATCACTGTCAACCCAATCACTTTAAACCCATTCACTTACAAACAAATCACTGTCTACCCAATCACTTTCAACCCAATCACTTACAAACAAATCACTGTCTACCCAATCACTTTCAACCCAATCACTTACAAACAAATCACTGTCTACCCAATCACTTTCAACCCAATCACTTACAAACAAATCACTGTCTACCCAATCACTTTCAACCCAATCACTTACAAACAAATCACTGTCTACCCAATCACTTTCAACTCAATCACTTACAAACAAATCACTGTCAACCCAATCACTTTCAACCCAATCACTTACAAACAAATCACTGTCTACCCAATCACTTTCAACCCAATCACTTACAAACAAATCACTGTCAACGCAATCACTTTCAACCCAATCACTTACAAACAAATCACTGTATACCCAATCACTTTCAACCCAATCACTTACAAACAAATCACTGTCAACGCAATCACTTTCAACCCAATCACTTACAAACAAAGCACTGTCTACCCAATCACTTTCAACCCAATCACTTACAAACAAATCACTGTCAACGCAATAACTTTCAACGCAATCACTTTCAACCCAATCACTTTCAACAAAATGCGAGTACAATTTTTCACCAGTGACAGTCTCACAGACCAACCCCAGTGTCCACAGAATGTGCACTACATCAAACGCGATCAACAAACCTAAACAACACATCTTCCCCCCTCCCCCCAGTAAAAATCTCAACACATGACAAAGACACCTCCGAATTACATAAGAGACCCGTCACATATCCAGTATCTCCATGACACCAACACCTCATCATCCGAAGGACAACCCCACCCCATATTACCACTCCATATCACCCCAAGTGGCCACTCCATATCACCTCAAGTGACCACTCCACATAGCAGCCAGTGACCACCCCACATGACCCTACTTACATTGCCGCCATCAGCATACTGGGAAGATGGAGTCTATGCCACCCATTCAAGCACAGTCTCCACGATAGAGATATCAGTTGGCTCAGAAATGAGACACATTTTCACATGAGCGAGCTGACCAACGTTCACAGTTGAGCTACCACTAGTCTGTGAGAAGGAAGGGGGGCGGAATGGCCGTTTTATTGTTCTCTTCCCGAACTTGAGTAATCCGCAGCTTAGACCTGGAGCGTCTGGTTGTCCTGTCTCCTATGTCAGAACCGACATGAGCTCTTGTGGGCGTCTGTTTGAAGCGCGGGTTATTTACAAATCATCAAACTTGAATCGTGTGAGCTGATGGCTTGGTACAAGTTATCTACCGTGAGTTGATGTACTCAATGAATTTGTGTGTTCGTGAAGTAACCCGTGATAGCTGGTTGTACAATCATGTGTGCGTGAAGTAACCCGTGATAGCTGGTTGTACAATCATAACGTTCAGCATCGTAGATGTATATAAAACATAAATATTCTCAAAGAAATCGACCACAATCTTACTCTAAGAAGGAGTTTTTGCAAATTGAATTTTTTTTATATGCTCCAACATTTTACTGTGATTTTGTTTCGAAGTAAGCATGGGTTAATGATGTATATATTTATATTTTTTTATGATAAAAAATAATTCAAATTAAGATTTTAAAAAATCATATTCGGGCTTTTTTTCAAATAAATGGTGTAGTGTTCACAAAACCAGATATCAAGTAGGACGTACTGATAAATAAAACATGCACTTTTAAAAAGCGTTATAATGATTATTATTAAAATTAGAAAATGATCGGTAATTACTGGAACGTAGGATTTTTTTTACCTTCAATTGATGTTTTTTTTTACAATATCTATGGTTGCCTTTTGTCTCTGCAGTACGGAAAATCCTCAAGAGATAAAAAAAAATATGCCTCACATAGATTTTCTTATCAACCATAGATCGATGTAGCATAAACACCAAGATGCTATGCAAAAAGTCAACACTAACATGACAATGAAGCACGATGCCCCCCATCTACATCAGTATTAAAATTTTGTCTTTTTTAAAATTCATTTTTGAACTGTCGCCCTTTTTAGAGGCAAATTTTTTTTCCGTTGAAATTCCGCTTAAGGAATGGGACTCCGTTTTCTCCCAAACTTTTCCCATAATTCTTCGCACTTCGCCACATGATCTAAAACCAACAGGAAGTGCCTCTTCACGCCTGGCGCGCATCTGTTTGGCCGCTTAATTTACATTGACAACCTATCATTTCCATGAAAATGGCCGTCACGATGTGGCCGGGGGAGGGGAGGGAGCTTGGGGTCTCGTACCTCAGCAAACATTTCATTGTGTGCTGTCATACAGCCTAGCCACAGCCACCTGGGTGCCACATTAGGGACTGCTGGGACCTCTGTGTGCTGTGATACAGCCTAGCCACAGCAATCTGGGTGCCACATTAGGGACTGCTGGGATCTCTGTGTGTTGTTATACAGCCTAACCACAGCCATCTGGGTGCAATTGGCCTTCAGCAATGCATATATATAAATATGCATACATATATATATATATATATATATATTGAGAAATAAGATGTTTCTTTTGGGCATGCCTAAAAATACATTTAAAATGTGTTTTTATATTAATATGAATAATTGTAATGGAAAATGTAACAAACTTTAGTTTTTAAAAATAAGGCAATGGGGGCTATGTAACAGACAACGAATGCTGTGTATTAGACACACGATGCTATGTATTCGGATATTTGGATCATCTCCCCCTACCACAGCTCCTAGCCACCTAAATCAGATTGTTGAAATGTGTCTACAGACTGCAAGTAATATATCAATGATATCATTGAAAGGGATTTAGGCGCTTCTTTCTCATCTCCACTATAACGCAAGACAGATTTCTGATTCAAAACAGCCCGCTATGACCAAGACCAAGGCGATCGATATTTTCACTGATGAAACGATAACACAAAGGTCAGGTGGAGAGGTCAGATGTCATGGGTCTCAGACGTCGTTAGTGGAATACTTCCGGCGCACATATCATCGGAGATCGCGCTCTCGCCGGGACGCTCGTCTAGAGACTAATTAACGAAGGTTCCAATAATTAATTTATCAATGAATAAATACTCGCTACCGGTATATAACTAGTGATACATGGGACATATGTTGGGTGCAAAATTTGATAAGTAGATAAACAATTTTCAAATAATTCTACACTCGTTTAAAATCATAGGAAAGCACACAGTTTAATTTGTTAAACAAATAATTGGCAAGCATGTTTTATCGATACATTTCAAAACATTTAGCATTTAAAGCAAAATTTTTTTTTAAATCTTTCATCATAAATCTCATTGAATATTTCTTATACATTATCCCCGAATTTATCGTTGCAAATTTTACTGAACATAAAGGACGCAATTCATGTTCATGTTTTTCATATTATTGTTATAACTTAGAAGCTACCTTATTAATTATAACACATATCAACAGCAACGTTTATTCTGTTCATGAAGAAAATCTTAAATTGCTTAAATGATCCTGTTTTTTTTTAATCCCTTATATTAACTTCATTGCCGTCTCTGTCTCTCTGTCTCTGTCTCTCTCTCTCTCTCTCTCTCTCTCTCTCTCTCTCTCTCTCTCTCTCTCTCTCTCTCTCTCTCTGTCTGTCTGTCTTGGGCGGGCACCGCGGAAAAACAGAAGTAAAAAATGACCCACTTCCCGTAAAGCCATCGAGCTGAAATTTGGCACACGGACCCGTGTCACCTAACAATGCATCGTATCAAAATTTCAGATCGATCGAACGTACAGTTATTAAATTAATGCATTTTTAGTTTATCTATATAAACTATATGTAGCGGTCGCCATCGTTTACATTTTACGGGTCACTTGACTTCACCCCAGCCACAGGTGAACACATCTCGTGTTTAAACCAGGTGTACCGGCGTGCTTTTGTTTACATTTTGCGTGTCACGCTGAGCTCGATCCAGCGATCGGTGACAAGACCTTTCCCCTCTCCCACCCCACCCCACCGGGTTAAAAGCAAAGGGTAAGTTAAGACAGATTCAGTCTGTAAATATTTGTCGCGTTTGAACATAAACAATACTTTTAGTTATGTCTCATATATAAAGGATTTATAGTCAAAAACTTTGTTTTTACGGGTTTGTTTTATTAATCTTAAAATCTTAAGCTTAAAATAAATTTATTGAAAGAGTTTAAATATCCAAAAGTCCACAGGTAGTATGGTTTCTCCACAGCCTTAACAGAACTGCGAGTCAATAATTCTTCTTCAAGTATACGCTTCCGGTTAATGAGAGTAGAATGACAATTTTACAAACATTCATATGATATTTTTGTTTTAATATTTAGTATCCAGTGTGGTCTATGTTTCCACGCTGATATTTGATAAAATTAGTTTGGTAAAAATACTTTGTATCAACTATGATATATATTTGGAGTAATGGGGTGAGACTGCAATCAGGCTTTTAAATAGGTAAATGTATAACATAAAAACAGGGTATTAGTAGGCCTGACAGGACGTAACACAACAGCGAACGTTTCGGCAAAGAGCCTTCCTCAACGGACAAATAGTACATAAATGAAACGAATATAACGAAATAATAAAAACACTTAGCTGCGGTGAAATCCAATTAGTCCTACTGGATTCTTTGCCGAAACGTTCGCTGTTGTGTTACGTCCTGTCAGGCCTACTAATACCCTGTTTTTATGTTATACATTTACCTGATATATAATTTCACGCTTATATTTGGTAAAATAAGTTGTGTTGAAATACTTTAAGATCAGCAGTGTAGAATTGTATGCAGCTCATTACACTGGCTGAGGACCACTGTAAAAGATGAGAATAAACACAACCCTCCCCTTTTTTCACCCTATCGCAAGTTGTCAGAACAAACCGCAAATAAAACCAATTTTTCAATGGCGACATTGGAACACATAAACTATGCCCGTGTCTTTCAAATCCTTTCGTCTTCGATTTTATTTTATGAATGTCCTTCCATTCATGGAGGATTCTTCTATAACCTTGGATCCCCGGAAGTGACGTAAAACAAGATAGATGGTTCACTACTATAGAGTTCACGGATAGAAATAATAATAAATATATCTCAGAAGGATTTGTTTAAAATCTTCTATTGGGCGTCGTAGAATCAATTGGTTATATATACATGCGGATGGCTTGAAAGGGAGACAAAATTCGATTATCTATGCTCTTTGAACTCGAGGTATAGAAAGTTTTGTTGCAAAACTTCTATTGAAAAAAAGCAAACTGTTTTTAATAAAATTGATGTTTTCAAATCAATTTTATTAGCACATTTCAGTTATACAGGGAAGTAGGTATCTTAATTTTAAAAAAACAAAACAAATGGAATGTAAGAAAAAGGTTTTCCCTTCAAATTCCCAAGTATCGTAAAGTAACATTTGTTTTATATTTATCCTGTTACCGTCTGTGATTAGCCCGGTTCACTAATAAAATACTAAACACATTGCTGATCCTAATAGACACCTACTAAATCGTTGTCAAAAAGAGTCCATGGGTTGGTTCAGCAGACCACCTTTCCCCCAAGAGTTACTAAAGATACTAAAAAAGTTTCACGTACATCAGACAGAAATTAAAACGATAGCGTTGTTAAGTCTTAAACGGCTAACAAATTTTAAAGTCTGAAGCTGTTCCGAGCATTATTCAAAGAATATTTCAGTAAACTTAAAGAGAGAGGGAGAAAAGAAATGAAGACGCCGGAATGACGAAATTGGTAAATGAACATTCCCGAGTTGAGGAACTTTTGACTTGAGGGAGGTAACCAAGAGTTTAATCAGTTAATTCGACCAGACACAAGTGGCTTAATGAATAGTGAAATGTAGAACGGTTTTCTTTCTCTCTGAAAAAAATTCTATAGGGGTCTGAGTCCTGAACATTCATACAGTACTTTTGGACTTTTGAAATGGCGAAGTTAAGAAATAATTTCTTTAACTACGGATGGTGTTTCGTTTGAATGTTAAAATGGAAAAAATGACCATTTTCAACAAATAAACTTAAAATTGTCCTAAATATTTGTACCATGACTCCCAACAGTAAGATTGAGTACTGCCAATGCATGCATCAAACAATTATTTTTTTCTGTATGGATCGCAGCAACATTTTACAATGAAAATATTCAAACAAAACACATTTTATATAACTGCCCTCCAGTATAAATAAGATCAGCCGTCTTTCTGCGAATGAGTGATTAAAGCCATTATGATGAGACCTTAAATTGTCAAATATATATAACTCCATTTGTGGTGGGATATAGGTGTACGCAGAGTTGGTTGAAATGACAAAGTTGGTTGAAATGAAAAAGTTGGTTGAAATGACAGAGTTGGTTGAAATTACAAAGTTGGTTGAAATGAAAAAGTTGGTTGAAATGACAAAGTTGGTTGAATTGACAAAATTGGTTGAAATGACAAAGTTGGTTGAAATGACAAAGTTGGTTGAATTGACAAAGTTCGTTGAAATGACAAAGTTGGTTGAAATGACAAAGTTGGTTGAAATGACAAAATTGGTTGAACTGATAAAGTTGGTTGAAATGACAAAGTTGGTTGAAATGACAGATTAAGCTGAAATGACAAAGTTGGTTGAAATGACAGATTAAGTTGAAATGACAAAGTTGGTTGAAATGACAGGTTAAGTTGAAATGACAAAGTTGGTTGAAATGACAGGTTAAGTTGAAATGACAAAGTTGGTTGAAATGACAGATTAAGTTGAAATGAGAGCGTTGCACGCGCGCACTGATGGCATAGTGTTCGAATTTATGAAAAAGAAACATTTACATTGACAAAAAAAAAGATTCCTAGCGTTGTATTTGGAACTTAGACTTAATGAAATCATCCAATACTTCATTCTATCCTCCATCTGGATGAATCAGGAAGATATACTGCAGACAAAAGAAACACTTTCTTTTTCATGAAAATGCTTAATGGAATTATTATTTCTTTGTTATCAGAAACTCTATGAATTGTTGATTTTTTTACTTGCTGTAAAAAAGCCATGTTGTCATATTTTAACTTTTTTTTGTGTGTTTTAACGTCACGCCATTTAATTAGCGCCAACACTAAGCAGCTGGGTCAAAAAATGAGAGACGAATGATGGGTAAAAAAAATATGTTTATCAAATGTTCTTGTTAATGGATAAGAAGTTAGGGGAAATCTAACAATATGGGACATTTGCACACATCTCAATGTGTATGTCGAGATGAGAGTGACACAACTCTACGACTAACACAAGATGAGAGTGACACACAACTCTACGACTAATAGCATAAGCAACGAACAAATTTTTATTGGTAACAGACTGTTTTCTAAACACTATAGAAAAATATGTTAGCAAGCAAAATTATACATGTATCGTTTGATCTAGGCCATGTAATACATGTATCGTTTGATCTAGGCCATGTAATTTGTGTATCGTTTGATCTAGGCCATGTAATACATGTATCGTTTGATCTAGGCCATGTAATACATGTATCGTTTAATCTAGGCCATGTAATACATTTATCGTTTGATCTAGGCCATGTAATACATGTATCGTTTGATCTAGGCCATGTAATACATGTATCGTTTAATCTAGGCCATGTAATACATTTATCGTTTGATCTAGGCCATGTAATACATGTATCATTTGATCTAGGCCATGTAATACATGTATCATTTGATCTAGGCCATGTAATACATGTATCTATTTATGTTTAGATTAGTGTTGGCCCTGTTACATTGGCCTCTGTCTATTACTCGCTGATGTTTATTTGCTATTGTTATGGAAGGCACCATACATACTGTTTTTTTTTCAGGCAGAGGTAAGTCTCCTATAGTCAAAGAATGTACTAATTAATATATATTTATTTTCCTATGCGACAGTTATTTTTCCTGTTTTTATTTTTTTGAATGCCGAAAATCAATATGTTAACAATTTTGAGCGTGTTCAAAATAAGTCTGTTTTATTGAAGAGAACAGTTAACTGGTCGCCAGGACTACACATCAAATGTATCAGCGACTCGAGTTTGTAATGGAAAAGTATGTAGACACAAATGCCCATAACTGTTGTAACATTAACTGCTAGATATGAACAACGACGTAGCATACGCCGCAGACTTGCTCATAGATAGTGCAAAGAAAAAGGGGGGGGGGAGAACAGCCGGATTTGACTTCATAAATCCGGCCGAATCAAATTCGATTATCGGTTTGGAAAATTTGAAACCGATTGTCGCTTTCAAATCCGATTATCGTTTAACAGCCTTAGTCATGTTGGAAAAAGGGGGAAAAGAGCGGGCAGAAACAAACATTTTTTTTGTAAATTAATTTTTTAAAATTCCCGCTGGGGTTTGATCACAGGACTTTCCGCGTGCAAGGCGGACGTGATAACCACTACACTACGAAGCATATGTTATTCTGTGAAGGAAAAACGCAACTGAACGGTTTTTTGAACGCAAGAAGCTTTTTGCCACCCACCCCCCTTTTTTTTCTTTTCATCCCACCACGATTGCCGACCTTGATTTTTAGACCCCAGCGAGTGTCATTCGTAATGCCCATTTGCACATGTTCGTTTAGGAGAAATATATATATATATAATATATATATAGATTCTGTTTGGAGGCTTGTCAATCGTTGTCTTTAGCAAGAATGAAAAGTCCTGGTGTTGTATTCTTTTGTTATGAGTCTCAAGTGGCAGG
Organism: Ampullaceana balthica; assembly: GCA_944989445.1. Lineage (NCBI taxonomy): Eukaryota > Metazoa > Mollusca > Gastropoda > Lymnaeidae > Ampullaceana > Ampullaceana balthica. The sequence goes on along the minus strand of CALYLW010000016.1, from coordinate 1,885,185 downwards.
CATGTTTGTGAAGGAGTGAGAGTGACGTGATTCTGTAACATCCTGGGAAAGTTGACTAGCACATTGTGCGAGCTTCTGTTTCAGAAACCCCTATTACAATTGCATCTTTTTGGTCTGACAATGGGCTATTAAAGATGTTCAGTCTGTGTATAAAGATAAACTTCTGAAGGATTGATGAATAGAAATTGTATGTTTTTGTATTTGCTTGTGTTAGCTTTCATAATTCTATAGATAAAAGCGCATAAAAACAACTGCCTTATCATCAAGTATAATATCAACACTACGACAAGTTTATGCAAAATTAAATTTATCAAATGATAATTTAAACTCTTTTAAAATAGGCTTACTTGTAGAAATATTTTAAATTTATTTTTTACCAGGAATTTGTTTTAAATTTAAGAAACCAAGCTTAAGAATACATTTATCTTTTTCATTGAGGAATTTTAAGTTTCAAAGAAATTGTTGATTTATGAAAAGGTATCTTAGTAACAAAAGAGATCGTTGAAAAACTATATATTTTTTAAAGAATATTAAAGTCTTCGTTTATAAGTTATTATTATTTATACAGGGATTGGTCATTTTAATCCACTTCCTTTGCAGCGATGGATGTCCCCCCTTCAAACTACCACCGAGATGCGTCTCCCGTAAGCTACCTCCGATTGCAATATGAAACCAACAAGTATTCCAGAAAATACAAAATACACAAACAAATTGTGCAATGAAAACAATAAATTTGAGCTTTATTTTTAGACTGATACGACAGTAAACGTTTCGGCTAATGCCTTCATCAGTACAACATAAAATACATTCTTACAATACTTACATAAGTAATAATAATATTCTTAAAACATATTGTATTTTAAAATATTTATGTTAAATAAAAAGAAAGGAAAAACAAAAACAAACATGGACACAGGATATAGCAAAAAAGGGGGAAGTATCCAAAGTTACAGTAAAAACCACAACGGGAACAAGATTATGCAGTTAAGTAAAATTATGAATTTGGTTAATTCCATATGGAGCCAACGTACCAAATCTTTTTATGAGTCTATTTTCCATGTGGACTCTATCATGGGTATTGCTTGCATATAAAATACCAGTTACTGCAATATCTGATATGCCGTTATGGTCAACACTGTTAAAATGTTTAGAAACAGGACATTGAGCCTGTTTATTTATATTATACAGGTGTTCTCTAAACCGATCTCCAAGACGACGACCAGTCTCACCCACGTAAATTTTATTACACCTCTTGCAAAGAATTGCATAAATCACGTTGCGACTTGTGCAAGTGAATCCATCTTTTATTAAGAATTTTTCAAGAGGGAAAGAAATGTTGTTAATTTCCATCACATATGGACAAGTATTGCAACGGTTACGGTTGCAACCTTTTGTTCCAATATATGCTTTCATTGTGGGAAGGTGACTTCTTACAAGAATATCTCTGAGGCTTCTATCTCTCCGGAAAGCAAAAAGAGGAGGTTTTTTGAAGACCTGCTGAGTTAGAGGGTCAGCCATAAGGATTGGTCGGTTTTTGAGAATCACCTGGCGAGCTTTAAAATTATGAGGATGAAAAGTTAAAATAAATTTTGATCGATCACATTGATCAGAAACAGATGATTTAAATGTATCCTGTCTGGTCATGCCTTTAATTCGATTGACAGCGGATGTTAAAACTATTTCCGGGTATGACCTTCTTCGAAAAAAATCAAGCATTTCATTACTTTTCTCCAAAAAGTCTGCCTCATCACTGCAGAGTCGTTTAAGTCTCAATAGTTGCGAAAATGGGATAGAGCTCTTACAAGATTCAGGATGGGACGATGAATACATAAGGAAACTATGGCTGTCTGTAGACTTGTAAAAAATTGATGTGGATATTTTATTTTCTTTCAATTTAATTTGTATATCCAAAAAATTAACAACACTTCTATGGATTGTTGAAGTAAATTTGATCGAAGAATGGAAGTTACCGACGAAGTCAATAAAACTTTGCAATTGTTGCATGTTCATTTTTGTAATTCCAATGCAATCGTCAATGTATCTCCTGTAGTACTCTGGAGAGATACCTTTGTAATTTTCACTCCATAGGTGTTCCAAATGGCCCATAAATATGCATGCATAACTTGGTCCCATTTTCGTTCCCATAGCAACTCCACTAATTTGATCAAAAAACTGTCCGTTGAACTCAAACGAGTTTAAATTTAGGACCAGCTCAGTTAATCGTAGTATGGCACTTGCGGGGATCTTGAGATTTGCCTTCTTGTTGAGAAAAAATGAGATTGCAGAGAGGCCATCGGCATGAGGAATAGACGTGTACAATGAAGAAACGTCCATTGTAAATAGTAAATGATCTTCATTGGGTAAAACCAAGGAATCCAGAGATTTTAACATATGGCTTGTGTCCTTAATGAAAGATGGTAAATTACCATCTTTCATGTTAAAATCTCTGGATTCCTTGGTTTTACCCAATGAAGATCATTTACTATTTACAATGGACGTTTCTTCATTGTACACGTCTTTTCCTCATGCCGATGGCCTCTCTGCAATCTCATTTTTTCTCAACAAGAAGGCAAATCTCAAGATCCCCGCAAGTGCCATACTACGATTAACTGAGCTGGTCCTAAATTTAAACTCGTTTGAGTTCAACGGACAGTTTTTTGATCAAATTAGTGGAGTTGCTATGGGAACGAAAATGGGACCAAGTTATGCATGCATATTTATGGGCCATTTGGAACACCTATGGAGTGAAAATTACAAAGGTATCTCTCCAGAGTACTACAGGAGATACATTGACGATTGCATTGGAATTACAAAAATGAACATGCAACAATTGCAAAGTTTTATTGACTTCGTCGGTAACTTCCATTCTTCGATCAAATTTACTTCAACAATCCATAGAAGTGCTGTTAATTTTTTGGATATACAAATTAAATTGAAAGAAAATAAAATATCCACATCAATTTTTTACAAGTCTACAGACAGCCATAGTTTCCTTATGTATTCATCGTCCCATCCTGAATCTTGTAAGAGCTCTATCCCATTTTCGCAACTATTGAGACTTAAACGACTCTGCAGTGATGAGGCAGACTTTTTGGAGAAAAGTAATGAAATGCTGGATTTTTTTCGAAGAAGGTCATACCCGGAAACAGTTTTAATATCCGCTGTCAATCGAATTAAAGGCATGACCAGACAGGATACATTTAAATCATCTGTTTCTGATCAATGTGATCGATCAAAATTTATTTTAACTTTTCATCCTCATAATTTTAAAGCTCGCCAGGTGATTCTCAAAAACCGACCAATCCTTATGGCTGACCCTCTAACTCAGCAGGTCTTCAAAAAACCTCCTCTTTTTGCTTTCCGGAGAGATAGAAGCCTCAGAGATATTCTTGTAAGAAGTCACCTTCCCACAATGAAAGCATATATTGGAACAAAAGGTTGCAACCGTAACCGTTGCAATACTTGTCCATATGTGATGGAAATTAACAACATTTCTTTCCCTCTTGAAAAATTCTTAATAAAAGATGGATTCACTTGCACAAGTCGCAACGTGATTTATGCAATTCTTTGCAAGAGGTGTAATAAAATTTACGTGGGTGAGACTGGTCGTCGTCTTGGAGATCGGTTTAGAGAACACCTGTATAATATAAATAAACAGGCTCAATGTCCTGTTTCTAAACATTTTAACAGTGTTGACCATAACGGCATATCAGATATTGCAGTAACTGGTATTTTATATGCAAGCAATACCCATGATAGAGTCCACATGGAAAATAGACTCATAAAAAGATTTGGTACGTTGGCTCCATATGGAATTAACCAAATTCATAATTTTACTTAACTGCATAATCTTGTTCCCGTTGTGGTTTTTACTGTAACTTTGGATACTTCCCCCTTTTTTGCTATATCCTGTGTCCATGTTTGTTTTTGTTTTTCCTTTCTTTTTATTTAACATAAATATTTTAAAATACAATATGTTTTTAAGAATGTTATTATTACTTATGTAAGTATTGTAAGAATGTATTTTATGTTGTACTGATGAAGGCATTAGCCGAAACGTTTACTGTCGTATCAGTCTAAAAATAAAGCTCAAATTTATTGTTTTCATTGCACAATTTGTTTGTGTATTTTGTATTTTATGTAAAAGCTTTATTGCAGTCCCATTCTATATGAAGTATTCCAGACAATGGTCTGGTACCAAATTAATGGTCAACGATGAAAAAAAACTCTGGCAGTTTAAAAAAAACAAAAAAAACTTAATAATTAATAAAAATTACAATTTGCTTCCACCTGCTCTAATCTTAACAACGATGGGTCCTCTCTCTATCTCTCCAACACTACCAAATTTATTACACCAATTAAAATAACCGAGCGTCAGACCGTTGGATTAGCCTCCCCTAGAGGGGTTGGTTACTTCCCATGGCGGATGACCTAATCTGGGGATTGACTCGGGTGTCATGGGGAGGAACTGGGACACATGAATTGACAATGCAGTACGTGAGTGAGTGCCCTTTTTTTAAACCTTAACGCTGCATGAAGTCTTAACAAGAATTTAAAGACTGGCCATGAAGAGTAAATTTGCTTCTTTCACTCCGAATTACTAACAGTTATTTATCACAATCTCTATCAAAACCAGAAAGCACTAGGTTTACACCAGTTAAAATTTTTAAAAGTCTATGTTTAAGTTTTAACGAATGTTTCCAAAGGACCTGAATTACCGAGGACAGGGTTTGCTGCACAGCAGAGGTTCTCGAAATAAATACATCTGTTATATTATACCGGCTGCAAGATTCTAAGAAGTATTGAAAATAATGTTAAATAATTTTAATTAGCAAACAAGACTTCATGTTTTCAATTCACATCGATGGTGCGCTAGTTGTTTTACATCATCGGGTTTAATGAGTCATATTGAATACACGGGATTGATGTGCGTTTAGAGAAAGAGAGAGAGACGGAGAGAGTGAAAAAGAAAGAGGGAGACGGAAAGTGGACGAAAGAAAGTGAGAGAGAGGGAGATAGACGGAAAGAGAGAGGGAGAGAGAGAGACGGAAAGGGAAAGAGAGAGACGGAAAGAGAAAGAGAGAGAGAGAAAGACGGAAAGAGGGAGAGAAAGTGAGATGGAAAGAGAGACAGAGAGACGGAAAGAGAGAGAGAAAGACGGAAAGAGAGAGAGAGAGACGGAAAGAGAGAGAGAAAGACGGAAAGAGATATAGAAAATGAGAGAGAGATAGAGAGAGAGAATAACGAGATGGGGTGAGATGAGATGTTATTTTGGACTTCATAGTTCAAGCATTAGGTAATCAAGAAGAGCGGAGCGTCTTAATCTCACTCGATTCAAATGAAGCAGACGTCATTCTTTCAAACCTCAAGATAACGGAAAGTATAATGAAATGTTACAGTGAGTTAATGTTTGCTACGCGATACATAGATATTTTCATTATATGTTTGCTAATATGAAAGATACATTTCTTTTAAACAATTGTATCAGTTTTTCACCTGTCACATTACTGGGTAAAGTACAAAGAAGGGCTCATTTAAAACTTTAATTTGGCTACGTTTTTATAGCAGGACATCGGATATTCGCATGCTATTAAACCTGATAAAGCGGCACGTTGAAGTAAAACGAAAGCTTAAGTCCAGTCGTGGGGAAATTCGATTACGTCCCCTCACCTTTTCCACACAATCGAGTTAGAAGCACAGGGACTCGGTTTAGTGTCGCGTTAAAATTATCTCTCTCTCGCTATATCAAGGCCCCCACTTGTTTTGCTTAGCAACGGATTTTCACGTCCCATTTCTTATCAGAAACAAGCTGAGCACATTAAAGCCACAGCAGGATTCCATAGACAATTTTTATTAAAACATTCCTTTAATTCCATTTTTCAGCCTGGTCATTGCTGATGGCTTAAGAGGTCTTCTGTAAGAATTGTGTTTATTGCTGTAATTACCCAATAAGATGACGTCATTCGCTTTTGCTTTCTGGCGTTTTTCATTTAATTATGTGTTTCCATTCGTTTTCTTGTATTTTTATTTAAATTCTATAAACATTTGAAAGGATCTCTCTTTATACTAATGATTGCAAATAGAAGAAGAAGTATCGGAGAAGTAACAGTATAAAAACCAAAGTGATCGTGGGCTAGAACTTTATTTCAACAGTGGAATTTCCCATCCTTTCCAGGATACAAAATAGGCCCCATCACAGGGATGGCCAGAAAAACAAGAACACATTTTACTTAGGTTAATAGAGACCTCGAGGTCAACTTATATCTATTAACCATAAAATCTAATGACAAATTCTCAGGTGATTTTTGTATAGGCAGAAAGGGAACAAAAGGGACATCGTGGAGCAGGCATGGGGCTCAGCAAAGTATATTTAACTAGATGGATAACATGCAAACAAGGTATGAGTGACCATGACAAGACGTCACAAAGCAGCGAACATTTCAGCAAAAGAGCCTTCTTCAGCGAACAAAAGGTACAAAAATAAAACGAATATAAAGAAATTAAAACTTAGCTACGGTGAAATCCAGACCCAAAGAGAGCAATAGTAGGAAGAGAGTAGTAAGAGCATATATAGGAAAGGAGAGAGTGGGCGTTCTTTTTGAATTAGCTTTTAATGCCTTTTTAACATTTAAAAAAGCAAAATAAGTGTATGCATTTGAAAACTTTAATGTCAATTTAAAATGGCTTTATCTGGCGTGTTTGATTGTTATTTAACGAAAATATAGCATTACAATGTTTGTTCACTTTATTAATTATCATAGCGAAAATATTTGGCTATTGCACATATTTGTGTATAAAAAAATTGTATGCAGCAAATAAATGTTTGTCAAATATTGTTGGGTAATCTCCGTTTAGAAATATTATTATGACCAAATGTGAACGCCGCTTAAACAAGTCTGGTTATTTCGAAAAGTGCACAAGAAGTATTAAAATATTACTACCTACTAACATGGGATATAGTTTATTATGAAACCCGAAACAGAGATATAGTTGATACCAGCATACTTCTAATTACACCATGGTTTAGATATGTGACAACTGTGGGTGATATGGTTGAGATATATGACAACTGTCTGTGATATGGTTGAGATATGTGACAACTGTGGGTGATATGGTTGAGATATATGACCACTGTGGGTGATATGGTTGAGATATATGACAACTGTGGGTGATATGGTTGAGATATGGGACAACTGTGGGTGATATGGTTAAGATATATGACAACTGTGGGTGATATGGTTGAGATATGTGACAACTGGGGGTGATATGGTTGAGATATGTGACAACTGGGGGTGATATGGTTGAGATATGTGACAACTGTGGGTGATATGGTTGAGATATGTGACAACTGTGGGTGATATGGTTGAGATATGTGACAGCTGTGGGTGATATGGTTGAGATATGTGACAACTGGGGTGATATGGTTGAGATATGTGACAACTGGGGGTGATATGGTTGAAATATGTGACAACTGTGGGTGATATGGTTGAGATATGTGACAGCTGTGGGTGATATGGTTGAGATATGTGACAACTGTGGGTGATATGGTTGAGATATGTGACAACTGGGGGTGATATGGTTGAAATATGTGACAACTGTGGGTGATATGGTTGAGATATGTGACAACTGGGGGTGATATGGTTGAAATATGTGACAACTGTGGGTGATATGGTTGAGATATGTGACAACTGTGGTTGATATGGTTGAGATATGTGACAACTGTGGGTGATATGGTTGAGATATGTGACAACTGTGGGTGATATGGTTGAGATATGTGACAACTGTGGGTGATATGGTTGAGATATGTGACAACTGGGGGTGATATGGTTGATATATGTGACAACTGTGGGTGATATGGTTGAGATATGTGACAACTGTGGTTGATATGGTTGAGATATGTGACAACTGTGGGTGATATGGTTGAGATATGTGACAACTGTGGGTGATATGGTTGAGATATGTGACAACTGTGGTTGATATGGTTGAGATATGTGACAACTGTGGGTGATATGGTTGAGATATGTGACAACTGGGGGTGATATGGTTGAAATATGTGACAACTGTGGGTGATATGGTTGAGATATGTGACAACTGTGGTTGATATGGTTGAGATATGTGACAACTGTGGGTGATATGGTTGAGATATGTGACAACTGTGGGTGATATGGTTGAGATATGTGACAACTGTGGTTGATATGGTTGAGATATGTGACAACTGTGGGTGATATGGTTGAGATATGTGACAACTGTGGGTGTTCTGTGTGCTATCACAATATCTAACAGATGAGACTCGTTTACTTTATAGCTTGAAATACTCCCAAGTGGTTAACAAAGGATAAACTTTGGACAGTTAAGTTTAAACCCTACCGTCGCACTGGGTCCAAGGAAAACAAATGGGACCGGGGACTATTATTGCACTTGACCAGTGGGCCTAAGAATGGAAACTTCATTTAAATTAAACGGTTAGGCGGCAAAGCGTTGGCTATGTGACGTGTTAAGTGGACATCCTCTGATGACTGAATACGCAAGCACTAAAGCAATCTTAAACATAGGTTAAATTTAGAGATACAAAAAGAGACATAATATGAGTATTTAATTTGTCACAGAAATTATTTGGAGGAATTATATCTTTGAATTTTTTTTAGCCGTTCGTCACGGTTGAGATATGGTGTATGACCCACGGGGTGTAAGGCTTTTCTTTTAGGACACGTTAGTTATCAGGATAGCAAATTATATCCATTCACCCAGACAGCTTAAATGAAAACATGAGTCGGGGGTAGGTCTTGACACCACAAACCTGGTAGCAGTCGCCGGACTTTGTCATTGTAAGAAAGACTTTGTACCTATGGCATCTCAAAGGTTTTATTTACTTTTCTTAAAGCGAGTTGTCCTCTAGGGTTGACGGAACTCATCGGCCAGGAGCCAAATGAAATGGTTTGAGTGTCTTGGTTTGCGTGTCTTGGTTTGCGTGTCTTGGTTTGCGTGTCTTGGTTTGCATATCTTGGTTATGCGTGATTTGATTTCCATGTCTGCGGTGGCGTGTCTTTGTTTACATATCTTTATTTGCGTGTCTTGGTTTACATGTGATGACTCCGTATCCTTGGTTTGCGTGTCTTGGTTTGCGTGTCTTGCTTTGCTTGTATCAGGATTGTACGTCAGTCCAAAGGCTTTTTATAAATCATCTACTTTAATTATTATTTTTTATGTGTCTAGAAGAAATCGCAACAAAATAAAAGTCTACTTTGGGCAAAAACTGACATTTCAACACTCCTTAAAGACAATGAATTTTTAATATTCAAATACCTTCAAAGTGCTCCAACATAAAATATGATTATGTGAAGTTATTAGATCACATTGAGCATTATAAAAACAAGATGTATTTATTTATTTATCTATTTATCGATCTATTTTTTTAAAAATAAAACTAATGTTTAGAGAGTAGTACCGTGTGATTAAATTACTTACGCATGGATTTTCCCCAGTATTTCTCTAAATAAAATCTCACTCTATTTCAAGGTAGATCAAGATGTCGAATCGTTCAAATGTTCTTGTGTCCCTTGCCTGTCTTGATTTAAATGGAGTTAACGGCGAGAAACTCGTTACAGGAGATACATTCTCAATTTCCGGTTCCGCTATTAAAATGTCTACGTAATTTGAAAAGTTTCTTTCTAAATCTCTAAGACGCTCTTGAACCCGTGTATAAAAAAGACTAATGTTTACTCATCGACCGCGTAGCTCTGATTTTTTTTTAATTCGATGCATTTTTACGTCCTCTCAGTGCTATAACTAACGCTTTGGCTGCTGCGAACGAAAAAAAATTCGTGCCTCTAAAAAACTAATTAAAAAAAAATAATAAAAGTCCTTCCAACCTTTTTTCCCCGTAGAGTTAAAGTTCATGCGCGATATTATTTCGCCCATGATGCGGGTTACCTGATGGGTTTTCTCGTGATTTAGTTTTCTTATGTATAAAGCATTTACGTGACTTGTAAATAAATAAACTAACTAATGAATACGGAATTTTATAAAGCATATAAATAGTTTTTAATAGAATTATTTTTTTCAAATCATGAAAATTGTCCCCGCTAACAGACTCTCTTCATATGAGAAAAGACCCATTAGGAGATTAAATCTATTCTGTTAAATCTATTGTTTGGCTGCCATTTATGTGAATAGATCTACTGTCTAACTCAATTAGCCCGTCCTTGTGTTTCATGATCAAATCGATTACAATACAATGCGCAACGGCGTCTCCGTGAAGTTGCTGATGTCCTATTTCTTTACCCTAAAAGTCTGAAATCGATAGAAAACTTTTACGTCTCTCAGTTGCACTCTTAGAGTTTCTCACGCACCATCATATATTCAGTTTTTGTTTATATAGTGAAATTCTTGGATCCAAATTCGTTTACTTTTATCTAAAAGCCTGAAACATGTTTATTATAAGGGCATCAAATCACACACACACGTTTCAACGTTTGGTTTCTATTTCTTGAAATATCTTCTATGCCACCAGTTGCCAATAAATCTCTACAGATTCTAGAGCCAAGATGTGAAGAGGCCAAAGTTGTTTTACTATTTTCGTTTCATTCAGTGTGGTTTTTTATGTTGACTTTCACTGGCTCATCTGAAACGGACACTTAAGTATATAAATCTACTATTGATACTTATTTTGATTTCAACTCACAGCCAAACATGGGTGTGGTGGACATCTTTGTAAATTTTCAGTTTGTTTCCCTGCCCTACGGTTGTTTGTCCCAAATGTTCACCGTTAATGGCTTCATCTATTCCACGTGACTAATTAGGGCCCATGAAATACTCAGGTCTCACGTTAGCCCCAGGAGCTGTTCCGTTCCGCTGATCAGCAATAGTACCCCCGATGGACGCAGTCCTTGCGGTTCGGGCCCGCCTGGTGGCGCCGCAAGGATGCGCCTATGTAATAGATTAGGATGGACACTAATAGTTGTGCTGTTAGACGTAATAATGATTCCTTATCAATTATGTATAGAGATATGATAGGTTCTGTGGTTTGAGACAATTTGTACAGGAAGGAACCAAGACAAAAAGGGAGGGGGCATAATTTGTTCAGGTATATTTTTTGCTCGACAGTAATGTCAAACAGTCGATATATTTTCGATATATTTTCGATATATTTTCCCAGCGTCAATGGTAATGACTGTTCGGAAGAATTTTTAAAAAAATAAATACAATTGTTAAAGTCTAACAGATAATACATGTATTATTGATAAACCGCATGGCTTCTTTATACTCTCTTTGAAAATTATCTATTGATAATTGATAAAAAATATTTAAAGACAATTAACAATAGGAAATTCTGGTCCACGGTTTTGTATCGTCAGTAGGGTAGGAATAGACCGAGAACAATGCCTGTGAATTTGGAAAAAGTTCCTGATAGTTTTCTTGTAAAGTATGATTGTAGAAAATATATATAATAATTCTTCGTCGGCTTTAAAAAAAAATCCTATTATTAATATTTCTTATTTTATAAATTAAATACGTTCCTTCCTCACACATGATAATTGCCACCCATACACATCAATAGTTTGCTTAAAAATCGTCTTTCTGCAGAATGTAATTCTTTCTTTAACTCAAGCACTCTTACTGCAATGAAATCACTGGTACTCAAACGTGTTATCGTGTTTACTACTGTATCTAAATTGTGTATGTACATTGTACACGGCTCCCTTTTGATGGAATAAGCTGTAGAAGTCAAAAATGATAAAACTCTTTAAGGTTACCCACTAACGAGCCAATGTTTTATTTGCCGTCTACAACTTGTCTCCCCTTACATCAGTGTGTACAATAATTTATATGGCCCCGTTCTTTAACGGGTCCGAGGCTACTACGAGTTAGCCTTGCGGTGACCGGGTCTGGAGAGTGACCTGTGGTAGAGGTTTGAAATAACAGTTTGCGTGATAGGTAGATGGTTCATTTATTGAGAAGATAGAGGGCGCTGTGTTGACGAAAGAAACTTAACTGATGACAGAAGTGAGTTATGTGTCTATGATCAGGGTAAACTAAAAACTGGTCTTGTCTTTAGCCTGACGGGAGGTTCTTCCCATATCGGCTTTTTTTTATTTTGTTAGAAATGTAAAAATGGTTGAAATTTTACCACACCTATGTCATCATAGGAGGCTGGGGGTTGTGTGGATTATGTAACCACTTCCCTCCTCTGGAGAGGGTGGTAATTATTGTAGCTATGTCCCTGGGTATCCAGTAGTTCTTTTTTTTAAATGATCGAAACAATATCTTACATTTTAGCAAGTGTACTATTAAATGATAGACATTTTTCTGTCTCTAATAGCTGCTACTAAGAGTTGGCACAGGATATGATATCTCTTTGACAATACTACACACACATGTATGAATACTTATCCATTCATTGTGTCAAGTATGACGTACAAAATGGTTGAACCTTCTATGAAACGTGGACATTTTCGTTAGCTAAAAGGTTCTCGCATCAGATCTTGGAGACCGATGATTGAATAGGACGTGTTAGAAGAAGCTGCGAGAAGTAATGTTTGCTCACATATATCATTTTACTTAGAGAGCGTCTATCGAACAGCAAGTTGTGAAACAAGGCAATATTTGGAAAGGCTTGGGTTTTGCCTTGAAGGCAATTTCTGGAATAGTTATGTGTTGTGTGTTGGAGGCCACCTAATAGATGGTATTGCGTGTGTCGGGTGTTGGAGGCTTTCTCTAGAAATGTTTGCTGTGTACCACGGCTGGAACACTATTTGGCTTGTACGCTTTGTTTTAATGGATAAACAGTCAGTGTATCATGGTGTAGACACGAACAGGGACTATGATAAGGGCGGGTGGAGGGATTAGGGATATTATGGCAGTAGAGCATCACATGACGGAGCGAGGGGGTGGGGGGTCAATTTCAATTTGAAAAGAATCAAATATTTTTAATTGATGTAAAACTGTCCAGTAGATTGTTGTTTACAAGTCGATGGCGCGAAAGAAAGCTTTAAATAAAATACTTTAAATAAAATACAGTAATACACCACTTATTTACATACGTTAAATATTTTACACATGCACTTTAAAGCTTTGTGTAATTCTCCGGAACAGGAAAATGGCGAATTTTAAAGGTTTCATTATTTTAAACGTATCAATATTGTTTTAAAAACAGGATCAAAGCTTCTAAACTTGTGTTGTATGGAGCATCTCAACAGTTATATAGATATCACCTACATTAATCATCATTGATAAATTTTTTTAATAGATCAATCTCACAAGACCAACAACACCTCACTTTCTATCTTATTTTCAAATTAAATACGTACACTCTTCTTTATATCTCTTTCTCCCTCCTCCACCTATCTCTCCCCTCCTTTCTCTCTCTCTCTCTCTTTCTGTCTCTCTCTCTTTTCTCTCTCTCTCTCTTTCTCCCTCCCTCCACCTATCTCTCCCCTCCTTTCTCTCTCTTTGTCTCTCTGTCTCTTTCTCTCTCTCTCTCCCTCTCTCTTTCTCTCTCTCTCTCTCTCTCTCCCTCTCTCTCTCTCTTTCTCTCTCTCCATCCACGTTCTGTTATATTTAGAATTACATCTCTATATCTGTGCTATAATATCCCTATTGACACTGCAATACTCTCAAAGTAATTGTTGTTTTTTTTAAATCTTCCCTCGATGGTCCCAATTTTAATATTTCCGCTTGTACTTGTACTTTAAAATAAGTTCTTTTTTTCTCTCTCTTTTTGAGACCTCGTTATTTTTTAACGCAGTTTTTCATGTCAGTGATTCATTTCAACAAACTCACACATAATCAATTTGTTTCCTTAGCATTTTTTAGAAGAGGCGGATTCAAATCACCCTATAACCCCGGAATCATCCTCATAATATGCAAATCATGGTACCGAAATTCAAAATTTGTGATCTAAAGATCTTCAAAATCAAGATTTTGACAAAAAGATCTGAAAAGATCTTTAAAATCAAAACCACAAAAGTTTTTAAAAATCAATGTTTCAAAAACAAATAATACCGGCACTATCACGCACCTCCGTTAACAAACAATTTTAAACATTTCATAAGTTTTAAACGCCTACATTTAGAATCCTCATAAGAACACCCTGTCAGGATACGCCTCTGATATATCGTAGCCCCGCAGTGTACTTTAATTCTACGCATTCCCATAAGTGACTATTAAAACCCGTTACAGTGAGCAGGCGATCTCGACACACTGGCGGACGATCTATTTTCCCCCTCCAGACACTCGGCTGGTCACATGACCCCCCCTCTAGACACTCATTTGGTCACAAGTCCCTCCCCCACCCCCTGCACACCCCCAGCTGCCAATGGTTTGTTGGGAAAAAAATTTAAAACCTTGGGTAAAATTGGTGTATGCGTGTAAATGTTATTGAATGATGAAAAAACAATTAGGTGAAATTTTATTTATTTATTTATTTTATTTTTTTTAAAATTAATAGTTCAATAAATATTAGAAGAAATTGCATTGCATTTTAATGATTTATCTAATTTCGCTTTTTTAACCCTGTTTGTGGCAGGGAAGAGCGTCAACTGTTTAATTCAATTTTTTGTTCTTTTTTCCCCCCACAATTTCAAGCGCCCTTCCAATTCAAATTATTATACTCGACATCGTCCGCTCGTTGAAGGGAGTGGTTAAACAACGTGACATCTACTTTTCAAACAGTGGTTTTCTATAGGTATTTGGTAATTACAATTAGGAGTTTTGAAGAGCTCGAATCTTCAAAATAAATTTAAAATGGTCTACATCATTCGCTTCGCAGCACCAAACTGCAATCTGAAACCATCATCTCTGGATGTTAGGAGATTATTTAACAATTAAAGTAACAATAGCAAACGTACTGAACAAGAGAAGAAAATAATAATGTTTAAATAAAGGCGGGTGCAAGAGACAATTTTGTTCGTTCTAATATAACATTGGAATAACCCTTGTAAAAAATGTCCTGCAAGAGTAAGTACTGGGAAGTAACTTTTGTTGTTCGAAAACTTAGAACCAAACAAATTTGTTGGATTAGAGATCTGTATTAATGGTTTGAAATGCGTTTGCGCACCAAAAGGAACTATCCAATGGAGAAATGAAGCCACGACACTCTCAATATGGTGCTTGAGACAATGATAGTAATGGTAAGCTGAGAGTGTGCGCACCAAGATGAACGCCAACTACGCTAGGGAAGGCATTCGCCTGTTAGATTGGCAATGGGTTTCAGTTGGTGCACGCACCAAGTCTCAGCGTCAAGTTGAGGTAGCAAGAATAAAAATAGATTTTTCTACATTTAAGAAGGATTGAATTGAACAAATTGTCTTCCTATTGCGCACGAAGGTGTGCATTCAGCCTCAAGATATTCTCAGCCAAAACATTTAGTTCTTTTCTATTATGTTCCATTCAGGAATTCAGTTACCATTTGCTGGTTTTGTAGTTTCCCCCCAAAGTTATAGGAGACGTTTTATAACACTGATTGCGCTTGATTGCCATTAAAATGTTGTCAACATTCATGATTTCATCGGAATCAAGTGAAATACATACGATTAAGACGAGATGTGTAATATTTCAGTTGTATTTTTTGTTATTTCAATTTTATTAAGGAATTCCAGAAACGCAATGTAGTATCTTGTATGACAATTAATGTATATAGATATTTATTGATAAAATATTCTCATAAAGGCTTTATGAGATGTGTTCACTGAAGCTTTATTTCAATATACGTAATGCATACGAGGGAAGATATATTTGTCTGGCATACTTCTGTACTTTTTTATACTTTTATCAAATGTAGAATTTTTGTGATGAACAAAAGATTTCAAACTGTTAAACAAATGAAGCTTAAAACCACATTAGGCAAGAGGTCGTTTTCAAGTAAATAGGTTGGAATAAATTCACAATTTTGTAAAATGCAGTATAGCAATCATGAGTATTTTAAATGTTTTCTTGCATTCTATAAATAGATGCATTGCTACTAGAATGATTTCCGGGTACTCCCCTCTCAAATTATTGTAATCACAAAAGAAATTATAGACCAACAATGCAAAACAATAAACATTTACAAAGAAATTTATTTTGTTATTATGTGTTATTATCGTTTATACTTTATAGTTTTCCGATTATGTGGTCGAGCTTCTACTCTAGCAATAGTTAGAGTCAGACAACAAATCTCACCACATCACGTGACATTAGCTGATAGCCGACTCTAACAGACTGGTACAGAAAAGTAGTGTTTCTTATAACAGTGAGTTTATACAATGGTTCATTCGTACACCTTAAAAGCCCCAGACCATGGGTTTACAGAGATAATGTCTCGTTGGGTATCCCTGAACGTTAGAATTTTTAATGTGGACATCAGCTTTGTCCTAAAACATAAATAATTACTGCTATATGTTCAACAACAATGGTAGATCGTGGCTTTATCTAAGCACAATCTGTTTCATCAGCGTCACTCATCTTAAGAAAGGCTGTTTTAAATAATATATTAACTGAAGCTAATAGATGATAGTTTCTAATCAGTTCTAAAAGTTAACAGACGACATTTGACGCATTATGAACGGTTATCTTGGTCTATCAATGAATAATTTATTCCAATAATGACATAAAATTTAAAAGGATTTTATTTCTTGAAGGTTATTATACATTATTTTAACTTTATCTCAAGACGCGTGGGAAGAAGCGTCCATTCGAGGATTTATTCTCAGCAAGATATTTTATTTAAAATGTCAGCGATAGCTTTTAATAAAGAGGGAGAGAGAGAGAGAGAGAGAGAGAGAGAGAGAGAGAGAGAGAGAGAGAGAGAGAGAGAGAGAAACAACATGAATTAAGACAAATTGAGTAACAAACATAGATAGAGAGAGATAGGTAGATATAGAGCGAATGAAAGAGAGAAAGGCAGAAAACACCATCTCATTTATTGATATTTATGAACTATTTGTAAAAAAAACGACATAAATTCGTTCATATATAAAAGTTGAAAACATGAATCAAGAAAACGAAATTGTTTATAGATATAGATAACAGTATAAGGTGATATAAGTATACAATACTAAAACCTAACAACTTTGGTCTAGGATTATGCAAACTTGTCATTGCTCTGACAGTGTTCATACATACCGCCATTGTAAAAATGAATTAGGATCTAACATTGTGAATGATTGGTATGGGAGATGGGGGAAATCACAAATACACTTGGGTAGACAATTAATTAGCAATAGTAAGCATGAATAAATAAGTCAAATATAATAATTTTATGAAAATGCCTAAAGTGACGAATGATTATTTTAGAAAGACAATAACGTGATATATCACGCAAGTATCATAGAAACATATATAATATATATATCACGAGTCTTGAATATGAGAAACGACAAAGGAAATAAAAGCTTTACAATGCTACAATAGGGCCAAAGAAACGTTACTCTCAAATACGTTAGTACAACAATTAATAATGTGGGGAATGTTGAATTTGTTTGAAACATTGAGAGTGGGGTAGAATGGGGAGTGGGGGAAATAGGGAGTTGTGGGGAATGGGGAGTGGGGGAAATAGGGAGTTGTGGGGAATGGGGAGTGGGGGGAAATAGGGAGTTGTGGGGTATGTGGAGTGGGGGAAATAGGGAGTTGTGGGGAATGGGGAGTTGGGGAAATAGTGAGTTGTAGGGAATGGGGAGTGGGGGAAATAGGGAGTTGGGGAAATAGGGAGTTGTGGGGTATGTGGAGTGGGGGAAATAGGGAGTTGTGGGGTATGGGGAGTGGGGGAAATAGGGAGTTGTGGGATATGGGGAGTGGGTGAAATAGGGAGTTGTGGGGAATGGGGAGTGGGATGGGTAGGAGATCAATGAACTTCCCTCATCAATACTAAAGAGTGATATGAAAACTGAAAGGATGTCATCTTTGTGAGCCTCAGTGGATGGCTTGTTCAAACAATATTGTTGCCGCTAAGATGTGTAAACGAATGACTGGGAATATGTGTAGGTGTGAAATAAGTAAATTGGCGGGAAGATGAGGTTTGGTATGTGGCAGAGCTCTTGGTCATAAGCCTGAAAAGTGATAACATAATGCTGTAGACTGGATAGGATGTGGAGGGTTGGGGGAGGGGGGGTTAGTTAAAGAGAAAATAACAAATAAAAGTTACTTACCCCCGTAGTTGACCCCAACCTTCTCACGGAAGAGGTTCTCAATCTCTGAGATGTGAATGAACTTGGAGGCCGTGTTGGTGAACTTGTACTTGGATCTGTTAAGTCAAAGATTTCATTTTCATAACTGGTTTGGATCAGTTATGACGTTAGAGTCTTAACGTACATCCTAAACACCAATCCCTGCCCTATTGATAGTTTAAAAACTTTCCACATCACACATTTCTATAGTCCTGAAATATCTCAGGTCTGGCCGTTGCTCGCGTCAATGAATTCAAAATTGAAAATTGGAGCACGACTGTCAGTGTGTCCTTTCAGGACACATTTAAATGAGTCAAATGTTTAAAGTCCTAAAGTTCGTTTTATGTTTGTAACAAAATAAAAATTAAAATTCAGTTACCTTTAGTTATAATGAATGTAATTGTCATATATCACATTTGCGTTTTTAAAAAAAAACGCAAATTCTTGGTCAAAACTTTTTGCGATTTCAGCGTGGTTTCGAATTAATCATATTAATAAAAGTATTGTAGCACCTTCAAATATGTATGAGTAATGTGTCTGAGCAACTATAAACTTAAATTAAGGTCTTAAATTGGCTAATAATATAATATTTAATAATAATTTGTTATAAATAAGGCTGCGGAAATTTACGATTAATTTCTCGATTAATCATTAAAAAATTTAACGATTAAATATATTTTTACGATTAATCGACCCACCAATTATAAATGTACTGAAAGTCAAAAAGTAAAATATTTCGGCCGATAAATATAAACTAAATTTCCGGACGATTACACGAACATTTTAGTTTTAAACTATTGACTGACGTGAATGTTCAAAATGTTGAAAAAGGTTATTGTGTCCATTCAGAGAAATCGTTTGCCTACCATACAATGTTCCCTCTAAGTCAAAGCTTCGTTGGTCGGTGAGCGAAGTTTAAAAAAAAACTCGTGTGCAAAGTTGCACAACGTCCATTTTGTTTTCCAATATTTTACAAAATTTGATGCGCGGCAATTCTAAACTCCTGCGTGGCGTCGGTCAAATATCTGCGCAGCCAAGCTGCTTAAAGGGAACGTTGCTACCATGGTTCTTACACTTCGCTTTCATGTCGCCTGCAAACCAAACTTCCACTACATTATCATAAACTTCAGCTGAGACAATCTAAAGCTATGTGAACGATTGTTCAGCTCGGCTGGTTATATTGTCAATAAGACCCACTGGTCACTTGAACCAAATAACGTCAATTCACTCATATGCGTGCGTTGTTGGTTAAAATATGTCATATAAAGAAGACATTCCAGTGTTATTTCGATTTTCGACAAGTATTTTAATAAATGTTACTTAAGACACAATAAATTTCAATCTTTTGGCTTTAATCGAAATTAAAGATTAATTAATCGTTAATTTTCAAAAGTCACGATTAAATTTAAATAAATCGTTAACAGCCCTAGTTATAAATAAATGACGGTTAATGCTATAACGAATGTATTTTAAAATTGTACTCGCATATCTCCCTTCAATTATGATTTGTTCTATTCCTTGAATTTAAAAAAAATAATAATTAAACTCATTTTATTGAAATTTGTAGGTGTTAATATAAGTCAGAGACGGTCTCTTTATACATGAGGCTTAAGTTTTTAAAAAATTAATGTAACATGAACATTATTCCAACCTACTTGAGAAATTTGTTGAGAGAGTCGTGTATTCCATTGATGGCGATGTGACACAGCTTGAGGATGATGTTGGCCTGGCCGTCCGGGTCATAGAACAGGTTGATCTTGTGGTGGCCGAACTTTCGGAAGAGGGTGATGAGGAAGTCACTGAGGGTGTTGTAGTTGGCACCCACGCGTGTCAGCGTGTTGTACAGCTCGGCACGTTGGATGAGGAAGTCGCCGGCCATTGCACCGCTTGTTATCTGCGCAGAGGAAACCGATATATTCTATCCAGTAAACTAAGAGATTCTGTCCAGTAGACTGAGAGATTATATCCATTAATCTAAGAGATTATATCCAGTAAACTAAGAGATTCTGCCCAGTAGACTAAGAGATTATATCCAGTAAACTAAGAGATTATATCCAGTAAAATAAGAGATTATATCCAGTAAACTAAGAGATTCTGTCCAGTAGACTAAGAGATTCTGTCCAGTAAACTAAGAGATTCTGTCCAGTAGACTAAGAGATTATGTCCAGTAAACTAAGAGATTCTATCCAGTAAACTAAGAGATTCTGTCCAGTAAACTAAGAGATTCTGTCCAGTAAACTAAGAGATTTTATCCAGTAAACTAAGAGATTCTATCCAGTAAACTAAATGATTATATCCAGTAAACTTAGAGATTCAATCAAAGATTACAATATAACACATTCGCAGTGTTTTTCAATTTATGTTTTCGTGTTTATGTTGTTTCTGCTAATAAGAACAACTGTTTAACATGTGTCCTAGTAAATTGCGACATATTTTAAATATTCACCCCGTTATTGTTTTCAAATGAAGTTGAAAAATGTGTTCATCGTTTTAATATAACTTAGACATAAACCTTACAATAAAAAATTTCATTTTTTCCCCTTTGTGTGTGATGCCTTATAAAAAAGGTAATTTGCATTCATATTGTAAACACCATTGCTTTATTACAAATATAAAATAGAGAAAGCTTTAATAATTTCTAGGTTGTGCTGTGCACACTATATGACATCTAACCATAATGGAAGCACCCTATTAAAGAAGAAACTATTTTAAAACCCTCCTAAATGTATTGCATGCATCGAGAATATGTAGGACTTTAGTTCAGTACTTAATTCAACCAAAAGATGTGTACTGAATATGAACAAAACTAAAAGTTTTTGTCTTACCTCCTTTATTTTTTCAATGACACGAAGCCAAATAAAAGGGTAAATTATCCTTTTGCACTGTTTTTATAAACATACTTACAAGCTTGATTTGCAAGTAAAGAAAAATTATTTTTAATTTTAAAAAGTCGAAAGAAATTGGGTAGGGTTCACGGACTAATATTTTTTAAAGTAAGTCAAAGGGTAGACAAATAAAAATTGAGAATCACTGGCACAAGGTAAA
Organism: Ampullaceana balthica; assembly: GCA_944989445.1. Taxonomy (NCBI): domain Eukaryota; kingdom Metazoa; phylum Mollusca; class Gastropoda; family Lymnaeidae; genus Ampullaceana; species Ampullaceana balthica. Next base: position 1,864,000 of record CALYLW010000016.1, on the reverse strand, counting down.
CACCTTTTCACTGTGCATTGATCCCTTATTTCCTGTACTCACCACAGGCACCTTCCAGAAAACAGCTTGTCTGGCCACGACTGCCACAGAGAGATCACAGACTGGACCAAACAATGCGTGGACGGTACCTGGAAGTTGGAAGTAAAGTAGCTCATGTATAGGTAGTAGCGATAATACATGCGGCAATTAATTCCAACTTGGAAATACAACACAAAGATAACATAAAATACCCAAAGATAGAAATAGGGATGGAAACCCCTTTCTTATTCCGTATGTAAGAAAAAACACATAAATTATAGTTCTTCCCGTCCGGGATTCGGACGTGGAGTATGTTGCCTGAGGAAACCAGGAAAACCAACACTCTATCAACAATAATAATGTTGGTAACAATGCAAGACTAGACATACACCATGACTAAGTTAAGGACGTAATGATTGTCTGTATAGAAGGAGAGTCTGTAGGAATACTCTGTATATTGTCTTTGCCCCTGTTCTGCAAGAATATATGTATAATGAAGCTCTATATATTTAAAAATATCTAGTCACTGTCTAAATGTACTTTACAAAATTTCAGTGTTAATACATATTGCACGCATATTTGTTCTTATATTTTATTTAACCTTATTATAATTTTACCAGGATTATTGCATGTTATATAAATCCAAATGATCAATTTATCTTTGTTGTACATTCCAAAATCTTTGTTTAAACGCTAATTCCCTTGTAAAATTGCTTAAGCCCTTCTCTCGTTAAATCTTTCAGTGGCGTAGATTTATTTGCAATTACGGGACGGACCACTTCACAATTATGGAGTGCCACCTGCAGCGTACCGCTCTCGTCTGGCATTGCGAAAAGTAATCCAAATCTCTTATTTATCAAAATCAAATTTATCACATTAATTAAGTTTTTCTTTTGATACCTTTTTTTAAAAAAAAGACAGTTTATAAAAAATATCTTTGTCAACATATTTGCATTCGTTTGTTTATTTTTTTTATTTTTATTTTTATTTTTATTTATTTTTTTTAATTCATTTATTTTCTGAAGACATTTTTAATTTTCACATTCATCAAAATAAACATTTAATCTTTTTAATCAGGCTCGTGTTGTAATCGTCAAGAAAACACAACAGTTGAGAAGTAGATTTTGTAAAAACTTTATCTAATCGCATGGCACGATTTCATCAAATTATCACACATTGATACTAATGGAGCACCAATAGGATTCAAAGATCATCAGGTTCCAAAGAAAGATCACTAGTTGACTAGCTAATATGATCACCTGTTGGCTAAGAAGATAACGATTTTTTTATAAAAAGATTACCATATTCCTAAACAGATTACCAGATTCCTAAAGAGATTACCAGATTCCTAAAAAGTAGGGCTGCGGAAATTAGTGATTAATTTCTCGATTAATCGTTAAAAATTTTAACGATTAAACTTTTTTAACGATTAATCGACCCACCACTTATAAATATACTGGAAGTCAAAAAGTTAAATATTTCGGCCGATTAATATAAACTAATTTACGGACAATTACACGAACATTTTGTTTTTAAACCATCGACAGACGTGAATGTTCAAAATGTTGAAAAGGGTTATTGAGTCCATTCAGAGAAATCGTTTGCCTACCATGTAATGTTCCCTATAAGCCTAAGCTTCGTTGGTCCGTGTGCAAAGTTTAAAGAAAAAACTCGTGTGAAAAGTTGCACAACGTCCATTTTTGTGAGCAATATTTACAAAATTTGATGCGCGGCAATTCTAAACTCCTGCGTGGCGTCGGTCAAATATCTGCGCAGCCGCGCTGCTTATAGGGAACTTTGCTACCATGGTTCTTAAACTTCGCTTTCATGTCGCCTGCAAACCAAACATCCACTACAGTATCAGAAACTTCAGCTGAGACAATCTAAAGCTATGTGAACGATTGTTCAGTACTGCCGGTTATATTGCCAATTAGACACGCTCATCACTTGAACCAAATAATGTCAATAAACTTGTCTGTTTGCGTTGTTGGTTAAAAGATGTCATATAAAGAAGACATTCCAGAGTTATTTCGATTTTTGACAAGTACGTTTTATAAATGTTACTTATGACACCATAAATTTCATTTTTTGAATTTAATAGAAATTAACGATTTTTAAATCGTTAATTTTTCAAATTTAACAATTAAATTTTAATTAATCGTTAACAGGCCTACTAAAAAGATTACCATATTCCTAAAAAGATTACCAGATTCCTAAAAAGATTACCTGATTCCTAAAAAGATTACCAGATTCCTAAAAATATTACCAGATTCCTAAAAAGATCACCAATTGGCTAAAATGAATCCCCAGTTTGCACTACAGTCACTACAGGATTGACAGATGGCGCTAGAAGACCATCGGTTGTTTGCTAGTCGACCACCGTGAAGAAAAAGAATATTTAAGACTAAAACGGGCAGGGTAGTGGGGTGAGTTAGATGTAGGGAATGGTGGTGGAATAGGGGTATGGCTGGAAGGGGTATGGTCAAGGGACTGAGGGGATTTTATAGGCAGGGAGATTTCGATAAGGAGAAGACCACTGAAGGACGTGGTGTCCAGGATCAAACTGGAACCGTCTGAGGTCAGACAGCCTCACAGCAGGCGAGTACCAGCGAGCAAACACTACGGAGATATCCCCCGTTTAGCAGCGGGTACTCACGAATAAATAGCCCCGAGACCTAGACGCCTGTCTCTCGAAGTGTGGATGTGGGAATGGCTGAAAAAAAAGAAGAGAACATCCAGCCGAAAATTATCATTCTTGAAATAGTTCGTAGCTATACGACTGGTTCTGGTAACGTGGGTGGAGGACACTATTAGTGTATGCTATAATTTATTACTCTATAATTTATGAGAACATCTTATACATCGATTTTAAAATTTGTTTTTTTTAAATACCATGTTCAGAAGCGGTGGTTTTAAATAAAAATATTTTTTGTAACATTATGGTTCCTGTCTTGATGTACACGTTTGGTTATAACCCTTATAAAATCTTGTAAACAGGTGTGATATATTTGTTGTTGGGCCTTGTGTGACATCGGTGCTGAAAGTCTTCGAGTGGCATCAGATCTTACATTGTCCTGACAGGTCAGTGTGGACAGACACGATTGAACCAGACAAGGTCAAGGCCATCGGTGAGTGGGCACGACGCTGCCTTTTGTTCTAGACGTAAGCGTCAGAACCACTAAACGTCAAAGACACTAACACTGTCCTCTGCCAAGAGAGCCGAGGAGGTACTAAGGGCCCTCCATTTCGTATACGTCCAGATGGGACCGAAATGTTAAGGATATGTGCTTGAGATCTCAGCACCGAGTCCACGCAGCATAGTTAGATATTGTGTCTGTTTTTGGTTTTTTTTAATATTGCTTCCTCACATGTAACGGATATAAGACAATTCTTTTAAACTATTCTTAGATTTAACAGAGTTATCTTCTTTCGTGTTTGTTAGAAATATATACCGTCATATTACAAATGATAAATGTATATATTTGTCTAAGTAAGACAATGTATGGCATTTACGATAAATGTGAAATTATAACCGCTACTTATGTGATAATATTAGGTCAATTTGTAAATTGTAAGATGAAAATGTATTTAATCATAATTTTCATGACAGGACAAGATGTTTCCCAACAATCGATTCGTTTATTCCGTTATGAATACCGTTAACACTTTGTCATTTAAAAATATTTTAAAATGTCACATCAATTAAAATTTATTAAGGTCAAGGCTAAATGCGACGTAACGGTTGATATACAAACGGTAGCCAAATTTTAAATTGATTCTGTAGAGGTTCAAGTGTGATCGTCAAGTTAATTGTAATAATTTGATCTATAAATGCTCAGAACTCAAAGATTAGTCCAGCATTTGACATTTACTTCTTAAGTATATTTGTATTTTTTATTATAAACATGGGGAACACGCAATTTGACTTAACATTTATTTATTCGGCCATTGTTGTGTTTAGGTATACCAAAATACTTAAACATTAAAAATTGACACCAAATGGCAAACAAATCAGTTACCTACAACAGAATTATTTTGTCATGATAAAACATTTTAAATATAATTTTACAATGTAGATGTGTACGAAAAACATGAGATGAATTTTTTTAAAGGTGCATGGGATAAAGTGTGAAGACCAATGTTCCGCTTAAGCTGCGTGGTTGCGCAGCCGCGCAGTTATTTGACCGACGCCACGCAGCAGTTTAGAATTACCGCTCAGCAAAATTTGTAAAATATTGCACAAACATTGGATGGTGGGCAGCTTTGCATACGAGATCTTTTAATTTCCACATGGACCAACAAACCATATACGAAAAATTGGTGAAGACTGTTTTGCAGGTGCACGGATAAAATGAGATGACTTTAATTTATAAGTGCACGTATAAAGTGAGATGACTCTGTTTTATGGGGTGCACGGATAAACTGTGAAGACTGTTTTGAAGGTGCACGGATAAAGATGATGACTTTGTTTTCGAGGTTCGCGGATAAAGAGAGATGCCTTTGATTTACCCACCAAGATGTGCACGTCCTGTGGAGGAGTTTATCCTCAGATCAAGTGATGGAAATTGTTCCTCAACTATTGTCTACGTGGGTGGAGGGGGGAGAGGGGAGGAGTCTCATTTTCAAAATAAAATAGTTTCACACCCAAACTTTTTGGAAGATAGACAAAGATATTTGACAGCTTTACAAAAAAAATATAGGAGGATTGTGGCGGAATGAGCAGAGTTAATCTTTTTGATGTGCGTCTGGTGTTCAAGGGGAAACAATTCAGACATTGGGTGATGGTTCGTATTTTTAAAATGCACATTTTTTTAAAGACAATCTTTTTTCCTATGGTCTGGGGACGAATAGGGCTGGCGAGATCATTTTCTGAAATTGATGAAAGGGATTTCTACGTATTGGAACGTTGGGCGTTGGGCGTTGTAGATACAGAGATAGGTTTTGAGTGGTTGGGAGTTTTTGTTGTTCTTTGAAAGTGTGCAAGGGATTTTTATCTTGATGACAGATCAGAGAACACGGGAAGGCAATAACTGTACATCGGTGATGATCGATTTCTATGAGCAAATGACTGGTCTTAAAGAATGATCGCGGGATCAGATTGCTGTTGTTTTTACAGCTGTATACAGCTTCATTTCAACCACATTGGCTGAAATTTCAAGAATTATCTAGCGATCATATGGATGTTGAATGGATGTTGTATGGATGTTGTATGGATGTTGTATGGACGTATGAGACTTCATTAATCCACGGCGATCTTAGTTCTGAAATGTTTTTTTATAATCAATGGCACGAATAGAAGTTTTATGTCGATCCTGCTTCCATCTTACGACACGGTTTCAGGTTGTATAATAAAAAGCTTTGGTGATCGTTAAGTTATAGATTATGAAGCAATTAAAAATATGGAAATATATTTATAACAAGAATATTTCTATATACTCATTGAAATCGAGCATGAAGTATTGTGATGTTGCCCCTTTTCTGTAAAATAATAAATTTGCTTCGTTTGTTTAGTATCTCATATAGAATAGGACTGCGATAAAGCTTTTAAATAAAATACAAAACACACAAACAAATTGTGTAATGAAATCTGAGCTTTATTATTAAACTAACACGGCAGTTAACGTTTCGGCTAATGCCTTCATTAGTACAATAAACATAAAATACGTACTTACATAATTAATACAATTATATTTAAATTCTTAAATCATACAACATCATAAAATAGTTCTGTAAAATAAAAAGAAGGGAAAAAAACAACCTATGACACAGGATATGGGGGAAAAGGAGCAAGTATCAAAAGTAACAGGGAAAACCATAACGGTAAAAAGATTCTACAGTTATGAATTATGAATTTGGTTAATTCCAAATGGAGCCAAACTACCAAATCGTTTTATACGTCTATTTTCAATGTAGACCCTATCGTGGTTATTGCTCAAATATACCAGTTACTGCAATATCTGAAATTCCGTCATAGTCAACACTGTTAACATTTTTAGACACAGGACATTGAGCCTGTTTATTTATATTATACAGGTGTTCTCTAAACCGATCTCCATGACGAAGACCTGTCTCACCCATGTAAATTTTATTACACCGCTTGCAAAGAATTGCATAAATCACATTGCGACTTGTGCAAGTGAATCCATCTTTTATTTTGAATTTTTCAAGAGGGAAAGAAATGTTGTCAATTTTAATTACATATGGACAAGTATTGCAATGGTTACGGTTTCAACCTTTTGTTTCAAATTGTGCTTTCATTGTGGGAAGGTGACTTCTTACAAGTATATCTTTTGTTTATTGCTGGATAGAATGTCTAAAAAGTTATTTCATTGAGTCAACCCTTTGGGGAAAAAGCAGCTAATGCATAAATTGATGGTTTAAATAGTTTCCGGCAATTTAGAAAAAGAAATTGCAAGAATAACTTAAATAGTGCTGGAAGGCTTAAAAGCAACGATTTCAGATGCATGACTCCTTTTGATACTTGGAAAGTTGGTGCATTTTTGAAAATGTTCATTGTCGAGACCTGTACTTTAAATAAGGTTTTTATAAGGCCAATCTAGAAGTGCATTATTGTGCTATATATTGAAAAGAAGAGTAACACAATTAAATAAGTCATTTAACCTTAAAACACTATAGGATAGAACAGGGGTCCCCAACCTTTTTTGTACTCTAGAGCACATTCTAAAATATTGGTGGGGTGGCGGGCACCACCTATTTTTAATGGAAAAACTCCTACCATAACTTCCCATTTTCCCATAATTTATTTTCTTTTATTCATAATTTATTAATAAATTGATTAAATATTAAACAAACATGATTCAAAATAATTAAATTATTATTCAAATGCATCCACACAGAGAAATTTATTTACAAAATGTAAACAAAGTAAACAAAAAACACAAATACAAAGAAAACATTTTATGAAAAAATTAAATATCAGTATGTCAATGTGATCTTTGGCATTGCATATCATTGGCCAGTGCCTCATAATTAGGAGAGTATGACGATAATCCTGTTAGTAAACAATCATAAAGATGCTCATCGGTGAGTCGAGATCTATATCTTGATTTTATTAAGTTCATATTTGAAAACAATGATTCGCATAAATATGTCGAACCGAAAAATTGTTAAATTTTATATGCCATTTTCTTTTTAAAAAATGGGAACTTTTCTTTGTCCACTGTATTCCAAAAGGCACCTGATGTTAAGGATTTTAGCAAAATATCATTCTTAAGGTCCAACATTTCTAACTCTAGTTCTTCTGTTTTACCTTGAACAAAATCTGCAATACATGTGGCTAGTTCCATTACATTTATTTGGCAAGTAAAAGGATTGATACAGAAGGAAACAATTGGCTCGATATGTGTAAACTGCAAAAATCTCTCGACAAACTGTTTTTAACACTTGAAGATGCTTAGTAAATAATGACTCGTTTAGTTCATTGTTACCTAGAATTTTCTTCATACATGGGAAATGCACGAGAGAATAGATCTGCAGATGTGATATCAACAAATCCAATTTAGATTTAAATGACTTTACAGAGCTTATCATTTCAGCTATGTTTTTGTCTTTCCCCTGCAACTCCAAATTTAAAGAATTCAATTTTTCCATGATGTCTGTGAGAAATCCCAAATCAATCAGCCAGCGAGAGTCAGCTATTTAATCATAATTTTCCTTTTTATCGTTTATAAATGTTTTTATTTCTTCAATTAAACTCAAAAATCCTGTAAGAACTTTTCCTTTACTGAGCCAACGTATTTAAGTATGCAGAATAAGATCATGTTCTTTATCTTCAGTATCTTCTAACAGGGCCTTGAAAAGTCGATGTTGTAAAGGACCTGCTCGAATAGAATTGATTATTTTTGTAACTATTTTCATAACGTGTTCAAATGGCAATATTTTACAACAGAGCTTCCTGGGGAATAATACAGTGGTAGGACATAAAGTTTGAAAATGATTCATACTTCTTGCAGAGGGCAATAAATCCTTTGTTTTTACCTACCATTGCTGGTGCCCCATCGGTTATTATCACAGACCGATTGTGCAAAGGCATATTTATTGACTTGGCGTATGTTCTGAATGTATTATAAATATCCCCATCCCTTGTCTGTCCTTTCATAGGTAATATTTGTAACATATCCTCTTTTACTGTGAAGTTACTACATAACATTCTCACCATAACTGCTAACTGTGCACTGTCTGATATATCTGTTGACTTGTCAAATTGTAGCGAGAACCAGTCACATTTTTCCAAGTCAGTCTTAAACTGAGTTTGTATGTCAGTTGAAATTGCATGTATTCTTCTTGTGAGGGTGTTATTAGACAACTGTAAAGATAAGCGTAGGACGCAATAATCTTCTGTATGGAAGGAGCGTCTGTAAACAGATAAGATAAGACAGATAAGACTGTACGTCTCGTATTGCTGAGACAATCTCACGTTTCTTAGAAAATCCATCAAACAAACAATCGACACCAGTCATAAATAGTTCCATACTCACCATCAATGAAAAGTTTCTTCTTTTGTGCGAGCATGTGAGAAATTTTGAAAGAAGCAATGGTGGCCTTTTTTAGAATTTTCCACATGTCTAGTGAAAACAGTCTGTTTCTTTCTTACTTCAGATTTAAGTGGATAATCCACATCCAAAGTGGCATGAATTGTCTGAAAGTGTCGTTCAACATTATGTTTTTTTTTGGCACTGCAATGCTACTACCACACAACAAACAAACACATTTATTTTTCAAATTAACGAAACAACATGATTCCTCCCAGTCAGTGTTAAAATTATAGGTCTGTTGTCTTTTACTCGGTCCAGTCATTTTAGGGGTTACAAAAATAAATAATAAATAGTATTTGAACTACAATATAATATCAATGATATAGCAAAAGTCTGTTCTACATTATATGCATAAATGTATTATAACAAGGACTATAACTATCCCCACAATCATAATAGATTATCGCTTATTAATATAATAGATTACGCACCTCGCTTTTACCTCGTTATAAATTTACAGAAGGAATATTAAAATTAAAACTCGTAATTCGTGTTTCGTGAGACGCAGATGTCTCTTAGCTAACTGTCGCAATCACAATTACAACAACGCGATTCCAGGCGGGGAATGGTATTTGCACATCACTCCTTGTTCCAGGAGTGTTGAAGGCTAGCGTGAAAGAGTGCAGTCTGGCTCGCCGCTAGACAAGTTGCGACAAGTACTGTCAGCAAAAGAACCACTCTTATCTTATCTTATCTATACAGACGCCCCTCCTATGCAGAAGATGATTGCGTCCACAGACCATGACAGATGATCTGTTGGCAAGTGATGAAGCGTTCACAGGCCACGGCTTTGTGGGTTCCACGCATTACCCAGCCGCCTAACTAGTGATAGTTACCCATTCAGAGCTGGGTGACTCAGGGACGCTCTAGGAACCACTCATACTCATACATACAATATCGCAAACATACGAACGTATTTCATAAACATAGGCACTCAAAAAAATTAAAATTCTAACAACTAAATATAATTCACATTTTTAATTAATGTTTATGAAAAAATTATGTCTCTGTGGCGGGAACATACGAATCATTTCGCGGGCGCCATTGCACCCGCGGGCTCGGGGTTGGGATCCTCTGGGATAGAAGAACAAAAAGCAAAAATGTAGTAATAAATAAGGCGATTAATTCAAATTTCGAAATACATTAAAATGATTATCTAATACAACTCTCAGATAGACATAGGAATAAAAACACTTTTCTTATTCCATATGCACACAAAAAAACACATACGAATTCTGGTTCTACCCGTCTGGAATTCAGACGATGAATAGGTTTCCTGAATAAACTAGGAAAACGAACGCACTTATCAGCATTTAAAAATTATTTTTAATTATTTTTTTTTAATTTAGACCAGAAATAAGCCATGGAATAGCGTAAGGCGAATATTTTGTCTGTAACAGATAGGATATGTATTAAGTATTAAGTAGTTCAACTTAAATTTAAGATTTTTTATTATAGTTTGTTTGCTATAATTAAGACTATGTTTCATAAAACGCATATTCAGAAATTGATGAACTATGGTATAAAATACGTGGAAACTAGTGTTAAAATTATGTCAGTTGTATGTTGTTTAATTAGAATTAGATTATTGTGAGTTAAAAGTAAACACAAAGCTGTTAAATAAAACTTGTAGTATTTTTAGATATCATTTCTTAAACCGGAAATAGGGGCTCTATGATTTGGTTTAACACTTTTAACTTGAGATTCAATACACTTTAGCAAGCCGAAAAATGTGAACCATTCATTTTAATATAAAAAGTAGTAATCATAGCAAAACATAATTTTTCTTCAAATGCTTTAAAAATTTGAATAAATCACCAGTACATATAAATAAAGAATTAAAAAAGGACGCGGTGGTCGAGTGGCAGCGCACTGGACTATCGTACCGATGGTCACGGGTTCGAATCCGTGTGAAGGCAAGGCTTTGCTCCCGGGGCCTAGGGCGTCGCTGAGTCACCCCGCTCCGAATGGGTACCTAACTTTAGTGTTAGGCGGCTGGGTAATGCGTGGAACCCACAAAGCCGTGGCCTGTGAACGCTGCATCACTTGCCAACAGATCATCTGTCATGGTATGTGGACGCAACTATCTTCTGCATAGAAGGAGCGTCGGTATAGATAAGATAAGATAAGATAAGAAAATAATGACGAAAGTCATCACAAGATCCCGAGGAAAATCTCATTTTCAAGGGCTTATTTCAAATTTATTAACAACTTTGAAAAACATCAAAAACTACAACAATAAAAAGATATTATCTTTAGTTTCATCTCGCATGTTCCTACCTCGTCTTTTGTTTTAATGCGTTGCTTTTTAAAAAAATTAACTAATTATCTTGTAGGAATAAATTTGACTTTTACTGAGATGTCGTGAATAAACCGTGAAAACTCTCATCTCATTTCTAAGCTCTTTAAGGTTTGACATTTCCCTGAAAGATTCAAACATAAAGCCACAATTATTGCTAACCGCAGTAAATAACTGGCTCAGGCTATGCAAGAAGATATGGTGTTAAAATATATAGGGTTTTATAGGGTGTGTGGGTGCTAGTTATAGAGGCGGCAGATTTATGTCGGTGAATACCAGGTCCAAACAAGAGGAAAGTTGAGTTTTTTATCAAATATTTTTACATTAGGATTATGTTATGGACAAATTAAAAAATAAGATTTCGCACTGGTGGACGGAGGAGGAGTAGGAACTTAAAAATAATAATTGCACTTTGGAGAACCACTGATTAGAGCAGGGGTTCCTAACCAGTGGTGCATGCACCCCTTGGGGGTGCATGAGCAGGTTCCAGGGGGTGCATGAACCATTCAGAGAAAAAAAAAGAAAAAGAGGAAGAAAAAAAAGAAGGGAAAAAAAAGAAAGAAAAACTGATAATCTGAAAATGTAAACCATAAGCAAGGCATGCGGCGTTAAAGGGCGCCCATATACAACCTTTTTTTTTACTTGTTCACGCATCGTTCTGCGCATGTCGAAAATTGACGGAAAAACTTTCGCAAAATGAACGGTTCACTCTACGTGTTCCTCGGAATTTCGTGTTTTACGTCACAGTTTTCTAAAAATAATTTAATTTTGTCATCAAATACATCAGATATATCTCTTCCGCTGACCCTCTAGCTGTTTTGAGCGGATGTAAACGTTGGGATTTTTTTCCCTTCACTTTTATTGTTCTGTACGCTGCAAAGATCTTAAAAACGTTAATTGTAAGCCATTATTCGTTATTGAAACCTAAAATCTTGAGTTGAGCATCCAATTCCGGTCATTAAAAACATCCACTTCGTCAGTTAAAAATTTGCCTGTGACTGGTACGACTTTCCGATTGTCATCACCCCCTCAAAATCGTTAATAAATAATAAAAAGAGAGAGAGAGAGAGAGATGGAACACACAAGCCTCAGTGCTTCCACTGTGGAAAAATCCTGTTAGACTACGAGAGCACTTGGAGAAAGTCCGTCCATCCATTTCCAAGGACAATGTTGAGGTCTTCACGCAGAAGAGAGCTCGCTTCTTGACCTCGGGTACCTTGCCCAAGCTTGGATTTTCTTTGTCACAGAAATCTGCACTGGAGGCATCATTCAAGGTTGCATATCTTATTGCAAAGAACAAGAAGCCCCACACCATTGGAAACCTTTGGTGAAGCTTTGTGCTCTGGAGATGGTGGAACTGATGTGTGGTCACCAGCAGAGGATCAGGTTGAGAAAGTTCCTTTGTCCAATGACACTATTCATTACAGGATTAGTGACATTGCTGCAGACATTCTGGATCAAGTCTTGTGCGAGATGAGAAGCAGTCCTTTTCCATTTAGCATGCGCCTGGATGAATCCACTGATGTAGCACAATGCAGTCAGATTCTTGTATTTCTGAGATATGTTCTCAGTGGATTGCTGAAGGAGGAATTTCTCTTTTGTAAGCCACTCCTAGCTACTACCAAAGCTGCTGATGTGCTGCAGCTAGTCAGGGCATTCTTCATTGAAAACCAGTTTGACTGGACTTCAAGAATTTCTTCAATTTGCACAGGTGGTGATCCCTCAATGCTCGATAATAAGTCAGGATTTTCAGCACTGGTAAAGAAAGAAGTTCCAGATATTGTCACTACATACTGTATTCTTCATCGTCAGGCACTGGCATGCAAAACTCTACCTCCAAACTTGAATTCAGTTCTTTCTACTGCAGTCCAAGTTGTAAATTTTATCCGCTCACATGCCTTGAACCACTGCCTCTTCAAGTTGTTCTGTCAGGAGGTGAGCTCTGAGAATGAAGTTCTGATATACCACACTGAGGTGCGCTGGTTGTCCAGGGGACGGATACTTTCTCGGTTAGTAGAACTGAGAGTGGAGCTTGCCATTTTATGCAATAAAAAAAAGAGAGTGACCTTGCTGACAAGTTTGACTGTCCAAATTTCATTCATTACTTGGCATACCTGGCTGACATCTTCACCATCTTGAATGAGTTGAACACATCTCTCCAAGGACCTGCTGTGACTGTAATGGGTGCTACTGAGAGATTGCAAGCCTTTCTTAACAAAGTGCCACTATTCCAACGACTAGAAAAGTCCAACTTGGCCAACTTTCCACTCTTGGATGAAGTTGTAATATCTGGCGCAGAAGGAAGCACTGATGGATCACTGACTGACAAAATCAAAGGGGAAATTTCAGAGCACCTTTCAACATTGCAAAGGTCCTTTGATGGGTATTTCTGTCAAGACATTGCTAGGAAAGATCTTTGGATTCGCAATCCTTTTCTGTGACTTGGACACCATTGATGACAGTTACTTTGCTAAAGATGACCTGATTGATTTGAGAACCAGAGAAGTACTGAGGAGTGCCTTCAGTTGCAATACCTTGATTGAAATTTGGTGCGCCCAGCTAGATTCCTACCCGCATCTAGCCAAGAGGGCAGTACTGACTCTCCTTCCATTTGCCACAACCTATCTCTGTGAAGCAGGATTATCCACACCTTTGACGATTAAGACCAAGGAAAGGAATAAGTTGAATGCAGAGGATGACATGAGAGTTACTTTGTCCAAAACAGTCCCCAAATTTAAATCGCTGATTGATCATAAGAAGCAGCAGATCTCTCACTAAATTCCCTGATGCCTATGGTCAAAACTGTTGTGTTCCTAAAATAAACATAGTTTATTATGCATTTTCTGCAAGTTTCACGAGGGGGTGCATGAACTTTTTTGGGTATCTGAAGGGGTGCATGGACCCCAAAAGGTTAGGAACCACTGGATTAGAGGGCATTACCCATTTTGCAAAGTGAGACGCAGTGGTCGAGTGGCAGCGCAATGGACTGTCGTACCGATGGTCACGGGCTCGAATCCATGTGAAGGCAAGGGTTTGTTCCTGGGGCCCAGGGCGTCCCTGAGTCACCCCGCTCCGAATGGGTACCTAACACTACATGTAGTTAGGCGGCTGGGTAATGAGTGGAACCCACAAAGCCGTGGCCTGTGAACGCTGCATCACTTGACAACAGATCATCTGTCATGGTCTGTGGACGCAACTATCTTCTGCATAGGAGGAGCGTCTGTATTGATAAGATAAGAGACGCAGTGGCTCAGATGGCACTGCAATTTAGGAACATTATCTTCTGTGAAATGGATTTATATTTACTACTTTTTTTCTGTAAATAATTCCTTTAAAGTTTTATTAACTAGTAAGGCTTACTAAAATATACGTTTTTGTTTTCTTGTTCCTTTTAAGTAATACACCAATCTTTGATAATTTATTTTTGGTACTTCATATTTTTAACCTAAGTTATTTGATGTTGACGACAAAATAATATTAATATGATAATTTAACAATGCAACGTAAGAGTTTATTACTGCAGACAGTTTGCAAATATGTTAAACTCTTGTGATATTATTTTAATTTAACCTGATTAAACAGTTTACCGTAACTAACAAGCCAACTGAGAACATAAAATGATACTTTATCAGAATTTGATTCACATCTAGTGTGTCTGAATTTGTTAAGTAAATGAGAACATAACAGGGTCAGACATTTCTTTTTTTTAAAGGAATGTACGGAAATCTAACATTGCACCATCAGATTGGCAGCAATACATAATGCTAAACAATCATCATTATCTCTCACCTAGAAATGGTGCTTTCTGAATTTTATTTGCAGTCTCAAAGCTTCTTTACAACAATTACAATCGTGGCCTCAGATCTCAACCAGGCAGACAATCAAAGGATTAATGAATTAAGTGCAAAAGGCAAGAATTCCAATGAATGGCGTGAAACGGCGAGAGATAAATAGGACAAGGTTTTAGAACATCCGATACATAAAGCAGGAGTTAGCACCTCTAAACTTTATGGTATATTTGTATATAACAGTAAGTGTTGGGATGGCACTTCCAGTGGAGTAAAGTATCACTTCCGGCTACCGGAAATCACTCAAAAGGTAATAGAAGCCAAAGTGTATGATCTAATACTTATAAACAAAAGGTCGTACATCAAACTGAATTGATACTCAAGCTATCGTGTTAAAACACACACAGAGACACAAAAACATACAAACAAGGTTGCAAAAAAAAATTCGATTCGGGAAGGTAAAAGACGTTGAGATTTGTAAAAACATCCATTTATTTTTTTTTCCACGATTAAAATACTATTCCCTACAAAACATAGATGAGAAAGTCAAAGGGACGAAAGAAAACCCGCGACATTTTTTAAGGAATAAATTGAACGAAAATAAATAAAACTAAAATTCAAAATAGAAATTTCAATGCATTTTGAGAGAGAACTATAAAGGAAATGTAATCTTTTCCGTCCTCTCAATTTCTATCTAAGTGGCAATTGTGTTATAATTTTAATTTCTAAAACTCGACCTTGCTATTTCTAAGGGTCTAATGCAACTCTCTAACGCACGTGCTTCTATCTTTCACTAAATCATTTTTCTACATTTCCAAAACATTATCTCTTCTGATTTACCAAATAGTTTGTTTTTTATCTCTCCAAAATACACCATCTCTTTCGCTCACACTCTCTTTCTCTCTCTCTTTCTCTCTCACTATCTCTCTCTCTCTCTCTCTCTCTCTCTCTTTCTCTCTCTCTCTCTGTGTATGTGTGTGTGTGTGTGTGTCTCTGTCTCTCTCTCTGTGTAAATATATATATACATATATATATATTTAAATATAAATGTATATATATATATATTTATATTTATATATATACTAGGTTGTGCTGCGGCGTCCACCTTTTTCAAAAGCCCAATTAACTTGTCCTTGTATGATAAATACTTAATATTAAACTTCCTTAAATGTACATAAATTATTTCATAATAGGGGTTGAAGGGCGCCTACGGCGCCCACTTTTTTGGTCTAAAGCCCTAGTAACTTATCCTTGTATGATAAATACTAAATATTCCTGAAATGTACACAAAGTATTTATATAATATTTTTTACAGTGCTAATCAACACACGATTTTTAAACTAATTTTAGAAAGCAGCGCACCAAATTACTGCACCAAAAAATAACTCTTTGAGTCAGTCAGCACTGTTTACTACACAAATGCTGACGTCAAAGGTTCTTGCGTTGCTTGGTTAATGTTAACCTGGAAACCAAAATGCTTATGATTTTTAAGTCTATATTTTCAATTTTAAAAAAGAGCAGAGTGATGTCCCTTAGCGTTAGGCCAAAGTGCGTCAGTCATACATAATTGAGGTTATATATATGCCAGGGGCGTCCAAACTTTTTGCATTGAGGGCTTGGTCTTTAAGACTCTGGAGGTCAAATAATCGGAAAACAATAAAACATCATCAATTTTTATTTACCACGTTTTTATTAATTCGCTTTCGTTGGGCATTGTTTGTTTGTTTGTCCAAGATTTTTTCAAATCTGCCAACGTAAAATTGAACCACTTCTGATGGTCCTAGAGATCTGAAAATTTTACCACAGATAGATCTTGGATGACAATGCATTGTATCAAAATTTCAGATCGATCAAATGTACCGTTATTAAATTATTGAACTTTTAAGTTTATCTATAGTCTATATAAAAGCATCTGTACCGTCGGCTTTTGTTGACATCCGTGAGTTCGCCCCGTGACCACATCACAATGTTTTTAAAACGTTGGGCGGGCGCTTGTGAGGTGTTTGGTAAAATAAATAGAGGTAAAAAAATATTTTTAAGAACCAGGTTGTTAGAAGTGGACTAAAAAGAATAAAATAAATAGAAGTAAAAAAAAAGATTTTAAAAAACCACGTTTTTAGAAGCGGACTAAAAAGAAGAAAATAAGTTAAAACTTGTAAGTTCAAGTACTTCCATTTAATATGACTAAAAACGTGGGGTGTGTGTTTGGTATAAAAATTAAAGATTTCTAATTTAGAAGGCAAATGAGAGAGATCTATAAGTGAGAGAATGAGTGAACCGCATATGTTAAACCTCATAAGCGCCCGCCCCACATTTTTAGACATATTAAATTGAAGTACTTGAACTTACAAGTTTTAAATTATTTTCTTCTTTTTAGTCCGCTTCTAAAAACGTGGTTTTTAAAAATCTTTTTTTTACTTCTATTTATTAAAAATTATTTCACGTTCTCAAAACAGCAAAAAAAATGTAGATTCTTCTGATCAATATAGATCTAATGTTGTTGCAGAAATATTACGTTAGTCAATTCATTATGTAAGACGAAGTTGCGGCTAGTTAAATTTAACAGCCTGCCTTGTCTGGCTTGATGGCCGGACTTTAGACATCCCTGACATATTCCCTAGCATAACAGACAACCCTAAAACAGTATGTACACCCCCCCCTTAAAAACGCATGACATCATATCTAGACCTGTCGTTTAACTGCATCCAAGTATGATTTCAAATTAACATCATCCTGTGTTCATATAACCATCACACCACACCCCAGTCCTCGCCGACCCAAAATTCATCCACATACACTCACCTACCAACACTCACCCACATACACTCACCCACATACACTCACCAACCAACACTCACCCATATACACTCACCCACATACACTCACCCACATACACTCACCTACCAACACTCAGCCACCCTTACCAACTCATTGTCTCAACATCAATAAAACATCCCAGATTTATTTCCATGCAATTCTGGTGCCGTTCTAGTGCACAATGAACGTCAGTGACAAAGTAAGACGAATGGTTCTCTCACCAAAGGTTTTTTTTTCTATTCCATTAACCAGTGGTGCATTATTGGGGGCTAAGCGGATTCTAGCCCGTTTGGTAGATGGTCGCACTCGGGTAAAGTGAACTGGGAACGACCTGATACTAGAACGTAGTGAACTAAAGAGATAGAGTGAAGTGAACTAAACACAAGACGAACTATCGCAGTAATCTTTCTAGTAATCTACCATATGAATTTTTACGAGGGCCAGGCGTCATAGTGGAATCAATGTGGAATGTTTTAAATCTTCTTCATGGGACTTCGCTTTGGCACGTCAATATAAAATGTGTAGGGATTTCAAGTTCAGGGGCACGAGTTCAGTTGTCCGTTGTTAATACAATGTCATAAAGAAACTGATATTAAATAATTTTGTTAGGAACACACACAAAAACACATGCTAAGATTAAGAAAACGTGCTTGTTTAATTTAAATCCTTTATATTAACTTGTGGTGTCTGTTTGAGCCCTTGATTGTTTGCTTGCCGAAAAAAGTTTGAATCGATTTTTAACCAACTTCCCATATGCTGGCGAGCTGAAATTTAGCAGGCAGACTCGTGGTGGTGATAAAATTGATTTATCAAAATTTCAGATATATCGAATGTACGTATTTAAATTAATGATTTTTTAAAGATTATCTCTATTTATCTCTATGTAGCATGTTAATTTTTGTGCTAGAGTGTCGTGGTGCGAATTATATTGAACAGCCTTTCCTGTCGCGCGTAAAGTGCGTATTATATTGACAATACTTTTTATAAATATATTCCCGATCGGTGCGCATTTTATAAAACATGTTTTACGAGACATAACTAAAATTTTGTGTTTTTGTATTGTCTAGCGCTGCGTATTATAATGAAAATTCGTTTAGTGATGTCTCGTATATAAAGGATTTATAGTCAAAAACTTTGTTTTTTTTACATGTTTTTTTTTAATTATATCAACTATCAATATACATAATTCCCGTCTTCTGTATGGTTGTAATGTAAGGATTTTCATATTTTAGAAAGCAGCGCACCAAATTACTGCACCAAAAATAACACTTTTCGAACGGTCCGCTTAAAATTGTTCAATATGATAATAAATGAATCAAATACAAATAAATAAAATTAATGAAAGTGCTGTATTAGGTTATTTTTAAATCACTTATATTAACTTCACCGCCGTCTCTGTCTGTCGTCATCTCTCTCTGTCTGTCTTGGGCGGGCGGGCGGAAAAACAAAAGTAAAAAATGACCCACTTCCCGTGATCCGATCGAGCTGAAATTTGGCACACGGACCCGTCTCACCTAACAATGCAATGTATCAAAATTTCAGATCGATCAAATGTACCGTAATAAAATTAATGCATTTTTAGTTTATCCTTATATAACGTATGTAATTCAAATTCACTGTTTGTTATTGTTTTTTTCCCACGTTAGAGTTTGAGTTGACGCGTTGACGCGACCCATCGAAGTACCGGCGTGCTTTTGTTTACATTTTACGTGTCACGCTGAGCTCGGTCAAGCGAATCGGTGACCAGACTTTTCCCATCTCCCCCCCCCCACCCACCCCCAGGGTTGTGAAGCAAAGTTGAGTAAAGACAGATTCAGTCTGTAAATGTTTGTCGCGTTTGAAAATAATCAATACTGTTAGTTATGTCTCATATATAAGGGATTTATAGTCAAAAACTTTGTTTTTCGGGTTTGTTTTTTTAAATCCCTTATATTAACTTCAAAATCTTGTCTGTCGTCATCTCTTCGTACGTCGGGCGGAAAAAGAAAAGTAAAAAATGACCCACTTCCCGTAATTCGATCGAGCTGAAATTTGGTACATGTACCCGTCTCACCTAATAATGCATCGTATCAAAATTTCAGATCGATATAACGTACCGTAATTAAACTAATGCATTTTTTAGTTTATCCTTATGTATGTAATTCAAATTCTCGGTTTGTTATTGTTGTTTTTTTTCACGTTAGATCTCAGTTCGCGTGTTGACGCGACCCATCGAAGTACCGGCGTGATTTTGTTTACATTTTACGTGTCATGCTGAACTCGCCCCCCCCTTTAGGGTTATGAAGCAGAGTTGAGTTAAGACAGATTAAGTCTGTAAATGGTTGTCGCGTTTGAAAATAATCAATACTGTTAGTTATGACTCATATATAAGGGATTTATAGTCAAAAACTTTGTTTTTACGGGTTTGTTTTTTTAATCTGATGTGTATTTATTTTGAAAAACTTCCATCATTTTTGACGGGTGATATGTTAGTTTATATTAATTTTAAATAGTGGAGTTTTTTAAATGTAAATTTATACAAAGTAGCAGTGGATGCTAAAAAAATTAAATAAAATAATTCATTTTCTGTATGTGAATCCTTAATCTTTGGAATACTGAATGATATCACTTGGCTTACGCGGTTCTTAACTTTTCAAGCATTGCTGAGAAATATACTTTATATTGTGAGGAGTAGGCCTACTTATATAATTAATCAAATAATATACTTTATTGCTATATGGGCATTCGTGAAATGTGTAAAATTTTGCAGACAAACTAATGTATACTGTACAAATGTTGACACGATTTCAGTATTTATCACACCAATTAACAATAGAAAGAGGACTATCAGTTGTGTGTGACAACTTTGCCAACACAAAAGATTACCTCACAAATTCATAAACCAGAAAATTTTACGAAATTCTTCGCTTTGTGACATTTTTAAAACTATAAGAAGCGATATTGGAGAGTCATTTTTTTTATTTTTATTTTCCTGAATGTAATATGTATTCTGTATAAAGATCGCGTGTTAAATAAACATATATTTCAGGGGCTTTAACTGCTGTGTGGTTCCATGGACTATCAAGGTGGTTGAAGTGTTTAGTGTATTTCTTACAAAGGTAAAGTTCGCTATTTGAGTACATGGCCAAGTTTTAACGTTGCTTGTTCACATCGCCGCCGTTGTTGTTTGTCGGATTATTTCTAGCTGCCATGGCTGGCTTGCTTATTCCAGAACCTTTATAATCATTATTCCCAGGAACGGCCTTTGGGGGTGGCAGCTTGGGCCCCGCGCTTAGGGGGGCCCCGCGTTTCAGACTTGAGAATATTTCGTCCAAGTTATGTACACAGTCACAATGCACTTGCGATTAGAAACATGCATTTGAAATATTGCCTTGTACAATAAATTGCATTTTAACGTAAGTCGTTACGGTATTTTTCGAAAAGAAACCATTGTTCATTAAACGCGAACATAAATATATTTTAGTAACAAAAGAGCCGGAAGATATTGAGTTTGCGCAAGAATTGATATAATCAAGATATTATGACCTTTTGGGCATATCGGTAGTTCGCGATCGTTACCAGTACTCTGGCCCCGCGGGGTCATTGTTGCACCAGGCCTCGCGCGTACCTAACGCCGCCTCTGATACTTCCTAAATTACTTCAGATAGCTTAGCTAATGCGAAAACTTAACTCGAAACAATGTTCAAGACAACACGCTTACGGGCCCAAGTACAACTAGTTTGTTTTTAATGGCAGACAATCGATATCATAGTGCATTTTTTATCTCCTAATTATGAAATATTCAAGAATTCGATTTATTTATGTTCTTTCTTGTTTTAAATAAGCCGTATATGAGATTAAATTATCCAAATGTTTTAAAATGTGTCCTGTCTACCATAATGTTTTATCATTGTGTAAGAAACATGTATGATCCAAATATACATTCGCACTTTGTTATCACTTAGATACAATGAACTAAAAGTGCAGATTTTTATTTATCGATGATTTGATTTTTTTTTAAAATTCAAATTGGATATCGCTTTCCTGCACTCTTGGTACATGTCGTAATCTTGTCAAGCGCATCGATGGGAGGTCTTGGGAAATGTGTCATCTATTGATAAGCCTTCAAAACCGTGTGTTGATGAATAAGCCGACGAGGCGGGAATCAGAAGCTCTCTGTATCAGTGGCTTCGCTGGGGATTTTAACCCAGACCTATATTTTATTCTTATATTAATATATATATATCTTTTTTATTATTTTAATTTCTATAGAAAACACAATTGTAAATCACACCCAAAATTCCTATTAATATATTATAATCCTGCAAATAAACTAAATTTTTCCTACAAAAACGTATTGTCAAAGAATATATTAGAACTCACTAAAACTTTTTTCTCTCGTTACACATAAAATGTGGGTAAACGAAACTTTGTAAATACAACTGTTATATTTAATTCATGAATTAAACACTAAATATTTTCCTAATCTAATTTTTTTTTAAATTAATTAATCAACAATTTCTTTTTCAACCGTAAAAAAATTAAGAAAATAGCATCTGCCAACATGAGTAATAAATAGCTAAAGTATTTTTTCAACCACACCATTGACAGACATCACCTCGGATTATTAGATAAAATACAATGGTTGAAATGTCGTCTCATATTCAAATGTCCAGTAAAAATACACATTAGCCATACAGAATTATGCCCCCTTTACAGGGTCTGTCAAACCTTGTCATCCTGAGATCATTTGAAATCGTCTTGTTCCATTCTCTACCAACCTGTCTATAGGCCTTTACGAATAACCTTCTATCATGAGAACAACTTTATAAAAATTGTGATAGTACGTCTTATCTTATCTTATCTATACAGACGCTCCTTCTATGCAGAAGATAGTTGCGTCCACAGACCATGACAGATGATCTGTTGGCAAGTGATGCAGCATTCACAGGCCACGGCTTTGTGGGTTCCACACATTACCCAGCCGCCTAACTACATGTAGTGTTAGGTACCCATTCGGAGCGGGGTGACTCAGGGACGCCCTAGGCCCCGGGAACAAACCCTTGCCTTCACACGGATTCGAACCCGTGACCATCGGTACGACAGTCCAGTGCGCTGCCACTCGACCACCGCGTCCCCACGTCATACCAAGGAAGGGTAGCATATTATCACCGGGATATCTCAATTTGTATATTTTTTTAAAAAGTAATTGCTATTTCTTTTTTTTTATTATTTGATGGTACGAAAGTAACCTGTGATAATGTTTTAAAAAATAATAATTTACAATATACGTACTTTTTGCATGTCCAGGAAATTTCATTCGTTAACAAAATATAACTGTGGAAATAGTGTAATAAGCACTTCTGACTTTCGTAATCTATTTTTGATATTATATAATGACTCCAGAGGAAAGGTTAAAGATCGATATCAATTTGTATGAAGCAAATTTAAAATAAATTACTGCAAAAATTAACTTGACCCATAGGGATGCAGTTATTTTGCCGGCTTTTGGTAAACTTGAAATAGGTCTTAGCATGTGGCGTAAGTCGTATCTCCAGCGTCGAAGAATTCGTGAGTGTGGTTGGTAGTTAACTTCACAGAATGATGGCGATGGCCAGAGAGGAGAAAATAGTTGCAAATTCTTTCTTTTATAAAAATTCGTCACTTCATAAGGCATAGAACCTTGACAATGTAAAATAAAAAAAAATTTTCGGTGGGGGAAGAATCGAAATTGAAAATTTTAGCGAGTTCTTCTATTGAAATTTAAACAATTCAACAAAAATCATTTTTGTGTTGTAAACGGAGAGCAGATTTTATTTGAAAGAAAAATTTATCTTTTCACGCCCCCTGAAGCTCATACAGAGAGTGATTTTTGGTGTTAGTGGTAGTCCAGAAATGGTTTCGGTGTGACTGGTTCATTTCTCACCAGTAATTGTGAGTGGGACTTTGGCGGTAGAAGGAGACAAAGAAAGAGCACCAAACGAAACTTTGAAATATTGATGTCTTTAGTGAGGCTGATGTTTGAAACGGTCCTTAGCTGACTTGAAAGTTTTGAATTTGCACTTGGTCGAA
This sequence comes from Ampullaceana balthica, assembly GCA_944989445.1. Taxonomy (NCBI): domain Eukaryota; kingdom Metazoa; phylum Mollusca; class Gastropoda; family Lymnaeidae; genus Ampullaceana; species Ampullaceana balthica. Next base: position 1,840,472 of record CALYLW010000016.1, on the reverse strand, counting down.
TCACGAGTTTTCGCTATTTATAATGCAACTATTTCAAGCATAAAATGCATTATTTTGGCATGCAAAAAAGTATAGCATCAATTTTAACATTTTCATATGAAGAAGTTGAAACATAAATTATTAGCCGTTTGGACGAAGTAGTAGAAATATGAATTTCAACCATTTAGGGAAAAGTAGGTGAATCTAGAACTTGATAGTAAGGGATGCAAATATTTTAATGTTAAAATTCCGGTAAATCGACATTTTGATGCTAAAATTCTGGATAAAGAGAATATTTGATGGAATGTTTCTTTCTTCTGAAATTGTTTGAACTTATCTCGGAAGATATCTCTACTGATCAAGTCATGTGATCTGCTAAACTTACTCCTGCGTCTTTTGTGTGAGTCATTACTGGTCAAGTCATGTGATCAGCTAAAGTTACTCCTGCGTCTTTTGTGTGAGTTACTACTGGTCAAGTCATGTGATCTACTCAAGTTATTCCTGCCTCTTTTGTGTGAGTTACTACTGATCAAGTCATGTGGTCTGCTAAAGTTACTCCTGCGTCTTTTGTGTGAGTTACTACTGGTCAAGTCATGTGATCTGCTAAAGTTACTCCTGCGTCTTTTGTGTGAGTTACTACTGATCAAGTCATGTGATCTGCTAAAGTTACTCCTGCGTCTTTTGTGTGAGTTACTACTGGTCAAGTCATGTGATCTGCTAAAGTTACTCCTGCGTCTTTTGTGTGAGTTACTACTGATCAAGTCATGTGATCTGCTAAAGTTACTCCTGCGTCTTTTGTGTGAGTTACTACTGATCAAGTCATGTGATCTGCTAAAGTTACTCCTGCGTCTTTTGTGTGAGTTACTACTGATCAAGTCATGTGATCTGCTAAAGTTACTCCTGCGTCTTTTGTGTGAGTTACTACTGATCAAGTCATGTGATCTGCTAAAGTTACTCCTGCGTCTTTTGTGTGAGTTACTACTGATCAAGTCATGTGATCTGCTAAAGTTACTCCTGCGTCTTTTGTGTGAGTTACTACTGATCAAGTCATGTGATCTGCTAAAGTTACTCCTGCGTCTTTTGTGTGAGTTACTACTGATCAAGTCATGTGATCTGCTAAAGTTACTCCTGCGTCTTTTGTGGGAGTTACTACTGATCAAGTCATGTGATCTGCTAAAGTTACTCCTGCGTCTTTTGTGTGAGTTACTACTGATCAAGTCATGTGATCTGCTAAAGTTACTCCTGCGTCTTTTGTGTGAGTTACTACTGATCAAGTCATGTGATCTGCTAAAGTTACTCCTGCGTCTTTTGTGTGAGTTACTACTGATCAAGTCATGTGATCTGCTAAAGTTACTCCTGCGTGTTTTGTGTGAGTTACTACTGATCAAGTCATGTGATCTGCTAAAGTTACTCCTGCGTCTTTTGTGTGAGTTACTACTGATCAAGTCATGTGATCTGCTAAAGTTACTCCTGCGTCTTTTGTGTGAGTTACTACTGATCAAGTCATGTGATCTGCTAAAGTTACTCCTGCGTCTTTTGTGGGAGTTACTACTGATCAAGTCATGGTGTCTGCTAAAGTTACTCCTGCGTCTCTTGTGTGAGTTACTACTGATCAAGTCATGTGATCTGCTAAACTTACTCCTGCGTCTTTTGTGTGAGTTACTACTGATCAAGTCATGGTGTCTGCTAAAGTTACTCCTGCGTCTCTTGTGTGAGTTACTACTGATCAAGTCATGGTGTCTGCTAAAGTTACTCCTGCGTCTTTTGTGTGAGTTACTACTGATCAAGTCATGTGGTCTGCTAAAGTTACTCCTGCGTCTTTTGTGTGAGTTACTACTGGTCAAGTCATGTGATCTGCTAAAGTTACTCCTGCGTCTTTTGTGTGAGTTACTACTGATCAAGTCATGTGATCTGCTAAAGTTACTCCTGCGTCTTTTGTGTGAGTTACTACTGATCAAGTCATGTGATCTGCTAAAGTTACTCCTGCGTCTTTTGTGTGAGTTACTACTGATCAAGTCATGTGATCTGCTAAAGTTACTCCTGCGTCTTTTGTGTGAGTTACTACTGATCAAGTCATGTGATCTGCTAAAGTTACTCCTGCGTCTTTTGTGTGAGTTACTACTGATCAAGTCATGTGATCTGCTAAAGTTACTCCTGCGTCTTTTGTGTGAGTTACTACTGATCAAGTCATGTGATCTGCTAAAGTTACTCCTGCGTCTTTTGTGTGAGTTACTACTGATCAAGTCATGTGATCTGCTAAAGTTACTCCTGCGTCTTTTGTGTGAGTTACTACTGATCAAGTCATGGTGTCTGCTAAAGTTACTCCTGCGTCTTTTGTGTGAGTTACTACTGATCAAGTCATGTGTTCTGCTAAAGTTACTCCTGCGTCTTTTGTGTGAGTTACTACTGATCAAGTCATGGTGTCTGCTAAAGTTACTCCTGCGTCTCTTGTGTGAGTTACTACTGATCAAGTCATGGTGTCTGCTAAAGTTACTCCTGCGTCTTTTGTGTGAGTTACTACTGATCAAGTCATGTGATCTGCTAAAGTTACTCCTGCGTCTCTTGTGTGAGTTACTGTTAGTTGTCAAACACAATATAATATGTCTAGTCATTTTTTTTTCCTTCTCTGTTTTTTAAACTTTTAAAACATTTTGAGGCCAAAAAAATTTGAAGTTAACAGTACAACAATTAAATGCATTAAAACATTTTTAAAAAAGACATAAAGGGAATTAAAAAATGGGATTTGAATTACAGGATTGTAAATTAAAGTAAGAGCAGGATTTATCTTAAATTTTTCAAACACACACAATATCCAATTTGAAAAAAACAACATTTGTATTTAAGTTTCCTTTTTACTAAATTTAAATTTTGAAGCTTTAAAAAAATGTTTTCATAAGGTGACTGAATGGGGCTTGAATTAATAGAACATTTTTTCTTTTAAATTCTAAAGACTAAACAAGAAGCTTTAAAATGTACACAATAATATGTCAATTGCTTTCGACGCCGGACATCTTTTCAGGAAACATAATAAAAAATTTCCTTTCTCCCACGCTTAAGACTAAATTAAACATCGCTACAATATAAAATGTGTTGAGGAAATTTTACGATTTTAAAAAATTATCGTTCCATTTTTTTTATTTTTTTTATGACCCGGTTTTTTGTGGTTTTGTAAATAACATTGTTACACGAGACTCTTGTCCGAGTTACGTTCTCACCAGTTGTCTCCCTTCGCTCACTTGTCTGTCCCGTTCACTGTCAGGCATCCATTATTTATTGGCACCGGTTAATTCTGTGAGGCCTTGCTGACAAGCTGATGTTGTCAGAGAAGGAAGTTTGGAAGGTGCTGTCTTGTGTCACGGTCGAGTTTTGATCTAAATACACAGATTTGGGGGGGGAGGAGGGGGGCACGGGCATCGTTTATGGGCAGAGCTAGCGGGCAATGTTCATTACATTGAGATATGCCATGAAATGAAGGTGATATATGCCATGTTGGGATGGTTAGACATCTTGTAACAGTGAGACATGCTATGTTATAATAGTGAGACGTTTTATGTTGTAATAGTGAGACATGCCATGTTGTAATAGTGAGACAGTCCATGTTGTAATAGTGAGACATGCCATGTTATAATAGTGAGACAGTCCATGTTGTAATAGTGAGACATGCCATGTTATAATAGTGAGACATGCCATGTTGTAATAGTGAGACATGCCATGTTGTAATAGTGAGACAGGCCATGTTGTAATAGAGAGACATGCCATGTTATAATAGTGAGACATGCCATGTTGTAATAGAGAGACATGCCATGTTGTAATAGAGAGAAGGCCATGTTGTAATTGTGAGACAGGCCATGTTGTAATAGAGAGACATGCCATGTTGTAATTGTGAGACATGATGTGTTGTTATTGTGAGACATGATATGTTGTAATTGTGAGACATGCCATGTTGTAATTGTGAGACATGTTATTTGTAATTGTGAGACATGCCATGTTGTAATTGTGAGACATGCCATGTTGTAATAGTGAGACATGCCATGTTGTAATAGTGAGACATGCCATGTTGTAATAGTGAGACATGCCATGTTGTAATAGTGAGACAGGCCATGTTGTAATTATGAGACATATGTTGTAATAGTGAGACATGCCATCTTGTTTTAGTGAGACATTCCATGTTGTAATAGTGAGACATGCCATGTTGTAATAGTGAGACATGCCATGTTGTAATTATGAGACATATCATGTTGTAATAGTGAGACATGCCAAGAGGGGAAACGACCAAATTCATTGAAATTGAATACACAACATTTATGCAAAACAATAATGTGATAACTGGCATCTTTTGCCACCCACCTTTTTTAGTGACATAACTGAATGGTCGAAAATAATTTCCGGTTTCAATAAATTACACTTTCAATGTTTTATTAAAGTACATATTTGGAAATGATCTTTATATCACTTTGACAAGACGTCGTATTCTGTGTGATGGCACATGACAGTAACCATATGACGAGGTGTCACTGTCAGTATGACGTGGCGTTGTCAGAGTTTAACAAAAGACCAAAGTACGAAAGAGCTGGGCTGATTTGAACGCATAAATCAGGATTTAAAGATGAATCAAGGGAAGGGAAGGGGAGAGTGTCAGCCCCGGGTGGAGCGTTGACCAAATCAGACTATTGACAGATTATGGCTGGACAAACAGAAGCCTGAGAGAGGAGGGAGGCATCTTATGTGACAGAGTAAGCGCCGAACTGAAAACGACATTGAAGAAATGCAGTAGGATCGTCATTTCGGTGGATGTGTCCTGGAAATCTTAACAACGATTTTGTATTTGACAGCTGTGATTTGAAGGATAAAACAAGTGTGTTACTTTCAGCGCAATACATTTCGATGGGGACTGTTACAAATAACAAGTAGTTTTAACATCAATATGATTTACAATAAAGAACCAAGGGCTTACACATTTTTTGAAAATGATCATCTAAATTTTAGGCTACGTTTGGCAGGGGTGTAAATAAGGGAGAGAAGGTGGCTAGTATGCCCCCCGGATGGATTTTTCGACCAAGTGTTGAAAGCGAGGACAGAGCTCAACCCATTCCTTCCAGCACCACCCCCAGATAGCGACGTCACGGGCTTTTTGGTACACAAATGAATGCAAACATAAACGCAACATAATTGACTAGTTACAACAATACGAAGGGTAAATAGCGCGCACAGCTTTAGAAACAGTACTTATTGGAACTATTTGAAGACCAAGTACTATACTGAAAGTTTCATAGAAAAGTACTGACTAGGCAGTTAAATGGAGCATTACTGAATCGACGTATATATTTAACAAAATTATTGATTGGACAATCATTACTAAAAGGTCTGAATGGATTTAATATGTGACCAGCACTGAATGATCAAAGATACGGAATCAGAATCCAGTGAACATATGAAAACAGTCCTGAATGTGCTGTCTCGTGGGGGAGCCAGTGCCAACTTCAACCACATCAAGCGACTACTCACCCCCCCTGGACTATCAACTTCAACCACATCAAGCCACTACTCACCCACCCCTCGACTATCAACTTCAACCACATCAAGCCACTACTCACTAACCCCCCCTGACTATCAACTTCAACCACATCAAGCCACTACTCACCCACCCCCTCGACTATCAACTTCAACCACATCAAGCCATTACTCACCCAACCCCCCTGACTATCAACTTCAACCACATCAAGCCACTACTCACCCACCCCCTCGACTATCAACTTCAACCACATCAAGCCATTACTCACCCACCCCCCCTGACTATCAACTTCAACCACATCAAGCCACGTCTCACCCACTCCCTTGACTATCAACTTCAACCACATCCAGCCACTACTCACCCACCCCCCCTGACTATCAACTTCAACCACATCAAGCCACTACTCACCCACCCCCTCGACTATCAACTTCAACCACCTAAAGTCACTACTCACCCACCCCCTCGACTATCAACTTCAACCACATCAAGCCATTACTCACCCACCCCCCTCCCTCGACTATCAAGAAGACTGGAAAAAACACATAACAGCCCAGCCCACCTCTTGGCACAGAAATGGGTGAATTGCCTCCTGATAGCGAGAAGTTTAATCAAATGTGACCAGTACCAGTTAATGTTGCCATAGAAAAGGGGGATGCAAGGGGTTGTCCCCTCACTGGACCAACTCTGTGAGAGTAGAGATCAAGGGACGTCACTCGGTGCGATGGAGTTATCTGCCCAATGTTAATGAAGTATTTGAAAACCTTTGTGTTTGTGTAAGTAAGGGTGTACACGATACTCCCACTGGGAAGTTATCTAAGTTGACATTTAATAGATCGAATGGTTACTTTGAGCTCCTTCTGCTATAAATAATCGATTTTATAAATGTTAATGGTGGTCAAAATGCGGAAAACGATGATTGACCGATGTCTTGTTAGTATGATCGTAATTAACAGCGCAGGGCGAGTGGGTAGTTTTGTACTGACAAAGTCACAGCCTGTGGCCTTATTTATTCTCACGGGGACGTAAGTCGGCAACGAATGAATCTCTGAGAACAGTAGTGGCGGCTCGACGTCCATCTCATCATCTCTAAGTAAGAGCTAGTTAGCATGTCTGAATGGGCGTTCAGCTTTTACATGAAGTTAGCATGTCTGAATGGGCGTTCAGCCTTTACATGAAGTTAGCATGTCTGAATGGGCGTTCAGCTTTTACATGAAGTTAGCATGTCTGAATGGGCGTTCAGCTTTTACATGAAGTTAGCATGTCTGAATGGGCGTTCAGCTTTTACATGAAGTTAGCATGTCTGAATGGGCGTTCAGCTTTTACATGAAGTTAGCATGTCTGAATGGGCGTTCAGCTTTTACATGAAGTTAGCATGTCTGAATGGGCGTTCAGCTTTTACATGAAGTTAGCATGTCTGAATGGGCGTTCAGCTTTTACATGAAGTTAGCACGTCTGAATGGGCGTTCAGCTTTTACATGACATTCTTTCTTTGAACGAGAAATCCGAAGTAAACGTTTTTCTTTAGAATTGCTTGTCTCCCAAACATCACCACAGAAAACCGTGTTAGTTCAAACAGCCAGGGGACAAGCTACCCATGGAGGTTACAAGAATGTGCCAGGTAATCGGGCCTACAAACAGATCAATGGCTTTTTATTGCGGCGGGGGGGGAATTAATGGACCGTAAGATTTGTTGATGGTCAGTTCAACAAGAAAATAGGGCAATAAGCGAATGGCTCGGCATGTTGTATGTAAATTGGAGAAGAACACGCTATTATAGTGACGTTGGTCGCTCCGTGCGTGTGAGTGGTGAGGGGGTGTGTTGGAATAATAAAGCTTGGCACTTTGATTAAATCGTGTACAGCAGTGTCAGTACTTTGATTTAGTCATGTATAGCAGTGTCGGTACTTTGATTTAGTCGTTTAGTCGTGTATAGCAGTGTCGGTACTTTGATTTAGTCGTGTATACCAGTGTTGGTACTTTGATTTAGTCGTGTATACCAGTGTTGGTACTTTGATTAGTCGTGTATAGCAGTGTTGGTACTTTGATTTAGTCGTGTATAGCAGTGTCGGTACTTTGATTTAGTCGTGTATACCAGTGTTGGTACTTTGATTAGTCGTGTATAGCAGTGTTGATACTTTGATTTAGTCGTGTATAGCAGTGTCGGTACTTTGATTTAGTCGTGTATACCAGTGTCGGTACTTTGATTTAGTCGTGTATACCAGTGTTGGTACTTTGATTAGTCGTGTATAGCAGTGTTGGTACTTTGATTTAGTCGTGTATAGCAGTGTTGGTACTTTGATTTAGTCGTGTATACCAGTGTTGGTACTTTGATTTAGTCGTGTATACCAGTGTTGGTACTTTGATTAGTCGTGTATACCAGTGTCGGTACTTTGATTTAGTCGTGTATACCAGTGTCGGTACTTTGATTTAGTCGTGTATACCAGTGTTGGTACTTTGATTTAGTCGTGTATACCAGTGTCGGTACTTTGATTTAGTCGTGTATACCAGTGTTGGTACTTTGATTAGTCGTGTATACCAGTGTCGGTACTTTGATTTAGTCGTGTATAGCAGTGTCGGTACTTTGATTTAGTCGTGTATACCAGTGTTGGTACTTTGATTAGTCGTGTATAGCAGTGTTGGTACTTTGATTTAGTCGTGTATAGCAGTGTTGGTACTTTGATTTAGTCGTGTATAGCAGTGTTGGTACTTTGATTTAGTCGTGTATAGCAGTGTTGGTACTTTGATTTAGTCGTGTATAGCAGTGTTGGTACTTTGATTTAGTCGTGTATACCAGTGTTGGTACTTTGGTTTAGTCGTGTATACCAGTGTTGGTACTTTGATTTAGTCGTGTATACCAGTGTTGGTACTTTGATTTAGTCGTGTATAGCAGTGTTGGTACTTTGATTTAGTCGTGTATACCAGTGTTGGTACTTTGATTTAGTCGTGTATACCAGTGTTGGTACTTTGATTTAGTCGTGTATAGCAGTGTTGGTACTTTGATTTAGTCGTGTATAGCAGTGTTGGTACTTTGATTTAGTCGTGTATAGCAGTGTTGGTACTTTGATTTAGTCGTGTATAGCAGTGTTGGTACTTTGATTTAGTCGTGTATACCAGTGTCGGTACTTTGATTTAGTCGTGTATACCAGTGTTGGTACTTTGATTTAGTCGTGTATACCAGTGTCGGTACTTTGATTTAGTCGTGTATACCAGTGTTGGTACTTTGATTTAGTCGTGTATAGCAGTGTTGGTACTTTGATTTAGTCGTGTATACCAGTGTTGGTACTTTGATTTAGTCGTGTATAGCAGTGTTGGTACTTTGATTTAGTCGTGTATAGCAGTGTTGGTACTTTGATTTAGTCGTGTATAGCAGTGTCGGTACTTTGATTTAGTCGTGTATAGCAGTGTTGGTACAAGAATGAGCTCAACTGTGATTGTTATTGGCGAGAGTGAAAGCGGCTCTCCGTCAAGATGGCGAACATGGCTACAACATTTATTCCCGCCATGTTTCTTACAATCTCACATCACAAGATACCAACATTCATAAATGTCTAGTGTTTATTTTCTTTTTAAAGTTACTGTTTTAATTCCCCAGCTATTCATAAAAACCTATTGTTACTCTTACAAAAACCCCAAACCTCCTATTACCTTATCCACAATCTCCTCATTCATCTTACCTCCTCCTTCCTTATTCACGACATTTCTCCCTCAAACACCCACACTCACCCTCATACCCTCGTCTACCTTCATCCAACATCACTCTCACTCATTCGCCAACATCTCCCTTAACCCATCAACTTCCTCCTTTACTCCCCTCTCATCACCTCTCTCGTCCCTCATCCACATCCTCCCTCAGACACCGCCCTCCTTCCTCATCAATACTCATCGTTCACTCGTCATCTCCTCGACTCATCTGTGCATGAAGTACACGTGATATGAAGTACACGTGATATGAAGTACACGTGATATGAAGTACACGTGATATGAAGTACACGTGATATGAAGTACACGTGATTCATGGGGTTATGTCCCTTGCATGCCTTCAAACATCAACAAAAACAAATTATGAGGTTTACTACTAAAGCCTACTACGGAATTATATGGACAACGAACTCACAATGATTTGCAATATTAAAAAAAAATAATAAAGTTAAAGAATTGTTGTTTTTTACTTATTACCTGGTACAGTTGAACTTCAATCAAATTGTCTACTTTCGGAAATGAATAAATCGATTTCCTGCTAATACTGGACTCAATGGGAAATTTTTGACGTCATACAAATAAAACTATACGAGGAATCGTCACGAATGTGGAGCGGATTAGACTTCGATCCATGGAGTATTGAACACATGTGTTGTCCATAAATTGGATATGGATTTATCTATAATTGACGACTTGTCGAGAAAGTGTTTACACAGCAAATGTAGTAATACATACGGCGGTTGGATTTAAATCAATTAAATAGGGAACTTAAAATAATTTATTTATTGTAGAGGCTCTTTAGACTTATTTTTTTATTCACAGTTGCTGGCAATTGCTCTTGAAGATTGTATCGGTATAATTTAATGTTGAATATGTTATTATTCATAGTTTGATTTAAAAATAATGCTACCATTCATACCTTGGTGTTAATGTATTGTTTAAATTTAGGCGTGACAATGAGCAGCTCGTTCTTTCTAACACATTTTGAGAAGTTATGTGGATTTAATCCGAAGTTTGTGACACAAATAGACCTACATTTTGAGAGTCATTCCTGTTTCTTGAAAATATTATTTTAAAGATTAAATTATTTGACAAACTCGGCGTACTTATGTCTTTTAATTTGATAAAGCTGTTAAGCTTGCAGCATACATTTGGTATAGAATGTTGATAAGTGCGCACCTTACGATGCGCGTGTAAAATTTGTGAGGTCCTGCTAATGGCACATTGTATGAACTGCTTCTAGCACTGACTGGCATTCTTGTAGAATCTTGGGAGCTAACACAATGGTCTCGTGCGGCGCTTTGACGAGATAGAACACAATACAACGTGGATTAGAGTTGTTTCTCGTTGAGGGGCGGGCGAGGTCTTTTAAAAACGAGAAGAAGAAATACAAATGTCTAATCAAATGTAACATATATTAATAAGGAACTAACAGAACACGATCTGTAAACCAGAGCAGACGATATCAGTAGTAAAGCATAATGAACGAGGATGGGTGGGGGAAGACCAATGATTCCCATAGAATGAAAATAATCGGAGAGACTTGGCAATAACAATAGGGTAAATACAATATCATCGATTTCATTATAATCATGAGTGATGGATTACACAGAGATTATGTAATATTGTTCTTTGGAGTTGAGAGTTTGTTTCAAGTTCAAGGACTCGTCGTCATCAGACACTACGCCTGGATTAAATCTTAGATGGTGACTGAAATACGGTGTTGAAATAGCTTCATGAACGGCAAGAACATGCAACTCTCTGGTTGGTTCGTCGATTGAACCAAGATATGAACATGTAATGTAGGTGGCTCAATAAAATATATTCTTGTGTCATCATACTACGTCCTTGTTGAAACATCGTTAAGTTTAAAGATGTAGCCCATAGCGGTATGGTTCATAGTAAATCCATGTAAGACATGCATGAAGTGTATATGGAATGTATAGGATATATTGTATACATATTGTGTACATATTATTTATAGTACATATATTGTGTAAAGTTTATGTAGTTTTACTGTTCATGTTTTCTTTTGCTTTATAAATCTTGCAAAACTGTTTTTAAAAAAATGTCCAGTCTTAGTCAAATAATTCCTTGTCCGCTGATTTTAAATTACCTCCAATATCTTTATAACCTACACATATCAATAGGCTTAAAAACATGTCTTTGGTTATGTTCATTAGAATAACAGAGAAGATTCTTCAAAAGATCTCAACGTAGCGATACAGTATTTAAGAACTGTGATCATTTCGAACCCAGCACATGCCGTTTGACCAATCACTAGACAAACACAAAAACTCGTTTGACCAATCACTACACAAACACAAACACTCGTTTGACCAATCACTAAACAAACACAAAAACGCGTTTGACCAATCACTAAACAAACACAAAAACTCGTTTGACCAATCACTACACAAACACAAAAACTCGTTTGACCAATCACTACATAAACACAAACACTCGTTTGACCAATCACTAAACAAACACAAACAATCGTTTGACCAATCACTAAACAAACACAAAAACTCGTTTGACCAATCACTACATAAACACAAACACTCGTTTGACCAATCACTAAACAAACACAAAAACGCGTTTGACCAATCACTAAACAAACACAAAAACTCGTTTGACCAATCACTACACAAACACAAACAATCGTTTGACCAATCACTACATAAACACAAACACTCGTTTGACCAATCACTAAACAAACACAAAAACTCGTTTGACCAATCACTAAACAAACACAAACACTCACTTGACCAATCACTACACAAACACAAAAACTCGTATTGGAGAAATCTCCATAGAGTCAGAGACAACATTTCCCCTAGTATTCTCCCTTGTTCACGCTCATTCCCACTTGTTTTTTTTTAATATGTCCTTTTTTGTCCGTGTGTGTCTGCGAGTGCGTGCGTTTGTGTGTGTGTGTTTATTGTGCTCACTGAGGAAGATGACACAACTTCCTCCTTTATGAAAGTCTTGGCTCGGATTACGTCCACTCGAGCGGATTGTCAGTTCAAACAAGGATTTTGTCGGGGAAAAGGTTAAATCAATTGGACTGGTGCTCACCAGACAGCTGGGGGGCCGGCCTGTAGGTTGTGGCCACGACAGCTCCCTGGCGTCTGTCTACTTTCGGTGACCACGATATGTTCCCAACAACAAGACACTGACTCCGTGGGTCAGATTTCCTTGGACATGTTTCAAATATATAAATATTGCAATTTACTTTAAGAAAGTTTTTGAAGAAAAAAATCAATAAGTGTTTACTTTGACGTTTCCAGGATTAATTTCAGTGCAGCCCTTACCTGTCAAGTTCAGTGCTTACTACCCTGTCAATTTCAGTGCAGCCCTTACCTGTCAAGTTCAGTGCTTACTACCCTGTCAATTTCAGTGCAGCCCTTACCTGTCAAGTTCGATATAAAAGAACTCGTTGAAATTCACCGAAAAAATACGCCCTTAAAACTGTTTACAAAACTCCAGACCAGAGGAGATAGCGACAGTCCAAACTAAAGTTACCTTGTTACGTCATTCATTTCTTTGTTAGTAGTAGGTTTACATATATCTCAGTTCCTGATTTAGTTTCCTGAAATGGACAGGTTTCAATAGCATCTACATCACCTCTCCTTAGTTTTTCTACTTTGCTAGACTACTTTGTCCATCTTTGCCACGTTGGCCCTGGCCACATCTGGCTGGCAGGTGGGGTGGGGTGAATGGCATTCAACGAGATTTTTTTTCAGACATGAGATTAATAGTGACGGACAAAAAGAAATACTTCAGAGAGCCGAGAGGTGTGAGCCGGGCATGAAAAGGCGGCATTAGATACAAGCAATTTGATTGTATTCCCATATCGATAAGTCAAATTTATGAGATTTAGCTGCAAAGGCAAGGCGTTATCATAAATCCATAAGTCATATCCATAAATTACATGTTTCATATCCATAACAAATCCAAGTCTTCTAGCTTTATGTCATATTCATAATTCCTTACTATATGTCATTTACTGCAGCAAATAAATTACCTGTCGTGGTGGTGACTGTCCAACTGATGTTTGACCTGTCATGGTGGTGACTGTCCAGCTGATGTTTGACCTGTCGTTGTGGTGACTGTCCAGCTGATGATTGACCTGTCGTTTTGGTGACTGTCCAGCTGATGTTTGACCTGTCGTTTCTGTGACTGTCATGCTGATGTTTGACCTGTCATGGTGGTGACTGTGCAGCTGATGTTTGAAATGTCGTGGTGGTGACTGTCCAGCTGATGATTGACCTGTCGTTGTGGTGACTGTGCAGCTGATGTTTGACCTGTCATGGTGGTGACTGTCCAGCTGATCTTTGACCTGTCGTAGTGGTCACTGTCCAGATGATATTTGACCTGTCATTGTGGTGACTGTCCAACTGATGTTTGACCTGTCATGGTGGTGACTGTTCCGCTGACGTTTGACCTGTCATGGTGGTGACTGTCCAGCAGATGTTTGACCTGTCATGGTGGTGACTGTGCAGCTGATGTTTGACCTGTCATGGTGGTGACTGTCCAGCTGATCTTTGACCTGTCGTAGTGGTCACTGTCCAGATGATATTTGACCTGTCGTGGTGGTGACTGTCCAACTGATGTTTGACCTGTCATGGTGGTAACTGTTCCGCTGACGTTTGACCTGTCATGGTGGTGACTGTGCAGCAGATGTTTGACATGTCATGGTGGTGACTGTCCAGCTGATGTTTGACCAGTTTAAACTTGAATCCAGACCAGGGCTCCATACGATTAATGTTCTAATGCCTTCGTTATAATCTAATGTCTACCTTTCATCTCACTTAACCTATTTAAACCTCAAATCTTTTTTTTTAATTTGTTACACTTATCCTTGAATAATCGCTTTTCTATACGTACTTGGTTTTCACAAATTCTTCAATTTGGCCATTTTTCAATGTGCTTGGTTTTATTCTTAACTCCAGAACTGATTTTAAAAAATTATAATAAATTTATTTAAAAAAACACCAACATATGCACATACATACACACACACCCTGACACTTGCGTCCACATTCATTTATACGATTGAATACATTTTTGTAAATGTTCTCATAGTGGACATCTCGGCCAACCTTGATGGCAATACTCTCGTCATTCAGGCCTGCTGTTATTAAAAATAAATTTCTTCTTATGAAAAACATTATAAAAAAATAACCCGGAAAAAAAAAGGGGGGGGGGTTCTGGTTGTGGTCGATAGTGTTCCAAGGAAGAACTTGCGGGAAGAGTGGGGAGGGAGTAGGCAAGACGAAAGGTTTAATTTTGCCCAGTGTCCACCCTGATGAAAAATAAATGGCCGTCCAATCGACGGTCTGACCATCGGCCATTCTGGTCATGAAAATGAGTGACCAGCTACCGACCCCCTATCCCGCTTGGCTACATTCGGCTGTAAAGCTAAAAATAGTGAGTCAATGATTCCAGGCTTAATCTCATCCAGTTTTCTCTATCAAATCAATTCATTGTTTTTTTTCCGTTTGTCTCTTTGATTCAATGAGAATAATATGAGCTGGTCGTTTCCGGGATGTCAATACCTCTCTCCAGGCACAGGCGAATCAAAAGTTATGCGTAATGGAGCGGTTAGGATTTAGGGTTATAGAACATTTATACACTATAGAGAAGGAATTAGTTTAAAATAAGCTTTATGTTTTGTTTTATGTTGCGTATCAATAGAAACTTCCTTTATTTTTTTATAACTAACACAATGGATAGTCACCCATAGAGGTTGACAAAACTTTAGGAATAGCAGAGCCATCAAAAATATCTGTTATAGTCTATATAATGGACTGACACTATGGTAAGAAGTCATGCTGTTGTGGATAACTATACCACAAGACAGCACATTGTTGATGTTAACAATACCACCAGACAGCACATTGTTGATATTAACTACACCACTAGAAACTATATTGTTGATGTTAACTATACCACAAGACAGCACATTGTTGATGTTAACAATACCACCAGACAGCACATTGTTGATATTAACTACACCACTAGAAACTATATTGTTGATGTTAACTATACCACAAGACAGCACATTGTTGATGTTAACAATACCACCAGACAGCACATTGTTGATATTAACTACACCACTAGAAACTATATTGTTGATGTTAACTATACCACCAGACAGCACATTGTTGATGTTAACTATACCACCAGACAGCACATTGTTGATGTTAACTATACCACCAGACAGCACATTGTTGATGTTAACTATACCACCAGACAGCACATTGTTGATGTTAACTATACCACCAGACAGCACATTGTTGATGTTAACTATACCACCAGACAGCACATTGTTGATGTTAACTACACCACCAGACAGCACATTGTTGATGTTAACTACACCACCAGACAGCACATTGTTGATGTTAACTACACCACCAGACAGCACATTGTTGATGTTAACTACACCACCAGACAGTACATTGTTGATGTTAACTATACCACCAGACAGAACATTGTTGATGTTAACTATACCACCAGACAGCACATTGTTGATGTTAACTATACCACCAGACAGCACATTGTTGATGTTAACTATACCACCAGACAGCACATTGTTGATGTTAACTACACCACCAGACAGCACATTGTTGATGTTAACTATACCACCAGACAGCGCATTGTTGATGTTAACTATACCACCAGACAGCGCATTGTTGATGTTAACTATACCACCAGACAGCACATTGTTGATGTTAACTATACCACCAGGCAGCACATGTTGATGTTAACTATACCACAAGACAGACCATTGTTGATGTTAACTTTACCACCAGACAGCACATTGTTGATGTTAACTATACCACCAGATAGCACATTGTTGATGTTAACTATACCACCAGACAGCACATTGTTGATGTTAACTATACCACCAGACAGAACATTGTTGATGTTAACTACATCACCAGACAGAACATTGTTGATGTTAACTATACCACCAGACAGCACATTGTTGATGTTAACTATACCACCAGACAGCACATTGTTGATGTTAACTATACCACCAGACAGAACATTGTTGATGTTAACTATACCACCAGACAGAACATTGTTGATGTTAACTATACCACCAGACAGCACATTGTTGATGTTAACTATACCACCAGAAACCATATTGTTGATGTTAACTATACCACCAGACAGCACATTGTTGATGTTAACTATACCACCAGACAGCACATTGTTGATGTTAACTATACCACCAGACAGCACAATGTTGATGTTAACTACATCACCAGACAGCACATTGTTGATGTTAACTACATCACCAGACAGCACATTGTTGATGTTAACTACATCACCAGACAGCACATTGTTGATGTTAACTACATCACCAGACAGCACATTGTTGATGTTAACTATACCACCAGACAGCATATTGTTGATGTTAACTATACCACCAGACAGCACATTGTTGATGTTAACTATACCACCAGACAGCACATTGTTGATGTTAACTATACCACCAGACAGCACATTGTTGATGTTAACTACACCACCAGACAGCACATTGTTGATGTTAACTATACCACCAGACAGCACATTGTTGATGTTAACTATACCACCAGACAGCACATTGTTGATGTTAACTACACCACCAGACAGCACATTGTTGATGTTAACTATACCACCAGACAGCACATTGTTGATGTTAACTATACCACCAGACAGCACATTGTTGATGTTAACAAATGCTGAATTGGCCAGACATCTTGTGATGTTAACAACAATCACTCAACATGCACAGAACGTGAGGCGTTCACTTGCAGACGACACTTTGTTATAGCACTGGGGACCTGAGACCAAACCGACTTAGACCAAGAATAGACTCCCACCATTCAGTGGTAAGTAATGAAATTATCAATGGGTGTGAGCGAGGGTTAATTCACAGACCTGGAAGTGGACATTCCGCGTCATTAAATTTAAGGTCAGTGTAAGTTTCCTCTCCCTCCCTCTCACCCCAATCCTCCTTGTCGTGACAAAGATGTTCAGGTTACATGATCCTCAGACATTGTGGGTGGACATAGGCGACAGTGTACAGTTGTTTGGGTCTAGTCATGGGTATAGGAATCATACGGTGGTCATGTATTGAGCTGTGGTCCTCTCGGCCACTTGCTCTATGCTGCAAGTGGAGTACAGGAGGGGCTGTATGAAAGAGAACGGCGCCACCTTACATCAGCATCTGTCCCCTCCACCTTACCTCAGCATCTGTCCCCGCCACCTTACCTCACAATCTGTCCCCGCCACCTTACCTCACCATCTGTCCCCGCCACCTTACCTCAGCATATGTCCCCGCCACCTTACCTCAGCATCTGTCCCCGCCACCTTACCTCAGCATCTGTCCCCGCCACCTTACCTCAGCATCTGTCCCCGCCACCTTACCTCAGCATCTGTCCCCGCCACCTTATCTCAGCATCTGGCCCCGCCACCTTACCTCAGCATCTGTCCCCGCCACCTTACCTCAGCATCTGTCCCTGCCACCTTACCTCAGCATCTGTCCCCGCCACCTTACCTCAGCATCTGTCCCGTAATAATGTGTCCAAACAAAATTCTCAAAACGACCCCCCCCCAAAATCAACACTTCGTGTTTATTGGACATTTTTTCGAATGTACTCCACAAGATTATCTGTTCACACACCTTTCTATTTATAATTTGCCATGTGTTGTATAACAGTTTATAATATTATATTATAGTTGTCTTTTTTTAAGTTTTGAATATGTTAAAGTCTATGTCTATAGCTAATATGGGATTGTCACGTGACGTTTTCGGGGTTGATCAATGCTATTTGGTAAAGCTTATCATCAACATTGCAGCTATATGACTAAATATAACTAAGGGTATGATTGTTTTAAAATGAATTCATTAAAAAAAATATATATGTTACTATTTTTAAGTGAAGTTCTGTGAGCCCAGATGCTTGCCTGGGAACCTGCGGTATATAAAGCATCTAACTATTGTTATTGTGTCCGTCTTCCTAACTGTCCTTTATTTTTATTGATTGCTGAATATTTTCTGCTTGTGATTGAGGTATAGATAATTGAATCCGACGCAGCTTGCATAGATCAAACAATAAAATAAATGTTACATCAGTAAAACAAGAAGGATTAGACAAAGAGAAATGAAATTTGTTGAACTGTGTCAAATCGGCTCCCAAATCTTGTTCTAAATTTCAAGTGTTTCTACAGAAAATATATATTTTAAAACAAACGTTAAGGATTCGATTTTTATCCGTGGCTTGCAAATGACGTCATTTTATGCCTCCAATTAGCGGTTACATCCCTTGATAAAATGGCTTGTTTAAACCATGTCATTATGTCCACTTACCTTTGATATTGAGCTGCATTTACATTTGTGCGACATCAGATTTTTAATTTTTTTTTATTTCTCGTGTTCTAGAAGAGCTCACTGCCCCTTGCCATGAGATACGACCAGTGACGTAGAAGAGAGGTTCTGGTTGGGGGGGGGGTGGGTTGTGTACTTAGACCCGGGGTCCTTTTGTCTTATGATTATTGACGATTTTAGTTATTTTATTTATTTTATTTTATAATATTTTTTTTATTTTTTTTAGAATGAAAATTTGTTTCTTAACAACTATGTAATTGTACATTGTCCTTTGTATAGGAATTATAACAATTCTTATTGAAATTTAAAAAATGGTTTTCGAGAAATTTTGAATCTCGAGAAACCGTGAAATTGATGTAATACCGCCCCCTTTTTTTTTCATTTTATCTAAAGGAGGGGGTCTCCAAACTTTTCTGCCGGAGGGCCGCATTAACTGTCAAACATCAGTTTTTGGGCCGACTAAACACATTTTTGTAGTAAACTATAGGTAAAAATAGTATCTTTTTTTGGAGGTTAAAGGATCTCCAGGGGCCGGATGAGAGGGCCTCGCGGGCCGCATCTGGCCCGCGGGACGTTATTTGGAGACCCCTGATCTAAAGCATAAAAGTAATTTATCCTATTTGTTTTTTAAATGTTCTCATTCCTCTCCCATTGTGATGAGCCAAACAAGAAATTCAGACTGAGTGAACGATTGTAAAATTTTAGCATTTAAACTACCCCTCCCACCCCCACCCCTTTTAAGTGCAAGAGTTAATCACTATATCATGAAAAGACATCGAACGTAGATATTTTACTTACCATGACTTCTTTCCCCAACTTATGTTTTAATACATTTCATGATTATTACAATCTAATAAATACATTTTGCGACCTTGCGTATTTATTTTTTTTACATTTTATATAACATGTCTTATTTGATCTTATCTTACAGACGCTCCTTCTACATATATAATTATTGCGTCCTACGTTCTGATAAAAACGCACAGATTATGTAGGTCTGTTGGTAAGTGACGCAGCTTTAACAGGCCACGACCACGGCTATGAGGGACTACGCTACTCCAAGCCGCATTTGTGTCCCTAACTAGTGTCAGGTACCCATTTGGAGCTGGGTGAACTCAGGGACACCCTTGGCCCCGCGAACAAATCCCTGCCTTCAACGAGATTCGAACCCTTACACTCGGTACGCCGAGATTTGATTTCAATCTCCGTCAAAAACAGAAAAACAAAAAACGTCCATCGGCCAGCTAAAACAAAGTCTTTTCTCATCTTTATTCAGCTCATGGGCGAGCAGTCTAATGTTAACTGAGAGAGACGCTACGCATAATTGATAGGTTAACAGAGCGGAACTTGTCAGACTTTGAGCCGCGGGCCATCACTGTGGTCAATATGTGGCGATAACCTGACACATTTTTGGCCGGATGTGACGTCACCAGGGAGTGAACGTGTGTTTCAGGGGAGGAAGGGTTAATGGGTGCGACAATGAGGGAGTTATCAAGGGAGGTAATGAGTGGGAGGATGTCAAATTTGCTGTTCATTTCAGAATCAGATACTACATGAGATCGGTGGCGGCACATCCCAAGTGGCAAGTGTGTGGCAAGTGTGTGGCAAGTGTGTGGCAAGTGTGTGGCAAGTGTGTGGCAAGTGTGTGACAAGTGTGTGGCAAAGTGTGTGGCAAGTGTGTGACAAGTGTGTGACAAGTGTGGGACAAGTGTGTGGCAAGTGTGTGACAAGTGTGTGACAAGTGTGTGGCAAGTGTGTGACAAGTGTGTGGCAAGTGTGTGGCAAGTGTGTGGCTAGTGTGTGGCTAGTGTGTGGCAAGTGTGTGGCAAAAGTGTGCCAAGTATGTGGAAGTGGGGAGAGGGGCGGGTGAGCCGTGAACTAACGCAACGACTGGAGGAGCAGAGATGTGTAGCTGGGAGGAGGCTGAAGACATGGAGGTGAGTGAGGTAATGATTTGAGGGTAAGTGAGAGAGGGGAGAAAAGTAGAGGAGGGGAAATAAAGAGTGTGGAAAGAGGAAATGGGATGTCCGATAGAATTTATGAAGTGGAAATTATAATTTGTAGAATATTTTAAAGTAAACTTGGATATCAGAAATGTTTTTATTGATATGAAGTAGATAACTGTTTTTATTATTGCGAACAAGGTATCAGAAATGTGTTATTAGTTTTTTTTAAAGTAGATAAAATAAATGTGTTTGTTTGTGTGTAGTAGATATCACAAATGTATGTGAAGGAATAGTAAGTTCTATGAATCAACGATTAATCTTTTTCTATTTAAATTTAGGTTTTAGTTCTTGTAATTAGAAAAGGGTGTTAAAACTAATTAAAACTGTGTGCATTTTTCTGGACTATAACAACTATTTTTTTAAATATGTGTGACGCACTTAACTAATAAAACATCTATATTAGATCAAATGTGTCCTTCCCTTTGTTTCGGGTACAGACGTTCACTAACACAAGACAATGTTGCTGAGGAACTTCGATTCCTCTCAATGAGACACGGCCGTGATGTCTTCTTGATGATTTTCTTTACATGTACTGTTCTTTCCGTTATCTTTTGGATTCTGTTCAAAGCTTCATCTAAAATGGAATCCATTAAAGCGATGATAGGTTCACTGGTTTATTGCTAAGTAAGCCATGGCATAAGATTATGATCATAAATTCTGTAACTGGACAAATGGCAACCACAGCTACATTTCGAAATGATTTGATGAGTCTAATAGGCAGGCATGCCAAAGTTGAGCAATACAAAATTGTGGCTTTGGTTACGATTTATTATTTGAGTATAGGAAATTCCGATTATAGAAAATCGATAACTTTCATCGACTGGAAGAAAACTGCTAACTCCTTAAGACACAATACAGACCAATAATACAAAAATAGAAGAAATTTTTAAAGAGAAATGTTGATAAAAATAGACAATAGCTCAACAGCCGTGAGTCAATTTGTCCAACACAACGATTATATCGAGTTTAACTGACTGGCTCACGGTTGAATGGATTTGACCTGTGGAGTCGTTCATGTGGAAACGTCGAACATTGAGATCATTTGTTTGTTGAACTCTCGCGTGAGATGTCGGGTGACGCAACGCACAAGATCGGATTTGTTTAGGATATTAGGTCACAGCAATGACATTGTGGTGTTTTGGCGAAACACATTCTTTTTAAGATACACAATGATTTGGTAATCTTAAACATTGGAGAAACAGGAACATAGAACTAGTTATTTTAGAGATAATACTATTGTATTTTCTCATGACACATTATACTCAACTCCGTTTTGATTTAGTCTTTATTTAAAATTAAAAGTAATGACAAAGACTCTTTAAAATAAAATTTACATTTGATTGAAATATACCACAAGGAACAACAAAACTTTTTTTAAAAAGTATGGTGAATGCCACTCCCTCGAACCGACCACTAAACCGGAAACTGACAACACGAGAAGGCCGTAACAGGTGCTGTTCAATGAGGTATAGTGATTCTTTAGACAATAGCGGCGATATGGAGTAGATCCAATAGGAGAAGTCCTTACCAGTGCTTCTTATACAAAGACAACACTCCTTTTTTTCAACGGATTTTTTACTAGGCAATTGTGAGTATGTCTCTGGCAGAACCCTGTTTCACTTAAAACGTTTGACATATTATAATTTTGTTTAAGGACTTAATGAAACAAAATTTTAAAGCTGAGGTGTGGGGATAGGAACTTAGTACAGCAGGAAAAAAATTTAAAATTTAAACTGTGGCATTTGGAAATGTTTTTTTTTAAAGTTTTTGAAAATAAAAGTTCAAGTATTCTTTTGGGAAAATGTTCCATTTAGCAAAAAGACAAAACCAAAGACAGAGGCTCAGACGCGTCACTAGTAGTGTTCGGTGAGGGTGACGCCAAAGTGTAGAGTTCTGTATGGTCTAGTTATTTGGCACTTGCAGACTATGGGGAGGTCTACGGGGTTAAATTGTGAGGGGATTACACCATGAGAAACAGCAGTGGGTAACCCCAACCCTAGTGACGCCTCTGCAAAAAAAAATTACATCACTTTTATATTGGTAGAACAGATCGAAAAATCATTAACAATGTCATATGTATATTTAGGCATAACTTTACAAAAATATTGATCAGTTAAAACCTGGACTGTTTCAACAAATTTTCAAGGGACATTTAAAGCATTTCAGGAGGGTGGGGAAGAATGACAGGAGAAGAGCAGCTGGTGTCCCTATGTTACTCTTGATCTCACAATGAATCTTATGATGGGGCTCATAATATGTTTACGCTACATATATTATATAATAAGGTGACTCTGATGTCTTAATGGAATTTATTTTATAATCAACTAAAAGCAATGTGATTTCCTGGTCCTTGAGAGAAAGAGGGCGGGGGAGGGGGTAAAATAGGAACCAAGGAGGCTTTCAGCAGAACTCAACAAAGTACTTTGTTCTCAATTCAATGAATGAGAGAAGATGAGATGAAATAGAGCAAAGAGAAGACAGAAAAAGTGAGTTTGGGGAAAACAGGGAGAGTGGGACGAAGTTTGGGACAAAAGAAGTGAATTAAATAACCTCCCTTGTCCCCAGTAATCCTAATCAACGTCTCCGACAGACCACGGCAGAGTATCACGTGGGATAAATGTCGTTGTCACGTGGGATGAATGTCGCATACGGAAACGACATGGCGCGGCTCAGTGGCCGGAGAAAACAAGGGGAACGACTCTTGGAGCGCAACTGAAGTAACCAAGTTTTGTGTGAGAAACTGTTAAACATTCAATGACGTCAGACAGAAGAAGATGTGGTTGGGAGGTGGGTCGGACAGTTTGGTTTCAATTGTGACGTTAATGTAGTAAGTAAGAGTGGGTGAAAGTTTTAAGGTGAAAGTGTTGCGGTTGCAGTAATAAGGAGAAAGGTCTGTCTATCTATCTATTTAATCTATCTAATCTATCTATTATCTATGTATCTAAATTTCGATAAAAGAACCGAAGATGGTTAATCAGGAGGAGTGCGGAAATTAAGGATTAATTTCTCGATTAATCGTTAAAATTTTTTAAATATTAAAAAAAATTTTAACGATTAATCGACCCACCCCTTATAAATGTACTGGAAGTCAAAAGTAAAATATTTCGGCCGATAAATATAAACTCATTTCCCGACGATTACACGAACATTTTGGTTTTAAACTATTGACTGACGTGAATGTTCAAAATGTTGATATAGGTTATGTGTTCATTTAGATAAATCGTTTGCCTACCATGCAATGATCCCTCTAAGTCTAAGCTTCGTTGGTCCGTGTGCAAAGTTGCACAACGTCCAATTTCTGTGCCATATTTTACAAAATTTGCTGCGCGGTGATTCTAAACTCCTGCGTCACATATCTGCGCAGCCACGCTGCTTAATGGGAACATTGCTACCATGGTTCTAATACTTCGCTTACATATCACCTGCAAACCAAACATCCACTACAGTATCATAAACTTCAGCTGAGACAATCTAAAGATACGTGAACGATTGTTCAGCTCGGCTGGTTATATTGTCAATAAGACCCGCTCACCACTTCAACCAAATAATGCAAATACACTTGTCTGTTTGCGTTGTTGGTTAAAAGATGTCATATAAAGAAGACATACAAGTGTTATTTCGATTTTCGACAAGTACGTTTAGTAAATGTTACTGATGACACCATAAATTTCAATTTTTGGCTTGAATCTAAATTAACGATTAATTAATCGTTAATTTTTCAAAAGTAAACGATTAGATTTAAATTAAACGTTAACAGCCCTATTAATCAGTACAAAAGCATAGTGTTGTTGTTTTTTTTACATAAAATTTTGTGGATAGATAAATAAAAATTGTTGTGTTGGAGTTTCTTCCACGTGATGTTAAAATTCATTATGACTCTACAATTGACATTTAATTGCCATACACAAAAAACGTGATGCTTATTTGCATTCCATGGCTTTAAATACGTCAGAGATGATGTTGAATGGTATCCATATGTTGTTTTTTATACACGGATTATCTGATTGTGACGCCATTTGTAGGTATGTCTATATAAGGGGTCAGGAAACCATGGCTCGCGAGCCAGATGTGGCTCTATTGATGGCTGCATTTGGCTCTCAGAAAAATTTTCGATTTTTTTTTAAAATTGTAATTCAAACTCATTTCATCTACATATTAATAACATATAAAAACAGCATAACTATGTTATTAAAAGGAATTCAGATATAATAATTGTACTTTTAGTATCGAAATTACACAAACTGCTCACATTTATTTGAATTTTTAATTTTAAAAATAATGCATGGGGCTCACAGAATTACTTTTCAAAACGTGTGATTTTTATGGCTCTCTCATACAAAAAGTTTCCCGAACCCTGGTCTATACGATGTATGTGTTTAGTATTACACAGTAATGTGTCCACCACAAGTAACGTGTAGTAATGCAATCAATTTTTGTTTCTGTAAGGTTGTCATCTGACATCATTCCTTACTTACACAAACGGATGCCACACGCACGCCAAACCCAAACACACGCGCACACAAACACCCACCCACTCACGCATGCATAACAGCACACAAACACACAAACACACAAAAATCACGCGCACCCATCCCCACACATGCACATACACCCACCCACCCAGATACACACACACACACAAACACACACACACACATGATAACTAATGAGACTATTTACTTGAGAAGCCAGATATACAATTAGGAATACAGGGAAATAGTAAAAATGTAAATAGTCGGCCTTGTCCCCTCACATAACTCAACAACGGCCTTGTGTGTAGGAGGTGGTCAGGTCATAAAGGGCAACAACCCATGATGGTTGGTAATGTACCATTACGGAAGTAGATGATGCCTTGCGGGATGAGCGGCTATAATTTGTCCAGTAATTTGTTTTCCATAGGAACTCGCTTCCAGACAGCTTTAGCGTAGACTGTTTACAATTTAGAAAAGGGGTTCCTAACAGATATGTCGTTTTGGGACTTTAAAGAAACTTGCCTGGTATTCGTTGAACTGAAATGCTTTTTTCATTTTATTCTACAAAGTAATTAAATGCAATAAACACGTTTTAATCTCAGTTTTATTTAATGGTCATTAATGAATATACCAAAAAGAAGTCTAATTTAGAGCATTGTTAAAAGGCCCTATTGCGACAATATTAGTCAACAAATACAATTTAATTAATCTGTACTACATGAATGTCCAAAAACTTTTTAGCGCCCTTAAAAGATACACAAATTTCAATGACCTACTTCTTTACAAATAGATTTCCGCCATTTATTTGTAAATTTTCGCAAAATATTAAATACGAAAGCCAAAGACTGCCACTGAATTAGTGGTCTCAACAGCCACACCTAGAGCTGTAATCTCAAAATTGTAGATAAATCTATTAACTTTCACAGACAGATGCATAGGTACATACATCCAAACACACTATCGTCGTGTCATCCGTATCGTTCAGAACATCTTTTAAAGATTACTTAAATTAGTGATATTTTGACGGATTTACAGTTGGCAAGAGAGTTATGTTTCTTTTTTTTTATTCTTGATATCCAAAGACAGAAAACCAAATAGCCAAGAAGACGTATATTTTTAAAAGAGGAAAACGGGAGAGAAGAAGAAAGACCTTTATGATGAGTTATCATCCTTGACTCAGAATTCGATAGCCTTCCGACGGTGTCTCGAGGCTATCAGTAATCTCCCTTGGATAGCGCTATTAGGAGTCCTTAGTTATGGTATCGAGTCCCCTCAATATTTGGCCCCAACTCGAAGTTTGTCCTTTTTTCCCCCTTCATGTTTCAGCAGTATCTATGTCATCAAAGGGAAATATTGACTTTAGTCACAGTTTAATACTGGTACACTGCCTGGGTTTTGATGGATAAACATATCTGTTTAATGTGTGTTGAAATGATGTAATACAATAAATTTTTGGTTCATATATCGTTTTAGTTTATTGGAAGGAGATTTAAATTTAAAATTGTCATATTAGAGTTTTAAAAAAAAATTTAATTTAGGAAATTTTCACTATGAATCAATAACATTCGAAAATCGAACCCCATGTAATTTACCACAGTTTAAAAGGTTTGTGTCTTTTAGTGTCAAAAATCGTTATTTCGCTGTGACGAAACAAATGTCTAAAATGTTCTTATATCTGAAGAGCGATAATTTAAATCAAATTTTTAAAAGACTGAACCTCACTCAGCGGCCAGACAAGCAGATTTGTCTATAGCTGAGTTTTAAACTTTTTGCGTGTTGCTGTATTTTGGTGTTAACTGAAGAACAACAACAACACACACAAAAACTTGCAGCTGTAACTGAAAATGTGTTGACATGACAGCAACTGAGTAGCCAAACAGATAAGCTTAGAGTGGACTGGGCATTGAGGGCCTATAGTATAACAGGCCAGAGTACAGTGCACTTTTGGAGTTAAGAGTAGGATGGACATTGGTCATTTTATGAAGAATGGACATGAGAAAGTTGGATAACTTCACAAGGAATTCAAAATAAGTTTAAGTAAACGACTCAAAATGATGTCGTTTTATTTCACCCCCAGTTAATCGCTCGTTTTCGTTTTCTAGATCGAAGAAAACTTTAATCAATTTTATTGGTATTTTTGGGGTAAGGTTAGGTAGATAAAATGATCTGATGTGATATTGTGTGGCAATGTTATGTAGATCAAATGATATGATGTGATATTGTGTGGTAATGTTATGTAGATCAAATGATCTGATGTGATATTGTGTGGTAATGTTATGTAGATCAAATGATCTGATGTGATATTGTGTGGTAATGTTATATAGATCAAATGATCTGATGTGATATTGTGTGGTAATGTTATGTAGATCAAATGATATGATGTGATATTGTGTGGTAATGTTATGTAGATCAAATGATCTGATGTGATATTGTGTGGTAATGTTATGTAGATCAAATGATCGTAGGTGATATTTTGTGGTAAGGTTATGCAGATGAAGTGAGATACGTGACTATAATTTGATTAAACAATTTCTATTCAGTTAGAAGAAGTTCTAACAAGGCGTCTAGTGGGTCAGCTTAAAAATTTCAATATGGGATACATTCGCAACCTTCGTCTCTCCATCAGACAGTTTGATGACGTCAATTTAAGTGTGTTTGGGCTAATTATCGTAAATGCAAAAATTTATATAAATAATTTGAAAGTAAGTGGATAAAATAACACACAATTCTCTACAAATGTTATTCCTTGGAGGATATGGGTAATGCGTATGTCTATTTGATGTCATATAAAACAAAATGCACAACCAAAAAAAAATTGAAACTGCTTTAGCCGCAGAACTCTGACAGAGAAGAAAGAGTTTATTGAAAATGAGAACGGCATACAATTTTTGCCCTGACTTCCTGCATGCGATGCACACATTTATGTCCACAGCTAATTAGGCTGTAAGAGCTCTTCAACATTGCGTCTATTACATTTTTGAACAAGGATTCATTGTTGTGGATGTCATCATCCATTACATCTAATCCATAATTAAATGTAATATCTTATCTGAAATGAAGTTATCATTTAGAAGTTATCATTAAATTAAAGCGATAAAAGATTAGCTTTCATTTTCATACAAACGAAACATCTTGGCAGCCATGAAAGGATGATTTATGATTATTCAGTTTACTCTTCGGATATTTATCACTAAACTATTACGGAAATATATCACACAATCTCAGGATCACATGAGTGCCCCCAAGACACTCAAAACTTGGGTGGGGGTGGGGAGGGGGGTAAATATAGTTGTATAATTGGGTCAGCATCCAGATTTTATGAAAAGTAGTCCATTGTGCATGAAACCATGATGACTGCTACAGTGAACCTGATTACAAAAGACTAAAGATTTATTTTACATGAATACTATAGTTTAACGATTTATTTTACACGAATACTAAAGACAAAACATTAGTGTTAATAAATAATGCAGGCTCTTATATTAGTAACGGAAAGACGTATCTTGACATGGAAAAATCAAACTAATGAATTGAAAATAGTCGAACTAATGACTTACTGACTTATCAAAGATTTACACTACTGACGTATCAAAGATGTACACTACTGACGTATCAAAGATTTACACTACTGACGTATCAAAAATTTACACTACTGACGTAGCAAAGATGTACACTACTGATGTATCAAAGATGTACACTACTGACGTATCAAAGATGTACACTACTGACGTATCAAAGATGTACACTACTGACGTATCAAAGATGTACACTACTGACGTATCAAAGATTTACACTACTGACGTATCAAAGATGTACACTACTGACGTATCAAAGATTTACACTACTGACGTATCAAAGATGTACACTACTGACGTATCAAAGTTGTACACTACTGACGTATCAAAGATGTACACTACTGACGTATCAAAGATGTACAATACTGACGTATCAAAGATTTACACTACTGACGTATCAAAGATTTACACTACTGACGTGTCAAAGATGTACACTACTGACGTGTCAAAGATGTACACTACTGACGTATCAAAGATGTACACTACTGACGTATCAAAGATGTACACTACTGACGTATCAAACATGCACACTACTGACGTATCAAATATTTACACTACTGACTTATCAAATATTTACACTACTGACGTATCAAATATTTACACTACTGACGCATCAAAGATGTACACTACTGACGTATCAAAGATGTACACTACTGACGTATCAAAGATGTACACTACTGACGTATCAAAGATGTACACTACTGATGTATCAAAGATGTACACTACTGACGTATCAAAGATGTACACTACTGACGTATCAAAGATGTACACTACTGACTTACCTTTCATGTACATCTTAATGGCCTCGTTCATGGGTACCGAGATGTGACACTTGGAGTCTGCGTACAGAGTCACCAGCCGGTACCCGGGCAAGATTTTCGATGACGTTACGTTGTCCGTCGCCAGTTTGATGGCTGGACTGACCCGCTCGATGTTGTAGAGAAACGTATCGCTCCGTGGCAGCAGCACGACCAGGTAGATCGGCGTCAGAAGACTCCTCTTGGAGGTCTGCGTCCTGGACGCCGCCGTCGACGGGGATGACGTGAACGACGGTGACCCCTGGAGTGACCTCACGGACGCCGCGGCTGTGGGAGACGACTGCGAGGCGTCCGAATAGCCCGATGACGTCATCATGACGTCGATGAGGTTGGCCAACCCCTTGCGGTGACGGGTCGAGCTGCGGAGCTTGTGGTGGTAGGGCCTGGTGGGGTACAGGGAGGACGCGGGCGATGATAACGATGATGATAATCCGTTTGACAACGAGGAGAGGATGACTAGAGAACACGTGACCAGAGCGATGAGAGCATGGGCCGCCATGTTGGTACCGACCATTTTCAACAGAGACTTCTGAAGACCTGGTTACACGGCAACCTTGTCATTTGAATGACAGTACAATGAAAAGGGGAAGTAAGCCTTGATATGATGGGACATCATGCTCCATAAGTTATCCACTAGAAAGGAATTCGATCTTTAAATCTGGGAATGAAAAAAGCCAAGATATGAACATATTTACCTAATTCTGCGGCATGACATTACCATGGAAAATATGTAAACTAACATACCATTTTAAATTATTAATAACACATATTGTTAACGATGAGGGCCTGACAGATTTCTGCGTCACAACACAAGAACACAGAAACTCCTTAGCTCACAACACAAGAACACAGAAACTCCTTAGCTCACAACACAAGAACACAGAAACTCCTTAGCTCACAACACAAGAACACAGAAACTCCTTAGCTCACAACACAAGAACACAGAAACTCCTTAGCTCACAACACAAGAACACAGAAACTCCTTAGCTCACAACACAAGAACACAGAAACTCCTTAGCTCACAACACAAGAACACAGAAACTCCTTAGCTCACAACACAAGAACACAGAAACTCCTTAGCTCACAACACAAGAACACAGAAACTCCTTAGCTCACAACACAAGAACACAGAAACTCCTTAGCTCACAACACAAGAACACAGAAACTCCTTAGCTCACAACACAAGAACACAGAAACTCCTTAGCTCACAACACAAGAACACAGAAACTCCTTAGCTCACAACACAAGAACACAGAAACTCCTTAGCTCACAACACAAGAACACAGAAACTCCTTAGTCTGGGATGGAAACAAGTTTCCAAACAGAACAGTTGAGACTACAACACTTGACACATTCGTTTCCATTGCCTCTAACCCGAAATGTTTCATGTACACATACGCTCATTCGGTGACCCTTGTGAGCAGCCTCTTTATAACCACAGAAATATTGTGGTCAACTTTATAACCACAGAAATATTGTGGTCAATTTTATAACCACAGAAATATTGTGGTCAATTTTATAACCACAGAAATATTGTGGTCAACTTTATAACCACAGAAATATTGTGGTCAACTTTAAAACCACAGAAATATTGTGGTCAACATTGGAGCCAAAATGATGAACACGTTGGTTGTAGACCATCGAGATAAAGAGGTAGAAAAATATGTTGGAATTTATTATACTTGTGCAAACAACAGTTAAATAAAGAGACATTTTAACCAAATATGTTTTGCTATTGTTGGTGGGTCATAATTATATCCTTTTAGATTCTGTAAGCTGTGCGACCCAGCTAGCAACGTCACGAAGGTGCTGTTCAGCCAGGCCCATGGGTTAGTCAATTTCATGTTGGAAAAAAACCAAAGGTGATGTAGAGAACACTATAAATATACGTCCAGAAATATTTCCCTTATAATCATGATTAACGCGCTGCAACATTCACGACACACATAGTGACAAAAGGGTTAACATGTATAAGGCATTGGTGGCCGATAATAGAAAATGAAGGTAATTGTCATGGGCTATAGGTGGTCGAGCGTATATTTAATGGGTAACAGTCACTGAGGGTTGTTTATGGGCTTATTGTGACTGAGGGTAAAATTCACCAGAGAATGGTGATTGAGGGTACAATGCATGTGTATCTGGTAATATGAGGGTAAATTTCATGGGTTATTGGTGAATGGGGGTATATTTCATGGGTTATTGGTGAATGGGGGTATATTGTATAGGATATAGGTGAATGGGGGGTATATTTCATGGGATATTGTTTAATGTTGTCACATAGTGAATATATATTATAATTTATTTAGGATCAGTAGAAATGGTGAATTATATACGCTACTAGTGTATTACCCGTCAAAAATGACGGAAGTTTTCAAATAAATATATTTCAGCTGAAATTAATTAATTTAAAAAAAGTACACATCAGAATTAAAAATAATGTAATACAGAACTTTCATTTATTTTAATTCAACAATTCCTTGATGATAACATTTTTTGTATATATTCTCATTTCCATATTCAACAATCTTATGCGGCGTTCGAAAAAAGTTATTTTTGGTGCAGTAATTTTTTTCAAGGCTTTTTTTTAGCGGTGCGCTTTCTAAAATCTTTTATTGCCTGATTACATAGCGATACGAACGAACGAACATACATAGCAAATTATACATATATTTATTGGTGAATAATGTTTTATTGAAGTGTTACTTCAGGGGTTGTTTATGTCAAATTTCCTTATGAGGTCAGATTGCAATGGTGAATGTTTGGACTTCTAAATCAATATAACCATTTTACGATGTCTATCATTTGAAAGTATTTGGTCACCGTGCACTCCGCCACCTTTCATTTCATTCCTACACACAAAAGCCAATCTCGGGGTCACATAAGCACGATTGAAGGTTCGCCTTCGCCAATGAAATGAGTAATTAAGCTCCATTTTCCCTCCGCCTGTTTATATCTCATACTCGTTCCCCGCACTAACTCATGGCCAGGCATTGACCCCTCGTAAAGTACAGTGCGTGTCTATTGGATGGGACATTTTTTATAAGCTGCTCTAACACGGGTTTGCATAGAGATAGATATCGTTCAATTTAACGGAAGTGGTTGATGAATGGGCGATAATATTGAAAGCAGGGTAGAAGGAATGAGTGATATGAAATGTTGGGGGATCAAAGGGGAATAAAAGGAGGCGTCTTGAAAAACTAGGGTATAAGTTAGGGGCCGTTCATAAAGTACGTCACG
This sequence comes from Ampullaceana balthica, assembly GCA_944989445.1. Lineage (NCBI taxonomy): Eukaryota > Metazoa > Mollusca > Gastropoda > Lymnaeidae > Ampullaceana > Ampullaceana balthica. Next base: position 1,807,789 of record CALYLW010000016.1, on the reverse strand, counting down.
CTCCAGAGGGGGGAGGGGGTGTAAGAAAGTGTGACAGTTTGTGACAAGGGGGAGGGGGGTCCGGCCATGTGTGACGTCCCTGTGTTTTATATTAAATTTTAATTATTTTGTTAATAAAAATTACATTTTTTTTCAAAGTGTGTCGTACTTTAGGGGGGGGGGTCCAAGATTTGTGACAGTTTGTGACAGGGGGAGGGGGGAGTTATAAATGGTCAAAAATAGCGTGACGTACTTTATGGACGGCCCCTTATACGGAGTATACGTTAATAATATTAACTGCCAGAATACTTTTAGAAATATTACTATTACTACTACTACTAAGTATAATAAATATTATCAAAAAAGTAATTTACTGAGAGATTTGTTAAAAGCTAATCACAAGAGCAAAAAAAATTTAATTCTATAATTGATTACAATATTATTCTTTAATCACAAAGAAGTGTGTTCCGTCCACCAACACTAAGCAAGCATTTTTTATATGGAATGACGCGAGTTATCTAACGTTCGACCGGCCTGATACAGCAAGGCATCTTTAGAGACCACGCTTGTGTGCAATCACTTGAATAATAACACAGCGTAAAGCAGGGCTATCGATCAGTTTACAAAGAATTAACCTCGATTAGTTAAAAATCTCAATCATTGACGTTTTTCTCTGAATCCTGATCGCCTGGCTCTCGGCTGCAATAATGAGAAGTTGTCCACGCTGGGGTTTAGCTTAGGCCAGTTGGGCTGGTTATGTAGAGCAGACTTCCTGGTTGTTTTGTGTGGACGAAAGACCAGCATGTTACGTAATGTAGGCTCACTGGCATGTTACATGAGGACACATGCAATAGCTTGTTGCGTTATCGTTAAAGGAAGAGTGGGTCTGATTAATTTATACACAAATTTTTATTAGAGTTATCGGTAACTTTTGTGTTGAAGCCTTGTTTTACTTTTATCTGTTGTCACATATCCCGTCTAAACTGTTGTCACATTTAGTTGTCAAGTCCAAATCTCTAATCATAAGAAACATTCTAATTGGTTATACCTTAAAGTTCACGAAATATTCATATCGCTGTAAATTAATCTGTGTAACACTTTTACCTCTAAATGTCTGGTAAACCGTCTAGTAACTTAACATATGTCTTAGTTCGATTTCTTTAAATTAATCGATGCAACATCTGGTTGATCAGTATATACTTTTATCTCTTTCAATTAATTCATCTAATTATTTTCCATTTAATTTTCGGTTAATTCATCTAGCAATTACGTCATATGCTGATTTTACCCATAATTTTTTTGTTAAAAACCGGTATAACCAAAATTTTCCCATCAACCAATAGTTTTTTTAACGTGCCCAAGGTATGTTATAGTATAGAATGTTGGTTAAAAAATGATGTTATGCTTTGCTTATTTGTTTTGCGTGGAAGTGGTACGTCCAGCGTTGTTGCCGCTTGTGACAAATCTTAACGCTTGTTACTGCGTAACTTTTACCTTCAGAATGCCCAGCTTTTGCCCTGTGTTCTGCCTAGCTTTTCCATCGTAACTGCCCAGCCTAGAGCCTCTGACTGCCTAGATTAGACCCTATGTATGCCTAGATTAGACCCTATGTATGCCTAGATTAGACCCTATGTATGCCTAGATTAGACCCTATGTATGCCTAGATTAGACCATATGTATGCCTAGATTAGACCCTATGTATGCCTAGATTAGACCCTATGTATGCCTAGATTAGACCCTATGTATGCCTAGATTATACCCTATGTATGCCTAGATTAGACCCTATGTATGCCTAGATTAGACCCTATATATGCCTAGATTAGACCCTATGTATGCATAGATTAGACCCTATGTATGCCTAGATTAGACCATATGTATGCCTAGATTAGACCCTATGTATGCCTAGATTAGACCCTATGCATGCCTAGATTAGACCATATGTATGCCTAGATTAGACCCTATGTATGCCTAGATTAGACCCTATGTATGCCTAGATTAGACCCTATGTATGCCTAGATTAGACCCTATGTATGCCTAGACAGCAAACTTTGTACAATCCACTCGGCCGTGTTGTCCACTTTCCTTGTTACCGATGTACTCTAGCAGTACAGGCTTCAGTTTGGAAGGGCATAGAAATAGTCACCCCAAAAATTACTACACGATTCCCTTCTCTTTTGTGGTGGTCACAGTGACGCAGGCGTCCATGGCTACATACTGGCCTTTATGATTACGTGTTGGAATAATCATAAGACAGTCGACTATTTTAAGGTTCAGTTTTTCTAGATGCTAACTAACGCAGTAATCTTGCAAAGGCGGTGGCAATGGTATTGAAACTTTTTAAAATTACGTTGCTGTATAAGTTTTAATCATTAGAATCGGCTACTATTGCAGGTCATTGCTCTATAGACCTCAATCATTAGTATATTATTGTAGATCATTGATCTATAGGTCTCAATCATTAATTACTTTTGTAGGTCAATGATCTATAGACCTCAATCATTAGTATATTATTGTAGATCAATGATCTATAGACCTCAATCATTAATATATTATTTTAGGTCATTGATCTATAGGTCTCAATCATTAGTATACTTTTGTAGGTCAATGATCTATAGACCTCAATCATTAGTATACTTTTGTAAGTCAATGATCTATAGACCTCAATCATTAGTATATTATTGTAGGTCATTGATCTATAGGTCTCAATCATTAGTATACTTTTGTAGGTCATTGCCCTAAAGGTTTTAATCATCAGTATACTATTGTAGGTCATTGTCTTTGCTGACTCTAAAACCAACTGGCTGATCTAATAAGTTACACTCAATACCTATAGATGATATTCTGGTTTAAATTTCTGTTGTATCAGAACCCATCTTTTTTTTTAAAAGCCAGGATACGAAAATACCAACAACAGTGAACAGAATCCATACTACTGATAAGCCGTGATATCCAAAGGATTATGATATTTCACCACGATGACCAGAAATAAGTGACGGGGTGCAGGGGGGGAGGCGGGGGCAGTCTGCGAATGAACAGTCGTCAGGAAGGAAGTCATTCACTGCCCACGCAGACCTGGGACAAATACAACAACGGCAATTTCCGGGGCGGGCCTTTGGGGGGGGGGAGGGAGCCAGTTAATTGTTGTTGTTTTCTTTTCTCTTTCTTTATGTGCATGTTTAGTTATTTGCGTCTTGGTCAATATTTCTGTTTTCGTATGTGCTCTACCACGTTTTGTTTTATTTTAAAATTATTTTAATTTTTTTTTAAATTATTATTATTATTTTATTCATTTATTTTTTTATTTATTTTTTTTGGTGGTGGGGGGGAATTAGTAGATTTGTTCAGTAGATTACTCTACATGAAAACACTTTCAGTCTTATCTTATCTTATCAATGGTGGGAGAGGGGAAAAGTCTGGTCACCGATCGCTTGACCGAGCTCAGCGTGACACGTAAAATGTAAACAAAAGCACGCCGGTACTTCGATGGGTCGCGTCAACGCGTGACTGAACAATCGTGTGAAATAAAAAGCAATAACAAACAGTGAATTTGAATTACATACGTTATATAAGGATAAACTAAAGATGCATAAATTTAATTACGCTACGTTCGATCGATCTGAAATTTTGATACGATCCATTTTTAGGTGACACGGGTTCGTGTGCCAAATTTCAGCTCGATGGTTTCACGGGAAGTGGGTCATTTTTTACTTTTGTTTTTCCGCCCGCCCAAGACAGAGAGAGATGACGACAGAACGACAGAGACAGACGGCCGTGAAGTTAATATAAGGGATTTAAGAAGTAATATCCACTATGAAAAACAACAAAGCTCTAGGAATAGACCTCATGTCTGCAGAATTGATAAAACGAAGGCGTAACAAACTACATAAACAAATACACAAACTTTTATCCATAATCTGACAGGAGGAAGTAATGCCAACCGAATGGTAAACTGCGTTCATAATCCCTATTCACAAAAAGGGATATAAGTTAACCTGCTCAAACTGTAGAGGAATATCATTTCTTAATGTAATGTACAGAATCCTCACAAAACTCATAGCAAGAAAACTTGAATGGTATAGTGAATTGAAACTAGAGGACTATCAATGTGGGTTCCGACAGAACAGATCAACGACAGATAATATTTTTACTATAAGATCTCTCCTGGAGAAATGCTATGAATATAACAACGACATACATCACCTATATGTCGACTACAAAACTGCATATGATAGCGTAAATAGGAATTACCTATACAACGCACTACAGGAACTTGGAGTCCCACACCAGCTCCAAAAGTATAGTCAAGGTACATGGAGATTACTCAAGGGAGTTCACAGTTGACCGCGGCCTCAGACAAGGAGACTCACTTTCATGTAAGCTATTCAACATCACACTAGAGAAAATCATTAGAAACATACGTATCAGTTCCAGCGGAACCATAACTAACCACTTCCAGAGAGGCATAACAGAACAAAGACCATCAAGAACCTTGTATAACCAACAACTACAGTACCTGGTATACGCAGACGATATGGCGCTGTTGGGTAGAAACCGTAATGACATAGTTAAAGCTTTCAAGTAACTTTAAAATGCCTTTGCCGGAGATGGTCCTGTTATAAACGAACCGAAAACAAAATATATGATTATGTCACGAAATACCCATGCTGATAATAACATCACTATAAACAATCACAACTTTTAGAGAATTGCTGCATTCAAGTATCTAGGGCCAACTATAAACAAACACAATGAGATAATTTCGGAGGTGAAAGAAAGGTTAACAGCAGGGAAACGCTCCTATTTCAGCTTACAAAAACTTCTAAGAAGCAAAAACATCTCAAGGGGAACAAAGAAATTTTTATTCACCACGATTATAAGGCCGGTAGTAACGTACGCTAGTGAGACTTGGACCCTGACCAGAAAGGCAGAGAACCTACTCAGCACTTGGGAGAGGAAAATCCTCCGGAAAGTATATGGCCCTGTGATAGAAAATAATATCTGGAGAATTCGTACAAACCAAGAGCTATACCATCTGTACAAAGACCCTCCCATCGTCACAAGTATTAAAAAGTGAAGACTACGCTGGGCAGGACGTGTTGAAAGGATGCCAGAATGTAGAGCACCAAAAATTAATACAGGCAGAAACCAGGGGGCAGACGACTCACTGGTCACCCAAGACTGAGGTAGATCGATGATGTGGAAACGGACCTACAACAGCTGGGGGTTCGGGCATGGAGAAGGAAATCCATCGATCGATCCGAATGGAAGGATGTGGTGGAGCAGGCCAGGGCCCTACATGGGCTGTAGCGCCACTGATGATGATGATGATGAATGTTCATAATAATAGTCATCATAATACTAGAATTGACTGCTATTGCTTTAAAAACAAATTTTATGGGTATTGAAAAATTAATAGTTCATTTATTTAATGGTAAAAAGTTTTATTTTCATTAAAAATATTGATGTTCTGTTTCTCACACTAAAACATTTTATAATATTTAAAAACTTAAATTGACATTGTTTAAGTACGTATAGTACGTATATTTAATGGTACATTTCCATTTTAAAATAAACATTTCTGTAGAAAAATGCTTTTTTTTTGATCTTCGAAAAAAAAATACTTTTAACGAATGATATTTCTTGAAATTAATTGGGGTTTTGTTTGTTAGTATTTCAGATTCTTATTTTTGTATTAATTGCTAGACCTGTGATTCTCAAAAACTACATCTCTCCAAGTAGCTTTGTTTTGGCAAATATATAATGTAGTCAACAATAACAAATATGATATAACTAAGATCGAATGTTATATAATAAGTTCGTCTTGCGAGTCTGAAAATCCATTAAAAAAACAAAGATTTCTGAACAGTCGAGCATTGGAAAGGGTTTTAAAAGTACGGCATTACAGATGATAAGTTAAATCGACATGGTGGCTACAATGTACAGACATTTTATAATATTGGTCATTTAATATACTTGATATTCTCTTTCTGAGAGAAAAAAATGCAAGTGTCCATTAATCCACTCTTTATCTCTTAATGTTTCAACCCTGATGAGAACGGGGCCCCTGGCTATTTGGCCTTCATGAAATCTCCTTACCAATAACCAATGAATCGGCGCGGATTGGAAGGTTTACTCTCGCCCCCTCCCCCACCCTCCACCGACCGGTCCTGCTAATAGCTGACCACAGCTCCCCTCCTGGCCGACACTTTGTCTATAATCATCTCTGATGGACGCGCAGACCCTACGGGCTGTGGCTTCATTAATAATTAAGTGAGGAAAGAATTATTCCAGTTGTTGTTTTTTTTCAAAGATTCATTGGGCCTCCGGGTGTGTAGAAGGGAAGAGTTCAAGAAATGAAGTTCAATAACCAAGGTATACAACCCTCGCAGTGTCCGTGTCAGTTTTTCTGACTCACGCAATTTGTGGGCATATAAAAAATATTTGATAATGTGCTGAGGTTCACAAGCCCAAATGCTTTCTCCAAACGATAGATTAAATTATAAATGGTGTAAACTATTCCATACTTTAAATTTGAATGGAGATGATAATTTTAAAAAAAATTATTTTTTGTTGATCCGTCACGCGTTGTAACGATCTCAGAATAAGGACAATTAAAAGAAGCAAATGAAAGTTAATTTTAAAAATGTTAATAGATGCTTCAACAGAGTATTCTCAACAACTTCCATAAGCTTCATGGCGATCATATGAATAAAACGTCATTTATAAAACTTGTATAAGAATTTTTTAAACGTAAAAAAACAAGTTTTTGACTATAATTCCTTTATGTACGAGAAGTAACTAAAAGAATGTTCATTATAATACGCAGCGCAAGACCATCTAAAAATACAAAATTGTATTTGTGTCGTAAAACATGTTTAATATAATGCGCACCGATCAGTAGCGCGCTGGACTATCGATCCGAGGCAGATCTCGAGTCGCGGGTTCGAGCCCAGGTACTGGCAAGGCCCCTGGGGCATTGTGCTGGCCACACATTCCCCTGCTCGTTAGTGGTCGCTAAAAACTTGTGAACGCTACATCACTTGCCCCATAGTCCGTCATGGACTGGAAAGGGGGTCATTTACACTCTTTTTCAAAAAATATCATGATACATAGAAATAAATAAAATAATCTAAAACATCAATAATTTAATTACAGTACAAGCGATCGATCTGAAAATTTGAAACATTGTTTTTATCATCGGCCCCAAACTGCCTGCAAAATTTCACCTCGCTAGCTTACGAGGAAGTGGGATAAAAATCGATCCAAAGTTTTGGCGACAAGCAAACAAGGGCGCAAGCAAGCAACCAAACACCACGAGTTAATATAAAGGATTTAAAATTTAAAAAGCGTTAAAAAAACAAGTTTTTCACTATAAATCCTTTATGTACTAGACGCAACTATAAGAATGTTCATTATAATACGTAGCGCAAGACCATCCAAAAATACAAAATTGCAGTTGTGTCGTAAAACATATTTAATATAATGCGCACCGATCAGGAATATTTTTATAAAAAGTGTAGTCAATAAAATACGCACCTTATTGCACGACAGAAAGGTTGTTCAATAGAATGCGCACCCTTACACTCTATCTCAAAAAATAACATGATACATAGGAATTAATAAAAATAATATAAAAATCAATAATTCAATTACGGTACATGTGATCGATCTGAAATTTTGATTCTTTGTTTTTATCATCGATACGAAACTGCCTGCAGAATTTTAGCTCGCTAGCTTACGAGGAAGTGGGTTAAAAATTGATCAAAAGTTTTGGCGACAAGCAAGCAATCAAGGGTTCAAACAAACAGCCAGACACCACGAGTTAATATAAAGGATTTAAAAAACGACTTTAAGGGGCCCCTGGGCCCAAGCGGTGCAGGGTATAAAGTTGCAAAAACTAGTAGAGTTGAACCTGGATCCTGATAGATATGTGCGTCAAAATTTGTTAGGATCTTTCAAATTCTAGTGAGAAATAAATTCTTAAACGTTTATGAAAAGTAACGAACATTACGAGTTTAATGAAGTACATTATTTTAAAATGGGTCATCAAGGTTGTAATGAACACAGTTTGATCAAGATTCATTCATTTAACCAATAGCCAACGTTAAAAATAATTTATAAAGAGCTGCTATATGAAAAAAGACATTTTGGGCACCCGCCGTCAGTGAGTTGTAGTTTTAAAAACAAAATTGCCAGTTACCTTTATGACAGTATAATCAAACACTTTTTGGGCAATCGGATGAGTAGTGTAATAGTGCATAAAGAACAAAGAGACATGTTCATTTTCATATAGATAGACTAGATTAAATCAGCTCCTATATTACATTGAATCTTTGCCGTTTCAATTGATAAATGTGTCTTCTATATTGAAACATCTCATTAATATGAGCTTTAAAAAGTTGGTAAATAAAAAAATAAAAAAATGAGTGAAGATTGTTTCACAAAGACATAGATTTAAAGACTTCTTTAGTTAGCTTCAACACAAAAACACATACATAATACTTGGATTGAACTAATTTCCAATAAATTTTATGTATTAATATATATATTTGTAATTAAATAAATCTGGTACAAACTTCACTACGCAATCTAAACCCCATAATTATTTTTTTTTAATTTCAATCTTATTGTCATTTAAAGCGGGGATTTTTTCTAGTATACCCACTTTTAAGCTACGTTTACGAAACTGCTACTATAATCTTTGATCAGAATGCTGCTATAGTACGACTATATTACGATTATGTCAGAATGCTGCTATTGTACGACTATATTACGATTATGTCAGAATGCTGCTATTGTACGACTATATTACGATTATGTCAGAATGCTGCTATTGTACGACTATATTACGATTATGTCAAAATGCTGCTATTGTATGTGTATATTACGATTATGTCACAAAAATGAATTTCAACAATCAACCAGTAGTGTTAAACTTACAAAATAGTGGATTTCGAAAGATAAGCATTTGTTTAACCGTACTAATCAGTTGATTAACAAATAAATATCAGAATCTCCATGAGCCAAGTTGTTGTATTCCCCCAAGCTGATGGTCGCAGAGAGGCGGACATCGCTGCTAGGCCCTGATGTGGAGGAGAAGGGGGAGCAAGCAGAGTAAAACAATTATGACAGGTTTTTTTTAAGGGAGGAGGGAATGCGCGGGAAGCTCATACAAATTTCATGGGTCACGTGATTATTTGTGTAGCCAATGATTATCTAAATCATTCAATCGTGAATCTTATCAGCCTAATTTAGTTGTATTTATTTTATTTTATTTTTAGAACCGATGACAATTTTTGGGTAAGATGGCCATTGAACTCTTTGTTATCTCAATTCGTCTGCATGTTTTTTGTACAGAAGATTCAAATCTATAAGCATGTGGGTCACGTGATACTAGAACATTTCCACTTTAAATATGGAACACGCAATTTATATGATTTTTAGTGAAAAAAGAAGCATACATATCTTCAAACTTTACTTTCAAAATTAATTTTATGTGAAGCACTGTGAGTCCAGCTACTTACTCTGGTACAGAGCTAAAGAAATTATCAAATTATTATTATTATTATTATTATTATACGCATTTTTATAAGACATGAAGATGATTGGATGAAACGGAGATTGCTGTCATCACAATGTTGTGACGTGTTATAATGCTCGTACATAAGAACTGTGAATGACTATTCATGAGGATGGTCTCAACAGATCGGATTATAGATGAATACTCAGCACAAGCTTTGTTCCAGAATGTTACTTTCATCCACAATGGCAGCGATGAAATGTGTTGAGGCGAGCTACCATGTTAGTGAAACCACAATAAAATAACTAGATTGTATCCCGTGAGGCAATAGTCCCAAGTCTATAGGAGACACGCTATGATGTCTGGAAGGCCGTCCTGAGTCTAAGGAAACAACAGTAGAGGCATCAACCGTGAAATGAGAAAGTCAAAACTTTACGTCTGCTCATTTGCCAGAACAGATCTGGGGAAATAAGGGTTGAGCGAGGGGTACAGGAAGGTCACAGTAAATCTCCATGGAAATATGACTCTTGAACTACGCATGTCATAATCACCTTCGGTTCTGGTCACAGTGACATGGCTTTAAAAATATAGGTCTGGCTGTGCGGGTTTTACGTATGAGCTACGCAAGCTATAGCTTAGGAACCTCACATTTTGGGCGCCATAAATTTGTCCGATTGAGCAATTGTCTTTTTGGCGCTGCCATAGAATATCTGGACTTCATAGGACCAAATATTTCAAATAGCTTAGGGCTTAGAGCCTTATCAAGTCTAAATCAGGCACCGAGGAATGGACTAGTTGTTATTTTTTAATTAAGAAAAAAACAATTGAGAAATCACTTACAAAAACTGTTAAGTCACTTTTTAGAGTTTTTGAGAAAAAGGCATTAATGTTTGAGTGACTTAGCAGATTTTATAAGTGTTTCATATTTTAACAATAACATACAGCATATTTATTATGTTTTAAATGATAAAAACAAAAGAATAATGCAGGGTTTAACTATTAAAGCAATACATTTGAGTAATTCATTCTCCCACCAAAATCGACTTAGTAGGTTTTGCTAGATTTTTTAAATCCCTTATATTAACTTCACCACCGTCTCTGTCTTGGTCGGGCAGGCGGAAAAACAAAAGTCAAAAATGACCCATTTCCCGTGCTGCTATCGAGCTGAAATTTTGCAAATAGTCTCGTGTCCCCTAACAATGCATCGTATCAAAATTTCAGATCGATCGAACGTACCGTAATTAAATTAAATCATTTTTAGTTTATCTATATAAAACTATATGTAGCAATCGCTATTGTTGAAATTTTAAGGGGTTGTTTAATTAAATCCCTTATATTAACTTCACCGGCGTCTCTCTCTGTCGTTCGTCGTCGGGCGGAAAAACAAAAGTAAAAAAGTACCCACTTACCGTGATGCCATCGAGCTGAAATTCGACACATAGGCTCGTGTCACCTAACAATGCATCGTAACAAAATTTCAGATCGATCGAACGTGCAGTTATTAAATTAATGCATTTTTAGTTTATCTATATAAACTATATGTAGCGGTCGCTATTGTTTACATTTTACAGGTCACTTTACTTCACGCCAGCCATCGGTAAACACATCTCGTGTTTTAACCAGGTGGTTTACACCAGGAGTTGAGTTAACGCGTTGATACCACCCGTCCATTTCCACAACCCCTCCTCCCTTCCCCCAGTTTTAAAGCCAGGGGAGATAATTTCGGTTTCAGTCTGAAAATGTTTGTCGCGTTTGAACATAATCAATACTTTTAGTTATGTCTCATATATAAGGGATTTATAGTCAAAAACTTTGTTTTTAAATCCCTTATATTAACTTCACCGCCGTCTCTCTCTCTGTGTACTTCGTCGTCGGGCGGGCGGAAAAACAAAAGTAAAAAATGACCCACTTCCCGTGAAGGCATCAAGCGAATATTTGGCACACAGATCCGTGTCACCTAACAATGCATCGTATCAAAATTTCAGATCGATCGAACTTACCGTAATTAAGGTAATGCATTTTTAGTTTATCTATATAAAACTATATGTAGATGTCGCTATTGTTTACATTTTACGGTTCACTTGACTTCACGCCAGCCATCGGTAAACACATCTCGTGTTTTAACCAGGTGTACCGGTGTGCTTTTGTTTACATTTTACGTGTCACGCTGAGCTCGGTCCAGCGATCGGTGACCACACATCAATGTCCCCCGTAAACTCAAGCAGTAATCATACACCGACCAACAACACATCAATGTCCCCCAGTAAACTCAAGCAGTAATCATACACCAACCAACAACACATCAATGTCCCCCAGTAAACTCAAGCAGTGATCATACACCAACCAACAACACATCAATGTCCCCCATAAACTCAAGCAGTGATCATAGACCGACTAAAGAGATGATTGATTAACGCCGGACAGAATCGGAAAGTTCAATGAAACTTGCATTCCTCGGGGCCAGAACAAACTGATGAAGTGACGTCACAGCCCAGCGTCACTAGCGATCAGTTCGATGATGTTTTATTCAAATCAGACAAAAATAGTGTATATGTTTCATTCAAGACGGACAAAAATAGTTTTCATGTTTCATTCAAGTAATTCAAAAATAGTTTGCATGTTTCATTCAAGTAATTCAAAAATAGTTTGCATGTTTCATTCAAATCAGACAAAAATAGTTTGCATGTTTCATTCAAGACAGACAAAAAATATTTCACTTGTTTCATTTAATTTAAGCCAACAAACTAGCATGAGTCAGAAACGACTATTGTTTTTCTTAAGTGACATTTAGGTTAAAGATTATGAATTTGTATGTAAAGGTACCAAGAAGGTTAAATATATCTGTGTGTAAATCTTGTGAGTGTGTAACTTTTATTAATGTGTAAATCTTGTTGTAACACTTTAAGTCCAATTATTCACATTATTCTCTACTAGCCGTAAGATACAGAGGCGAAGCAAAGTGGGGGCTGGGTACATATGTCTTGGGACGCCGAGTTACAGAAGCACGACAATGAGGATTACGAAATCAATATACATAATTTCCGTTGTCTGTATGTATTTATGTATGGCGCTGCGATCGATTTTGTATAAAAATATTATATTACGTCATTGTTTAAGGCTTACATTTTAATTTTTGAAAAGGGAACGATGTAAAAATAGGATTTGAGGATTTATAATTATTATGAAACTAGACGCCCCATGGCGTAGCATACGCCGCAGACTTGCTCATGGAGAGTGCAAAGAAAGTGGAGAAAGAACGGACACAAACTACAGCACGAAGAAATCAAAACAACGCGAGTGAACGTCGGTTAATAAACGGGAGGCGGGTAACAACAACCTCGGTGTGCATGTCTTTACGTTTACTCGCTATTTTTTATTTAATTAGTGCTGTTTTTTTTTGTGTCTGTACTCTCACCCCCCCCCCAAACGTTCTTTGCACTGTCTTTGATGAGCAAGTCTGCGGCGTATGCTACGCCGCGGGTCTCTCCAGAGTTCCTTCTTTTCATTCACTCACAGTCGTTTGCCCAAACCCACCCCATTTTGACAACTGTGTCTTTCAGGAAGTCTTCACCCGTCACAAAATCATTAGTGGCGTATGCTACGCCTCGGGTCAGCTAGTTAAATAATAATCATGAACTAAGGTAATAACTTATAGGTAAGGGGTGAGCGCCAATTTTAAAGTTTGTACCTGAGTGAAAAATATCCTAGCTGAGCTTCTGAATAGAAATGCCTTATATAAACATCGACGGTCTGTTACATCATTTGGCTGTAACAAGGTCCAAACTTGTGTTTATTGATCGTCGAACATTGACATTCTATGGTGAACACGCCTACACTTGACATCAGACGTTTGTCAACATGTCAACAAACATTATCAAGGTTAGGATCTAAACTTTAAAAACATATTCTCTTATAACATTCAAATATTGCTGTGTCCGAAATGTTGGCCATCTAGCACTCTAAGGCCTGAGGAGTTCTGAGTTGAGATACAGTTCAACCATCTGATCGAACGTTCCTATAAATAAATATAAATACATCGCCGGCTTCCGTTAATGGTAAATAATGATAGGGAAATTTGGAGTAAATTTTCACTGCACTTTTTGATAATTTTATTTTAAAATTATTTTACAGAACAGATAAATATTACACCAAGCCTCCTACTACGTGGAGAAAGTTTAACCTAATAGCTAACATTATGTTTAACATTAAACCTAATAGCTAACATTATGTTTAACATTAAACCTAATAGCTAACATTATGTTTAACATTAAACCTAATAGCTAACATTATGTTTAACATTAAACCTAATAGCTAACATTATGTTTAACATTAAACCTAATAGCTAACATTATGTTTAACATTAAACCTAATAGCTAACATTATGTTTAACATTAAACCTAATAGCTATCATTATGTTTAACATTAAACCTAATAGCTAACATTATGTTTAACATTAAACCTAATAGCTAACATTATGTTTAACATTAAACCTAATAGCTAACATTATGTTTAACATTAAACCTAATAGCTAACATTATCTTTAACATTAAACCTAATAGCTAACATTATGTTTAACATTAAACCTAATAGCTAATACTATGTTCAACAGCCAAGCAGATTCTCAACGACTTATCGATTTGATTGGGTCCAACAAGAAGTTCAGAGCTGCCTCAAGTTCAACCACATATTGATATGGTTTTGCTCATACAAAACATCTTGAAATTATTGACTGTGGCTCTTCAACACGACAAGTCAAGGACGTCATATAATAGGAGTTTATTATTATTTAAAGTTGGCTCTAAGTTAACAATTTATGGGACATTTTATACCAGTCGATTTAGTATGTTTTGTTGGCAGGTTAGTGTTTATTTAGCTTACATGCTGTTTGCATTTAACAAGATTTATGAACTGGTTCTTATTTAGTAGGATTTATTTACTGGTATATATTTCCAAAGAATAGTTTCAGTGAAATTGTAATTTTTAATTTTTATTTTTTTTATTTTTGGTGGGAGTTTTCTATTGACGTCAATTAGTTATATGTAATATCACTTCCTTTATTATTTTACTAGTGTAACACCCGTCAAAAATGACGGAAATTTTCAAAATAAATACACATTAAAAAAAACACATTTATACAGAACTTTCACTTATTTTATTTATTTTTATTTGATTCATCTATTATCATATTGGACAATTTTATGCGGAACGTTCGAAAAGTGTTATTTTTGGTGCAGCATTATAAAACAAAATCTATCGCAGCGCCACCAAACAGCATTACAAATTTCGCAGCGCCACATAACAGCATTATAATTACATCCATACATACAGACAACGGGAATTATGTATGTTGATATGCACTGGGACGTCTTCCATTGGTTTGTATGTATTAGTACTTCTACTTATATGTACTAGTATGTATTCTCCTGTTTAAATATGTAAGGTAATGATGTATTAGTTGATTGTACTTTGACTTTCTATTTATCCTATGAATTCTTCTATTAGTTTATAAGTATTGCCAATATTGGGAATTATTTTTTGTATATGTACCAGGCATTTTCTATTTAATTATATGACAAAGGAACGTTTCTATTATTGTATATATACACTTGGAGACTTCTGGTTTATATGCACTAGGACTTGGTCTTGACCTTAAGCTTTTAAAGCAGTTTAAACTTCCAATTGAGAAGATGGATAACTGCAACATAAAACTCCCTGGAGTACTAATTGGCCTCCCTTAGTTTCCCCATGTGTCGTGCGTGTTGACTCGGGGTGAAGAAATCAAATGTCTCAGATTAATCCACTTCTCACCCCCTCACATCACACCCCCTCACACCACACATCACACCCCCTCACACCACACAATAACACCCACAAAACAAACTATTACACACCACGTACACAATAGCAGCACACAGTAACAACAAAAAATAACACGCCCACACCACACAATATAATAACACTACCTTACCACACAGTACACAACCTCACCACAGAGTAACACCATCAAACTTAACAGTAACACAACTTCCCATGTGCACCCGCAGGAGGGGGGAGAAGGGGGGTCCTTGCCCCCCCCCAGGATTTATGGATTTTTAAAATAAAAATGGACAAAAATAGACTAAAAATGTATTAAAGTAAAGAGAAAATAAAGAGAAAAGTAACTAAGCTGATGCTGATCTCGTTTTACTGTGTAATTATTTTTATATTTTCTATATTGTAGAGAATTAGGGTGGTTAAAGGGTCTTTAGATCAAAGATTCCTGTTTCTGGTAGGACTGGTAGTTTGGTCAGGACTGACCAAGATGTGTGAAATGCCCCATGCGGTAGCTTGGATAGATGAATAGACCGAACCGCGCCCAGATGCTCAGAGGTGCTAAATGTAGACTCTGTTATGTAAAGGTCAGCCGTGCGAAGCACTGACCAGGGGCAATGATTGCGATTGTCCAAACCAGACCAGGGGCTAACATCAAAGAGACCAGAGCGGGTCATGGTACCCCACCCCCGTCTTAATCTGGGGGGTGGTGGTACAAAATGATTCAATCATCATGATTGACATATTAAATACTGACGTACTGTAGACCGGGGACTAGACAAAGGCGGGGACCTCCAGACCGAGGGAGTTGGTTATAGGACGTGACCAATAACGGACGGAGTTGTTTGCAAACGGTGGTAGTAAGGACCATAAATAAACTGTATTATAACTGTATATATGCTCAATCTCAAATACTTTAAAAGCCTCGTTCTGAAATGTTGATCTTTACAATGCCTGGTTTCTAGCTACCCCATAACAGTGGCCCATCCTTGTATAGTCTCGGTTCACAGCGTGATCACTTGAGCCCTATGGCGGATTTAGGGGAGGGGGCTGAACTGGCTAAAGCCAGGGGCCCCGTGCAGTCTTAATTCGCCCCTGCTTGACCCCTCCAGCACGGATTCATCCCCTCACTGTCAACACTTCAAGAAATGTCATACTTACAATACCTCCTAATTATAAATTATAGATAATAGAAAGTAGTTAAAAAAGAAATTGCAAAGATAGAAAATAAAAGAAAAAGAAAAATTAAAAAATTTAAAGAATTTTTAAAAAGAAAAAAAAGAAGGCTCCAACCGAAATTCGATCCACTACCTGTTATTTTGAGATTTAAAAAAAACAGCCGACAACCATTGGACCACAGAAGCATATGAGATAATGAAGTTTTATAAAAATCTTATATCAGAAGCTTATAAGTGTCGGGGTAATATGATTCTGACACTTCACATAAGTAAAGGGTGTACGTGTATATTTTATCACAATATTAATAAAGGACAAGTAGTACTGATCTGTATAGAGTTTTAATTAATGGTCACGTGACTGGTAAAAAATCTGCGTATAGCGCTAAGAATTATGGGGTAAAAATCACTTCGAAAATTTTTCCCCCACCCTAGAAAATTTGCTGCGGGCGCCCATGCCACCACTCCACACTTTAACACCACCACACAATACAGTAACACCACAATATAGTACAACAACACAAACACCCCCCACCCCACACATCACACAAACACCCCCCACATCACACAAACACCCCCACACATCACACAAACACCCCCACACATCACACAAACACCCCCACACATCACACAAACACTACCACACATCACACAAACACCCCCACACATCACATAAACACCCCTACACATCACACAAACACCCCCACACATCACACACACACACACCCACACATCACACACACACACTACCACACATCACACAAACACCACCACACAATAAAACAAACACCACCACACATCACACAAACACCCCCACACATCACACAAACACCATCACACAAACACCCCCACACATTACACAAACACCACCACACATCACACAAACACCCCCACACCACGCAATAACACAAACACCTCTGCACAACACAAAACTTATGGCACTTTGCTTATAAAAAATCCCATAAGATAAAACACATTTTGTGTAAAATTAATTTTTGAAGAAATGAAAGATAATAACATTCATATGCCGCCTCGTTTCTGAGGATTTTTCAAATAATATTTAATTTTATGGCGTTAGGAAATTTGTGTTCAATACCAGGATGTAGGACTTATTAATCAGTTTCTCTTAAAGTCTAATGGCTAAGTATGAGTTAAATATTAAACTAGTTTCTCTTAAAGTCTAATGGCTAAATATGAGTTACATATTAAACTGTTTTCATTCTTACCAATGTCCATTATACTCCAGATTTCAATTTTAACAAATGCTTAATAAATCAAATAGTTTATTATAATACCAATATGTTTTCTGTTTCATATGAAAGAAGGTAAATTTTCTTCTAAGATACCAGAACTGTCTTTGGTGCGTAATATATTCTGTTTATTTATGTAAACAATCTCAACATACATATTTTTAAATAATTCCGAAATGTAGAATAATGTAAGAATTTGCAAAAATACTGTACTTTTGAAGTGCCTTGTGTACCTTCTTTGAGAATTCATTTGTGAACATTGTAATGCTTCAAAGAACTTAGTAGAGTGCTTGCTTTTATATTTCTATCTTTACAGTTTGTCCGATAGCCCCAGATAATCAAATGTTACATATATTGATCCGATGAATAAAATCAAGTTCATGTATCTCGTGCAGGTATTTCAATACGTCATGTTTGTTGATGTCTTTGGTGGACATTGGTCAGCGCTTCAATTTAGTAAGTTTCTTGATGAGATTGTCAGTACGTTAGATGGTGGTCATTTGTTTAAACGGAATTCCGAGTATACGGTCAGTGGTTAGTCATTAGGAAAATTGTCAAGAATTTCTTGCTAGTGGTCAGTGGTCTGGTCAAGAAGTCCGAGTACTTGAACGGACAGAAAGGTTCATGTCCATTCCTCTGATTTAGTTAATTTGTACTCCGATCTTTTAGGCTATTAGCCAACACTCCAAAAAGCCTGGCAACTTGGCTACTTGTAATTATAGGTAATTAAGGGAGAAGAGTCTGTAGGGATTTCTCAGAAGCTTAGTTTTCTGCCCTTTGCTTATAAGTTAAAGAAGGAGACAAAAAAAAATCTCGTTTCAAAAATTGTAGAAGTAATTATAGATGTAAACATTTCTACGTGGTTCAAGGTATTTTCTCATATCCGGATATATATCGTTGTCATTACTAAGATTATTATGAAAGTTTCGAGAGATAATATTGTCGGTGTCATATTGACTTTATTTGAATCACCTTTAATACTGCACCAATATTTATGTTTTTATTTATTTTGCAAATTTTATAACATTTATATGACGAAAGGAGTAGTATTTCGACATTATTTAGCCGATAATTGAATCGATGATTCTAAAAATATATCTAAACTCTTCATCGATGGGTTCCAAAATATCTGAAGCGAAAATGAAATAAACTTCATGGCAGCGATTGTGGAAATGTCTAGTCGTATCTCCCTTTTGAGTCTATAGAGTATGCAATGTTGCGCCGATTATTATCAGGGTATAATTGTACAATTTTAAATTACAAATAATTCCAAAGTACAACTAGGAGTGTTTGCGTCATTAAGTGTGTGGCAATATACAACGTTATTTAACAAATTTACAACAAAACAATAACAAAATAATATTTATTGATCTTTTTCCCAATGTTCTTGAACATTAAAAATAATTTCGAGAAGAGTTTATCTAAAAGTAACAGTAACAGTAACAGCCTTTGAGTCCTCATTAGTCGGCTAATAATTTTCATATTGTGATTTTTAATTGCGAGCTTTTCACTTAAACTCAGTATCCTTAAAGTCCTAGCTGTAAGCAAGTCGTTTGCTAGTTTAATAAGAGAATACGCTAAAATGTATGTAAGGATGTAGAAAATCAAAACTGTGAAGAGCGGTCTGTGGACTGACCGCAAAGATCTGGCTGCTTCACCGACCGGTCAAACTATCTGAATAGCCGTGGGGTGACCACTGTCGTGTCAAGCAGTAGTTTAATTGAGTCTGTATTCAAGGCTAGTTATTGTGTTGTTATTGATAGTGTATTGCGTTGTTGTCTTCATCACGAATTTGGTTGTATCTCTTCTAAATCTAAGCCGTGGAGAATCAAGGCGCAAGACTACGTTCACGGTATTTGAATACTTGCTACAAATCTTTAACAACTTTAAGTTTGTCTGAAGACCAACTCCCCTTCTAAGCAGACGAGACATGAATATTGAAAGCGCTAGATTCGCTGTCGACTGAACAATTCAGATTCGCCTGTACCATCTACATATTTGCATCGATTATACCGCATAGACTTGCAGAAAGACAAATTCATGTCAGCTATACGCCCTATAGCCTATAGTCTTCTTCATACCATTCCCTATTTAACAACCTAGATTCACTTACATATAATCAGAGTCCCCTAAATGTCTGCCCTTATTAGACTACTTAGATTCTCCTCTATACCTGCCCCTATCAAACAAAATAGATTCCCCTAAATGTCTGCCCCTATTAAACAGCCTAGATTCACCTACATATCTGCTTCTATTAAAAAGCCTTCGCTACCTACATTCTGCTACTAATATTACTCGATTCAACAATTTTAAATAGGCCTAGAGTCATGCTCTTTGAAATTGTTGACCTCTTCCTTCAAGTATCTTCGGCGCATTAATCAATATCAAGTAGATGATTATATTGACCAGCTGAAGACTTATTTTAACGACTGTCAACTCAATACTTCAAAATACAATAATAAAAAATAACCACAGGATTTTTTTTCGTTTTTGTCGTTACTTTTTACTTGGCATTGAACAGTTACTCTCAGCTACCCACCGCCACGACAATTACTCTGATTTAATTTTTGTCGTGCAAACAGGTCACCAATAAATGTTTAAATATTTAAGAAAAAACTGTTTTAACATTCATTTTTTTAAAGAAACAAGTTCATACGGGTAAAATTATTTTGTAAATTACGTTTCAAAAGGTTTGCCGTCAAAATTATTTTCATGTCTGTCACCTCAGAGCCTTTCATCCAGAAATATTGGACAGTCTCAGTGCTGGCGGGACAACTCGTCTGAAGGGACATCACCTCGTGGCGATCAATATGACGTCAGATAGTATCTTAACATGTGAATAATACACGGGGGACAACTACCTCACGTTTCTCTTGTTTCCGAAGGTGATGTTTAAAAATGTCCTCCTTATTTTTCTTACGATTTTTTCTTAGTTCATTCACGTCTAATGAAGGTAAAATTTCATGAGGGAAAGTTTGGGACAAGAGTGTCGGGACATAACATCTTGGTGTTGTCAAATAGTGTAGGGGCTACAGACAAATCAAAACTGATGTATTTCAAGCTATTGACTTGCAATTATGTTGCTATTGTAAACACGTGCCGTAAGGTAAGTCACACTCTTTGTATGTTGTATGTTGTATGTTGTATGTTGTATGTTGTATCCGTCAAATCTTGTAAAGTAAAATGAATTAACTTATGATGGTTCCAGAGACCTCCAAATTTTACCACAGATGACAATGCATTGTATCAAAATTTCAGATCGATCGAATGTACCGTAATTAAATTAATGCATTTTTAGTTTATCTCTATATAGCATCTGTATCCGTCTGCTATTGTTTAAATCCACGTGCGTGTCACCGGAGTTCACCGCGCAAAAGCGTGTGTTTAAAAATCTTTTTATTAATATATATTTCTTAAACATTGTTTTTAAATTATGATGAAATGTTAATGAACTCGTGCTAATAATATGAGAGCATTTTAAGTTCTTTTTAAAAAAAACTTAATAAAAGTATTCGGAAGCACTTTTACAACAACAAAAAATTGGGAGAAAAAATATGCTAAAGTAAGTTCACAGCCAGGCCCCTTCAGCCCCAAACTTACAACGCCAAGGAGAGAGAGAGAGAGAGATTGACCATAATAATATTCTGCTTATATTGGCTGCTGTCAGTGCTCAGAGTTTGCTCATATATCTGTGAAGATGGTATGTCGTTGAATTTCTCATCGGAGCTTCAGTGACTGATATTAGTAGGTCGCCAACTGTCCTTGGCAGGAACACGCAGCCCCTGTGTTGTGTTCTTATGTTTATTACTCTGTACTGCCTACCGTGGCCTCGTCATTTTCATGGAAGATGAGCGGTGAGTTTTCCTCCTGTGCCAGAGCATAGGACCAGAGTATAGGACCAGTGCATAGGACCAGAGCATAGGACCAGAGCATAGAACCAGAGCATAGGACCAGAGCATAGGACCAGAGCATAGGACCAGACCATAGGACCAGAGCACAGGACCAGAGCATAGGACCAGTCCATATGACCAGTGCATAGGACCAGTGCATAGGACCAGAGCATAGGACCAGTGCATAGGACCAGTGCATAGGACCAGTGCATAGGACCAGTGCATAGGACCAGTGCATAGGACCAGTGCATAGGACCAGTGCATAGGACCAGTGCATAGGGCCAGTGCATAGGACCAGTGCATAGGACCAGTGCTTAGGACCAGTGCATAGGACCAGTGCATAGGACCAGTGCATAGGGCCAGTGCATAGGACCAGTGCATAGGACCAGTGCATTGGACCATTGCATAGGGCCAGTGCATAGGACCAGTGCATAGGACCAGTGCATAGGACCAGTCCATTATTTATTTTTAGACAACATCGTTAGCCTGGCAGGTGTCGCCGTTTTTCCCAGAGGTTGCCATCCCCACTTTTCTAGCATGATGTCAACACTTTAATTTTTCTGTCTAATTAGAATAAAGAGTGCTGCCCGTCTCTGGACCGCCTCCAATCTCTTGATGGTCTTCTATGTACTTGGCTCCCGTAATACAAACACACTCTCTAAAGTCTGCTGGACAAAAGCCTTATAGTCTGTTTCTTCTAACCCGAAGTTTCCAATCCTGAGATTTCACCTACGTAGCTGTTTGCCCCGCTGCAAATAGTGCTCCAAATGTTCATCTCCTAGAACCTCTCTTCCTATAGTAACACCAAGTTACTTTACTGAAGATACTAACTCAAGCTCATGGCCACGAAGTTCTTAAGGTGTCGATGGTCACTGCTTCTGATGACAGACATTTTTTCATGTCCCAGCTTTTCGCCCACTCCACTGACCAGTTGAGTTCGTGTTGTATATGGTCCTGTAGCTGGTCTTGGATGTATGGCAGGAATTAAACAGGTACTAAGATCTGAACTCTGACCTAACATCGAGAAAGAGAATGTCAACTGATTATTTTTAAAAAAACATTTACAGGAATAGACATTTAATTGAGGTAAATAGTCAGGAGATAAAGTGTTTAAGTGCTGCACCATAAAAGACAGTTTGAGAAACCCCGTAGTCGCACGCTGACCAAATTAGTTTAAAATGGAGTAAAGCTTCCAGACCATCAGCCGTGGTGAGAATGTGTCCAAACAGCCGTGGTGAGAATGTGTCCAAACAGCCGTGGTGAGAATGTGTGCAAACAGCCGTGGTGAGAATGTGTGCAAACAGCCGTGGTGAGAATGTGTCCAAACAGCCGTGGTGAGAATGTGTGCAAACAGCCGTGGTGAGAATGTGTGCAAACAGCCGTGGTGAGAATGTGTGCAAACAGCCGTGGTGAGAATGTGTGCAAACAGCCGTGGTGAGAATGTGTGCAAACAGCCGTGGTGAGAATGTGTCCAAACAGCCGTGGTGAGAATGTGTGCAAACAGCCGTGGTGAGAATGTGTGCAAACAGCCGTGGTGAGAATGTGTGCAAACAGCCGTGGTGAGAATGTGTGCAAACAGCCGTGGTGAGAATGTGTGCAAACAGCCGTGGTGAGAATGTGTGCAAACAGCCGTGGTGAGAATGTGTGCAAACAGCCGTGGTGAGAATGTGTCCAAACAGCCGTGGTGAGAATGATGGAAACAGCCGTGGTGAGAATGTGTGCAAACAGCCGTGGTGAGAATGTGTCCAAACAGCCGTGGTGAGAATGTGTCCAAAAAGCCGTGGTAAGAATGTGTCCAAACAGCCGTGGTGAGAATGTGTGCAAACAGCCGTGGTGAGAATGTGTCCAAACAGCCGTGGTGAGAATGTGTGCAAACAGCCGTGGTGAGAATGTGTCCAAACAGCCGTGGTGAGAATGTGTGCAAACAGCCGTGGTGAGAATGTGTGCAAACAGCCGTGGTGAGAATGTGTCCAAAAAGCCGTGGTAAGAATGTGTCCAAATAGAAGGGATAAGATTGTGTTATATGTCACTCATTAATATCTAGGTCTAAAATAATTTATATCAACATTATCACGTAGAATCAATCATTCTAACAGGAACAGCGCATAATCTCTCTCTCTCTCTCTCTCTCTCTCTCTCTCTCTCTCTCTCTCTCTCTCTCTCTCTCTCGCTGTCTCTCCATATATATATTTATATATATATATCTTCGTGTACATTTTTATAAAATATAAATATGTATATAAATACGTATTTATCTTTATTCATATATTTCATATGTAGATATATAAATGTGTATCATATTTGCGTTTATATTTTATTTCTCATTCAAGGCTTCTACATGGGAATCAAATAAAGACAATAAAAAAGCTATCACTTGTGAATGAACAAAACAAACAACATTAAAAAACGACCAAGTGGGAGTGTTTCTAACAGGGATTCTTAAACCTTAATACACCACAGAACCTTTTTGAACTTCATATAAAAACAACGATCTCATTTTACATTCAAAACATTTTATCGATCACTGACTGGGTGTGGACGTCTTTAAAAGTATGATAAGGTCATGGACCCTTTGCTAATCAGATTAATTTTAGCTAACACTTTTAGAATAATATCATTGATCTTAAGGCCTTAAATACAGTTCAAGGACAACCAAACAACTTATCATACCCAAAGGGAGTCCACATACTTAAAATGAGTCCTCAGACCACAGGATGAGAACCTCTAGTTTTTAACCAAGCAGTACATCATCTCCAAACCCAGCTCCCCAAACTCGCCACCCCAACTCCCCCATTACTGCAGGCCTTACGGAGATTTATGGCACCCTGGCTCTCCCATATCGTTATTTTCACTGCAGGCACGCTACCAATGTCATCATCGGCACGGTAATCATAACACGCCACGGCCACAATACATCATGGTATTTGGAGGGAAACCCTTCCACAAGGCCGCTGTTGGGCCGAGTCGGCTGCTCGCTCAGAGAGCGTAATTGAATCTTTGCTGTTCACGACATTGGGAAGGTCCGGGCGTGTTGTTGATCTGTCATCGGCTGTTCTGCGTGCCATTAGTTTTAAGATACTTGCACGTTTGAATGGAATGTTGTATGGGGTGGGCGGTGCTTATGTTGGGGCGGGACCTCTGGTCATGTATTCAATCACGTGGTAAGAGTTTCCAGTTGCAGCATTTTTTTTTAATTTGTGAGAGTATGAATCATAACTGTAGCAATAAGGAATGGAATGAGTGACGACAATGAAGGAAAAGATTCGTAGAATATGTGCAATAATGATAGGGTGGAAAACATGCAATTCTTCTACCGCAGACACAACATCAACAGAAAAATGAAATTAATTTTTCGGTGAATAGTCTTCGCCACAAGAAAAAAAAGTGTTAATAAAATTGATGTTTCGGCGAATAGCCTTCGCTACAGACGCAACACCAACAGGGCAATGGAATGAACGTTTCAGCCAGAAGCTATGGTCAACAGAGAAGGCGACAAGAATAAACATAGATGAAAATATATCGCCGTTAAATAAATAAACTGTAGCTTTGCGACATTATCAATTCCCGGAGTTGTCTGTATTCCCGTTAAGTTTGTGCCAGTTTCTTGGCCTCAAATTGTCTATAAATATTGCCATGGCCTGTGTAGAAAGTAGGCGAGTTTTTATGAGGGCACGTAGTTATTATAACAGGTTGTCATTAACTGTCAAAGACTGTCATGTCCGCACTTATTGTCAATGAATGCCTGTTGGTGATATGACAACATACGTAGATTTGCTTAAGACCGGAATGATGTATTATTTCATGCTGGAAATATATTAATAGAATTATCGGGGTATTCATTTGGGTTGATTTCGTTAAGATAACAATCAAATAGTCAGACATTCTGAGAGGAATTATTTCATCAGGAAATGTGTGACAAAAACGTTCGTTTTTCTAGAAACTCATGAAGGCGAAACGTTCTTATAGTATGATATACAATTATCGAATTCTGAAAGTTTTTGAGAATTCGGAAATAGAGAAAGTACCTTTTCAAGTTATCAGAAATAGCTCAATTCTTAATAGAGAACTACACATACAATCTAATAATGTTCTCTACATAGCTGAAACGGTACTCAAAATATTGTGTTCACACACACACACATACAGACAAGATTTCAAAACTTGTTTTTTCTGAACCAGGAAGTTGTAAAACGTTGCGCTTCCTCAAAATCCCGATTTCGAATCTTTGCAGGATTACAATACTGTGTGAGATCTGAAGTTTTCTTTATGACAAATGCCAAACTATCAACATTTAGGTATTGGCTCAATAGGGTCGTCATGAAAATAGTGAATGACATTTGTTAACATCACATTTGTTATTGGCGTGGTTGCGCTGTGACATAAGTGTGAATATTAAATATAATAGTCACACTTATGTCACAGCGCAACCACGCCAATAAAATTAAAAAAATGTGATGTTAACAAACATCACATTTATTTTTTTTAATTTTTTTATTTTTTTTTATTCGCGTGGTTGCGCTGTGACATAAGTGTGACTATTACATATGAGAGAAGCAAATGAGAGAGGAAAAGATAGCAGAAATTAAATGGTGACTGCGTAAAAAAACGAAGTTATTTGCAGGAAGCAAATTTGATCTTTGGAGATACAGTATGTTTGATTTTATTGAAGGAAAACAGAGATTTTCTTTTTTTCAAAATCATTGGCTGTAAAGGGCCAAAATTTTCTTCAAATGATTGCTGATAGATTGTTAAAATTCTAGGCTACTATTTCTAATACCTAGATTTGGATTTTTGTAAATACATAAAAATTGAATAAATAAACTATATTTCTATCTATTATCTAAATCTATCTACCTATATATCTATCTATATATCTATCTATCTATCTAATCTACCTATATATATATATCTCCATCCATCCATCCATCCATATATATATACCAGACCACCCATCCATTCGACCATTCTTCCATCATTTCGTATTTCTATCTATATATCGTTCCTCCCTATCTCATCACTGTCTTTCCCCTTTTCTTGCTCCTTCTCTATCTCTTTCTCTAAATATTAGTTTCTCTCTCTCTCTCTCTATCTCTTTCTCTATTAATATCTCTCTCTGTCTATCTATGTATTACTGTCTCTCTCATTCTCTATATGTTTATGTCGAATGCTGAATTGTTAAAAACATAGATTTTATTTAATTCGCACACCTTTTGCCCTGTATCTGCCTGGAGTTGTCAAGACGAAGTGCTGCACTATCTCCCACAGATGTTGAACGTCAATGCAATAAGTGTGCAGCATGCACCATGTGAACCCAGAGCCCGTCTCCTCTGTACAAACACACCGGACAGCACTCGGGGGAGGTAACCTTGTCTTTTTTCGCTTTACCAGATGTCAGCCCTTGCTCGGGGTCCATGACACCCTCCCCCCCCCCACCCCAGATTGTTCAATCTCATCTTGGAGGCCATGCCAGAGGTGACGTGGTCGTGAAATTAAAAGTTGAACTTTGCGAAACACGTGGATATAGATTTTATACAGCAGTTGCAAGCTGT
The DNA here is from genome assembly GCA_944989445.1 of Ampullaceana balthica. NCBI lineage: Eukaryota > Metazoa > Mollusca > Gastropoda > Lymnaeidae > Ampullaceana > Ampullaceana balthica. Next base: position 1,780,615 of record CALYLW010000016.1, on the reverse strand, counting down.
GATAGTCTGCTTGCTTTGATAGTTTGTGTACTGTAGCAGTTTGTGTACTGTGATAGTTTGTGTACTGTGATAGTTTGTGTACTGTGATAGTGTATGTACTGTGATAGTTTGTGTACTGTGATAGTTTGTGTACTGTGATAGTTTGTGCACTTTGATAGTTTGTGTACTGTGGCAGTTTGCGTACTGTGATATTTTGTGTACTGTGATAGTTTGTGTACTGTGATAGTTTGTGTACTGTGGTAGTTTGTGTACTGTGGTAGTTTGTGTACTGTGATAGTTTGTGTACTGTGATAGTTTGTGTACTGTGATAGTTTGTGTACTGTGATAGTTTGTGTACTGTGGTAGTTTGTGTACTGTGATAGTTTGTGTATTGTGATAGTTTGTGTACTGTGATAGTTTGTGTACTGTGATAGTCTGCTTACTTTGTTAGTTTGTTTACTGTGGTAGTTTGTGTACTGTGGTAGTTTGTGTACTGTGATAGTTTGTGTATTGTGATAGTTTGTGTATTGTGATAGTTTGTGTACTGTGATAGTTTGTGTATTGTGATAGTTTGTGTACTGTGATAGTTTGTGTACTGTGATAGTCTGCTTACTTTGTTAGTTTTTTTACTGTGGTAGTTTGTGTACTGTGGTAGTTTGTGTACTGTGATAGTTTGTGTACTGTGATAGTTTGTGTACTGTGATAGTTTGTGTACTGTGATAGTGTGTGTACTGTGATAGTTTGTCTACTGTGATAGTTTGTGTACTGTGATAGTTTGTGTACTGTGATAGTTTGTGTACTGTGATAGTGTGTGTACTGTGATAGTTTGTGTACTGTGATAGTTTGTGTACTGTGATAGTTTGTGCACTTTGATAGTTTGTGTACTGTGGCAGTTTGCGTACTGTGATATTTTGTGTACTGTGATAGTTTGTGTAATGTGATAGTTTGTGTACTGTGGTAGTTTGTGTACTGTGATAGTTTGTGTACTGTGATAGTTTGTGTACTGTGATAGTTTGTGTACTGTGATAGTTTGTGTACTGTGGTAGTTTGTGTACTGTGATAGTTTGTGTATTGTGATAGTTTGTGTACTGTGATAGTTTGTGTACTGTGATAGTCTGCTTACTTTGTTAGTTTTTTTACTGTGGTAGTTTGTGTACTGTGGTAGTTTGTGTACTGTGATAGTTTGTGTATTGTAATAATTTGTGTATTGTGATAGTTTGTGTACTGTGATAGTTTGTGTATTGTGATAGTTTGTGTACTGTGATAGTTTGTGATGTGTTGCGTACACAAGTAGACTTGACCTTTTTTCAATTGCTGAATACAGTTGAACGTGTGAGTACAATGACACGCCGCTTACATACGAAGTCCTTTTAAAGTACCTAGAAACGGAAATGGTTTGGTCATTCTTATATAAGAGTGGTCGGGAAACCATGGCTCACGAGACAGATGTGGCTCTATCGATGGCTGCATCTGGCTCTTAGACAAATGTTCGATTTTTTATTTTTTAAAAACGTTTATTCAAACTCATTTACTTTGATCTACATATTAATTGCATACAAAAAAAGAATTACGGACGCTTCGACCCCGGACGTTTCGACCCCGGACTGTTCGACCCTGCCATTTCGACCACAGGACACTTCGACCACAGGACGTTTCGACCCCGGTCGGTTAGACCACGGACGGTTCAACCACGGACGATTCGACCCCGGACGTTTCGCCACTTTGATTTCTACACCGTGAAATGTATTTATTTATTTTTTAAATTTTTTTTTAAAATTACATTTTGGTATATCATCCATTAAAAATTAGAAACAAAATTTCCACTCCTATCCCAAACACACTTAAAAGCGACCTAATTTATTATTGGGTTTTGAACATGTATAAATGTAAGTCGTTTAAAGATTTTCACAGTGATTAATAAAAAAAATAATGAACGTTTTTTGTTTTTGAGGTGTTGACATGCTGAACGACGCATTTCGCAGTCGTTGAAACCATTACAAACCCGTGCCCTTCACATTCAATTCTGTTTCTTGTGTTCCTTAACACGTGTATACCTCCCTAGCAGAAATACTGATTTTAATAAGACGTACAAAGTTGTCAGTATTTAAATGTAATAAATTTCAATAGTTAATACCACCGCATAGCAGACAATAACATTCAAGCTGCTTGCTGGGACCGTATGACCGGACTGAACGTTACGTCCTGGTTGTTTTGTCCAGGGGCTACATACTCCCATGTTACGAAGGCTAGACTCAATGACCACCACAGCACGCCCTGTGCTTGCGAGGGTTATGGGGTAGGTGAATAGAGTGAGTGGGGGCAGAGAGAATGTAGGAACCTTTAGAAAGGACTATCTGACCACATTGCCTTTTTATTGTCCGATTACATCGGACGGGTGGGGGTGGAGTTGGATAGGTTTGGAAGGACCTCAGAGGAATGGCGCATTTATCACAATCATGAATTTGTTTGAATGTTGACTGTTTGTCCTTGTATATATAAATAACGATTCCAACTGTATTTATTTTTTAGTGGATAATAATTTTAAGATAAATTATTTTTACACCAAAAATTAATTTTAAAAATAATCAATTTTAAAAAGTATATTTTAAAAAAAATTCAACGGTGTAGATACGAAGGGGTCGAAACGTCCGGGGTCGAAACGTCCTGGGGTCGAAACGTCCTGGGGTCGAAACGTCCTGTGGTCGAACCGTCCGGGGTCAAATCGTCCGGGGTCGAAGTGTCCGACCACCAAAAAAAACAGCATAGCAATGATATTAAAAAGAATTCATAGACATAATTATTGTACGTTTGTACTGAAATTACACAAAATGCACACATTTACTTGAATTTTTAGTTTTAAACCTAATGTATGGCTCTCACAGAATTACTTTTCAAAATATGTGGTGTTTATGGCTCTCTCAGACAAAAAGTCTCCCGACCCATGTTATATAGCAAAGATTTAGGTCATTAGGGTTTACGTACGCGTACACTGTGGGGTGCTTATCATTGTGAGGTGCTTACATTTCGTGTTTGAGTAAGTTGATGTGGTGGGTACTTAGCGTAGAAAGGATGTTGGGTACTTTGAAAGTGTGTGTTGATTCCTATGCTCTTTTGGGAAAACAATTACTGGAAATGGGACGCAAATCATGTTTAGAACATGTATAGGAGAAGAGCTTAGAACAAGGAACTTGTAATAATTATGTTATTATATTAGTATATATATTATATATTATTATTATATTATATTATATTAATAATGTGGACTGTAATTTTATGACATACTGAAAGTTGTTGACATATTCCTGCATAGGGACACGGTGATAAGCATTCATCCGGTCAGGTGGAGGGGCGGGCTGCACACAAGAATGTCAGTTTACGTTTCTGTTAGGTCCATCGATCGTGTGAGACCTGTCAAATCATGGCTGATATATTAATAGGAATATCCGAGGTATTCAATCGGGACCAAAGTCACTAAGATATTCATCAAATATCCAAGTATTTTGTAGGGTCTGAGAAATGACAAATTCTTTCAACGAGGTATCCGTCGTGGGGGCGAACCTATTAGGGGCCGCGTGCCCAAAATTCAACCCAAACCCAGATATTTATAGCACAGTGCCTACACTTCTATCAAAACCGAAAAGGGGGGGTGGGTGGGCTGGTTTGAATAAGGAAGTGATATTTTATTCGCGAGCGGGCTGGTGAGGCTCTGCGTGCCGACTACGGCACGCGTGCCATAGTTTCGCTATCACTGGACCTGACGAATAATATCAAATTAGTATGTGTCGCTAATGTTTCCTTTACGTTTGGCTGTATCTAGCAAACAGTACAGGTTGTAGTATTACTTTAATCCAAAGTGAAACCTTCTTGTCTTAGAAATATTAAAATGGATTTTAATTTCATTTTTTTTCAAATCATGGGGAAAAGCTCTGATAAAGTTTCACGTATTTGAATTATTAAATCTCTAGCATATTAACACTATATTGAAAACTGTGTAATTCTTCTCGTCACGTATAACACGGCATAATGGGTAAAAAAAATATTAGTATGAAAGATTAAAAAGGAGATTCGTGAGTCGTGCTGTGAGGAGAAATTGAACAAGGGCGAGATTTCTCCTGGTCTGAAATGACGTATTCAAGAGGACCCATACAGAGATTAGCGTCAACAGAAAGAACAAGGAAGACATATCGTCAGAGAGGAACAAGATAGAAGGAGACAGAGAGAGAGAGAGAGGGTGAGATTTCTCCTGGTCTGAAATGAGGTACTCAAGAGGACCCATACAGAGACTAGCGTAAAAAGAAATTGCAAGGAAGACGTGGTTCTTAGTGAAGCAAGGGAGAGCTAGAGACTTTGGTCTCGACAAGGTATTGCTAGGAAAGCAACAAAAAGGAAAACAACAACAAAATATAAAAAATTGACTTTGACATTTATATATATAACAACGTAAAATTATGTAATACATATTTATATTGTGTTGATGGGGCAGGCTGGAATTAGTTTAAGTAAACAGAATTTTACGCAACAATTCATATTTAAAATTAGAAAAGTACACAAAAGAAAACGAGGAATATGACGAGGAATATGACGAGGAATATGAGGAGGAATATGACGAGGAATATGACTAGGAATATGACGAGGAATATGACGAGGAATATGACGAGGAATATGACGAGGAATATGGTGGCAAGATGCCTTCTTCAGATTGGGGATTATAAGACGACTGAACAGGCTTAATAATAGGAATTAATTCAAAAGAAGTTTTAAAAAATCCAATTTTAAAATTAAAAGATAACTTTAAAAGACGTTAATAAGCTTAAAATACTTTTGTAAATTACAAAAACCTCTACAAGGCCAAAACACATCTCGTTATAAGTAGTGCTAGCAATATGATAAAACCTCCACCTAGCCGTATGATATGAAATTCCCGCCAAATCTCACATACACAAAGACCCACGATCATCATAAGCAATTGTTCTCCTCATATCATTGAAGCACGTCTTGAAAGAGTGGCGTAAAAGAAATAAAACAAACCCGTAAAAACAAAGTTTTTGACTATAAATCCCTTATATATGAGACATAACTAACAGTATTGATTATTTTCAAACATTTACAGACTGAATCTGTCTTAACTCAACTTTGCATCATAACCCTAGTGGGGGGGGGAGGGGTGGGGGGGGGGAGAGGGGAAAAGTCTGGTCACCGATTCGCTTGACCGAGCTCAGAGTGACACGTAAAATGTAAACAAAAGCGCCCCGTCGCTTCGTTGGGTCGCCTCAATGCGTCAGCTCAAAATTTCACGTGGGAAAAAAACAATAACAAACCGTGAATTTAAATTACATACCTCATATAAGGATAAACTAAAAATGCATTAATTTAATTACGGTACGTTCGATCGATCTGAAATTTTGATACGATGCATTGTTAGGTCAGACGGGTCAATGTGCTAAATTTCAGCTCGATCGAATCACGGGAAGTGGGTCATTTTCGACTTTTGTTTTTCCGCCCGCCCATGAGATGATGAGATGATGAGAGAGATGATGAGATGACGACAGAGACGGCCGCGAAGTTAATATAAGGGATTTAAAAACCTTAAACATGAAATAAACTAACTCACCTTACCAAGTAACTTTTTGATTTAGAGCCCGGATCTTTTTAAACTTTTGCTTTCTAGTCGACAATCTAACTCTGAATTTTAGGGTGGGGGTGGGGGGAGAACATTTTAAATTTACTTTTTTGGTATAATTTTAGAGTTTTTTTTTCCATTTCTTTTCTTTTTTAAGTATATTCATCTTGGGTGATAAAAGTTCATAGCCTACTTGCGACTAGCTGAAATGCTTCGGGAACTTATTAGTACTATCCTAACTGCACTTAACACCTAACCCTAATCACTGATGATCAACATTTCTTATATTTGTAATTGCCTTTAAATGTCCGTTTTCCACTGACATCAAGCAGATTTCTTTTAAAACAAAAAGTTAGATGTGGCCTTTTGGATGAAGACGTGTCCACTTAATGTTGTAAAGTGTAAAGAATGTTGACACATAATGACAATGTTACGGACACGTGCCCCCCCCCCTGTGTTGCATGATGAGAACTGTTCACATATTAATCTAACACTATCTTTCACGGTACCCTGATATATCTCACCATAAAACCATTTTAAAATTATTTTACACCTTCCGGTGTGGGAGAGTGGTAAGGGGAGATAAGCTAACAACACGAAGATTTCAATCAATGCAGGACTTCTGTTCGTCGGACAAGCGGAAAATTCAATGAGCAATCCATCTTGTGGGAAATCTGGCCGGTTCATTTCTTGTAAATTACCTCCCTTTCTGGTAGAACATTGGATTATATTGCCGTCTCTCGGAGTGGTGACACGATATCTTTAAAAAATAATCATTTAGGGCGCATGTGTGGGGATGTGATATTTTATGAATTTCAAGTGAACAGTGAACAATGAATATTGTTGGAAACTCCGTACATATCTTAGCAGTATCTAAAAATGGCTATAATGAATGATTTCTACATACATATCACTATTTTGATTACTAGGCAGCGTTGTTTGGTTATCACTACTTTGTTATTTTCGTTTTGATTTACAAGTACAAAATTCTCGACCTCACAATAATGATGACAGCGTCTGGGTCATGGAGGGAGACGATGGATAGCGACGATCTTATCTTCTTGTTTAATTGTTTGTTCAGGATGAACAGTTTATCATGATTTTGTTTTGAAATTGAGTCATTTAACTTAATTCAATAAATGAAAGAATTCTATTTTTTTTTAAATATCAATTACCACCATAATATATATATTTATATATTATCGTCGTGCGTTGCAACGATCAAAGTAAAAAGGAATAAATTTAAAGAAACCAATGAGTGGTATGTTTAAAAACAATTCTGAAGAAACCTTCGTGGAAGTGTGAAAAAAAAACCAAGTTTCATAGCAAACGGATAAATAAATTAATAATTAAATAGCGTACAAAAGAAGAAATGATATTAAGGGTCCAGGCCCCAAAATGAGTGATAATATGTTTTTTTTATTGCTATTGTACTCAAGCTATATTCCAAAATATCGTGTAAAATTGATTGGGGAATACAATTATTAAAGTTCAGTAAAAAAGACATTTGGGGCCCCCGTTCCCGAAGATATTAACATTAGAAGTTCAGTGCCCTATAGTATTTTAATATGGGCTACCAAGTTTTTGTATACAAAGTTTGGTGAAGATCAATTCATTTACTAAAAAGCTAACGCATAAACTAATATGTATATAGCTCTTATAAGCAAGAAACGAAATTAAGAGCCCCGGGGCCCATTCAGGGCAAGATATGAAGTTCTGAAAAATGTTCATTTCAATATGGATAATAGTGGATACATTTGCCATTATTTGTCAAGTTTTTTAATAATTGAATCGAAGAATAAAATCTTAAAAGTTTAAGTAAAAAGGTATTTTGGGCCCCCAGCCCCGAAGGTGTGGCCATTAGGAGTAAATTACCCTATAGTATTATAATATGGGCTACCAAGTTTTTGTATACAAAGTTTGGTTAAGATATATTCATTTACTCGGTAGATAACGCTTAAACTAATTTTTATATAGCTCGTATAAGCGAAATATGACATTATGGGCTCCCGGCGCCCCATGAGTGTTAAATTTTGAAAAAAAGTAGCCAGTTACCATCGCGGGAGCATACTCAACAGTCTCGAAAAATTTCATGACGATCGGGCGAAGGGTTTAGTCAGCTATAAAGGACATGTACACACACACAGACATACTTTGATTTTTATATATATAGATATATAACCAAAAAAGATATTAAGGGCCCCGGGGCCCATTCTGTGCAGCATATATAAAGTTCAAAACCCCTTTTCATTTCAATTTGTATAATAATTGATACATGTGTCATTATTTGTCAAGATTGTTAATGACTGAATGGTGAATAAAATCTTAAACGTTTAAGAAATGTGAATTTTTGGGCCCCCAGCCCCAAAGGAATGACTATTTTCAGTTCAGTGCCCTTTAGTATTTTAATATTGGCTATCAAGTTGTCATATACAAAGTTTGGTTAAGATCCAACAATTTACACAGTAGCTAGCGCTTAAACTAATTTTTATATAGCTCATATAAGCAAAAAATGAGATTATGGGCCCCCGGTGCCCCATGAGTGTTAAATTTAGAAAACAAAGTTGCCAGTTACCATCCCAGGTAGGTACTTAACAGTCTCCAAAAATTTCACGACGATCGGATGAATGGTTTAGTCAGCTATAAAGGACATGCACACACACACACACACACACACACAGACATACTTTGATTTTTATATATATAGATTTAATTTTAACTTAGTAGGCACTAGTAAGAATGCTATTGCAACTTTATTAAAAGTGTATCAGGCAAGGAAAAAAAACATTGCTGTAAATAATTTTTTAAAATGCATATAAAAATATTGGTCTTTCCTTTATTTTTACATCAAACTGGCGTAATGTATACTGACGTAATGTATACTGATGTAATGTATACTGACGTAATGTATACTGACGTAATGTATACCGACGTAATGTATACTGACGTAATGTATACTGACGTAATTTATACTGACGTAATGTATTCTGACGTAATGCACCGTAAACACAAATTCAAACCTTCTCCTTCATTTTTACTGCCTCCTTATTAGATTTTCTTTGATTTTTAACAAATATCCTTTATAATAAAAGGCTATTTTCCGTGCGGTCATCGATAGCGATTGGTCCCTCAAACACATATGACTCCTACAGCCAATCATATTGAACACGTTTACGCCATTCACGCGGACGTTCAAAACGAGTTCTTTTTGGTGCAGTATTTCTTCCAAGACTTTATTTTGAGTTATGCGCGTTGGGATTTATAGCAAAAAGCTCTGTTTTTACGAGTTATTTATTTTAACTATAATGAATAGTATTTTTGACGCGATGCACATGTAATGGCGATCGAGACGGCTGTTGGAGGGGAGTTACAACATGCCACCGAACGGTGGCGGAACGTCCTTGGACGGGCTTTGTTACTAGTATATATATAATTTGTAATGTAGGTCACGTCACGTATGTGTGTCTGTCCGTGACGCTATGCGAGGTAACTCCCGATAAAAAATATATAGAAGTAACAATGTTGTTTTCGAGATTAACAAAATGTGTTTCTCGTCATAAAGTATTGTGACGTGGCGTCATTATTTGAGCTTTTATTAATGTGTGAAAGGAACGAAGTAAAAAGAGCCAAGGTATATATTTGATATGATTAATATTATTTTATTTTTTTAATTAAATGTCCGTTTTTGTGTAAGTGTCCATGTCAATATTACGTACGTAATTATAAATTTAATTATCTATATTAATATATTATAACATTCGTTTTTCGGTTAATGACATTTACAATTGGTTGTCGTTTGGTTGTCAAGTTTTGATGCGTTTTGAACTACAAAGCCATTATTTATTACTGCAAATGAAATTTGCCAACTTATGCTTCAGTTTAGCGTTTGTTTTTCTTTTATACACTTTGAGATTGCATATTTGTATGTTTAAAAAAATAACATATTTAAAAATCGGACTCCTCCCCACAATAATGTTTTTTTATTGTTATTTACATGTAATATTTTAATGCGTCTTAGACTAATTTGGAATAAAAAATCATTGCTTTTAAAATAGAACTGGAAGGGGTGCTGACTTGACAATAATTAAAACGTTTATTAGAATTCCTAAAACGTGTATATTAAAATGTGTATACGATTACCTGTTGATACTTTAATATCTTCTTGTATCCAGTGATTAACTTTACTTCAAAGGTTTCATGCAAAATGAATAGTTCGTTGTTATTCATATTTGTAAATAGTTACAATTTTTTATTTACATGTTTTTGATAATGTAAAGGTAATAATGTATGGACCAATCGGCGCATAGACTGACAAGTCAAAATAGATCTTGAAAAGATGCTGACTTGACAATAATAAAAACGTTTATGTGAATTACTAACACGTTCATATAAATTGTAAATATGATTAACAGTTGCTAATTTAATCTTTTCTGTTATCCTGTGACAAACTTTGCTTACTACGTTTCATGCGAAATGAATAGTTCTTTGTTATTAACATGTGAAAAAATTATATTTTATTTTTTACATGTTTTGGTAATGTTGTGGTAATAATGTATGGACAAATGGGCGAATAAACAGACAAGTCATAATCATCAATGAAGCTTAAACGGCTTCAAATCACAGATGAGCTTGATGTTGATCACATTACAGTCACAAAATTCATTTTTCAACGCACTGTGCTGTATTATTGGTGCACTCATAATTGGTGCGCACTATTCAATGCCTCAAGTTAACGTCCGGCTGACTCCTCAGCAATATTTGTTAATACTTCGAGCTTCAACCTTCTTTGCTGTAGTATCACCTTATGATTTGTGTAATTCACTATGCATTTACTATTATAATTATTATATCATTATTATTCATGCAAACTTATATAACGCGAAGCCTAAGCTTGGAGGTTTTCTCATAACACATATATTCGTATATATAATCAAAATATGTACTCTGCTTTGTCCGTTCGTAACGCTAGATTTTAGGAAGCGCACCGCTAAAAAATAGCCTTGAAAAAAATACTGCAAAAAAACAAAGCAAAAAAAAACAGAAAAAAAAATACTATTTTAAAACGTCCGCATAAAATTGTTCAATATGGAAAAGATATTTAATTTTTCTCTTTTGGTCTCTACATTTTCTGATTATTAATATGCGGCTTTCGGGCAAAAGGGACAATTACAAAAACTGAAATATATCCATTTTGAAAACTTCCGTCATTTTTGACGGGTAATTCACTAATATGTTTACTTTATTTCACATTACATCAGATGTTCATGTTACGACTAACTTACCATTCACGTCCATTAGAACATTTTTGGTAGATATGGACTTTCCTACTTTTGTTCCTGAGAGTTCTAGTAATACATTTAAAATTATTGAGTTTCGCCGTCTTCTTTTAAAGAGTTTTTTTTTGTTAAAGTCGGAGACAAATTGGTGTTGGGCAGTTATTTGGTTGTTATAGTATTTGTGTTGGGTTGTTGTTGTATTTGTGTTGGGTTGTTGTTGTATTTGTGTTGGGTTGTTGTTGTATTTGTGTTGGGTTGTTGTTGTATTTGTGTTGGGTTGTTGTTGTTGTATTTGTGTTGGGTTGTTGTTGGTTTTGTGTTGGGTTGTTGTTGGTTTTTCATTTGGTGTGTGTGTGTGTGTTGACGAGGGGTCATTTGAAAAAAAGTATTGTCAATTATTTTATTAAGTCTAACACTGGAGGATTGTTCCCCCATTGAAGTCACTGAGTTTGTCTCCCTTAGGTCACTGATTAGGACGTAATTAGTTGCACTTGACAGAAGTGACCTTATCGTCAAACTTCCGGTTCTTTCGAGCAGTAATGGTCTGAAAGAATGAACATGTATTGTTAGAAAGTAGGTCAAAAATATTTATGCCCCAGGTGGCGATTCTCGTTTCCGACTACATATGGAATAACTGATTGGGATTATATTTCAGTATTTGGATATGTTTGAAATTGTGTCCTGTTTTAATAGTCATATAATTTAATATGATAAGCTTATTAAATTACAAATATTGTTATAAACATTTGATAATGTGCAAAATTTCAACTATGGTTTAAAAGCTGATTTGTTTTCATATTTTGAGACTATTTTCCCAATGCAAATTAATTTCTATAAACCATTCTTTAAAACGAACAGCTTGTGGGATATAATATCTGTGATGTCTTGTATTGACAGACTGTAACCCTGACCCTGACTCTGACCCTAACCTTCACTGGTAACTATTTTAGTAACTTTGATATCTGTTCTTTTTTCTCAGAAACGTCCTTATGTCATCCTGACCCAATGAATGAAGATGTTTACTACGCTTTAAAGTAACGAAACAAAACCGTTACAAAACCGTTACAAATTGCCTTAATTCATACAGACTTTGATTGGATGTTTCCGCGGCGCATTGGTTAAGTCAATAATCATTGTAGCCATACCGATGTAACGAAGGCCGTGCTCAAGCTGTTCATTTCCCTAACCTTTCTATAATGAAGTTTGTCTTACATTTCAAAAAAGTAAATGCACATTTTTATATCTGGTCATCATTTCAATGTTATTACTCAAAAGGTCTTTATATCATGTTTTCTACTTGTGTAGATGAAATTATCTTTACATTTATCATTTTTGAAAGCTTTTTTAATGACTCCGTTCAATGGCTCCAAGACATAAACACAATTTAAAACCCTTGCTTTGATCTCTTTAATCCCGACGATCTTATATTGAGAGGCTTTTCTAATGTGACGTCAGGGCTGAATCAGATACGTCAAACGACCTTTTTTTCTATTAGTACTATTCAACTGTGTCATTGCGTTTTACATTAATACCTTTTTTGGAGCCGCAAAAAACGTCCTTTTGTCAAGAAAGCTAACTACAACTTACTTCCTTGTTGATAGATGGGGGTTGCAGGGTTTATTAGCTGACGTAAGAGACACTAATGTAACACCTGGGGCGGAGATAGTGGTCAGAGTGTATAAATTAGTGAGTACGTGAAATTCGAAAATACGGGAGGAGTGAGGAGGAAACGAAACACAATTTTAAAAAAAGAATCCTAAGATTTATTATAATAGATGAAAGAGAAAGAGAAAAGTCGCAGATGTAAAATAGTGTTGAATAAACGCTTAGACGGACTGCAACTTAGTAAAGCAACAGATTTTTTTTCTTCTGTTTACTTTTTCACTGAGAAAGCATTGAAAGATAACTAATAGCTCATTATTTCAAAATTCATCATCTTTGTTGTACTGGCCATTAAGAATGATAATTGTTAATGACAAGGAGATTAAAAATCTTACTAAGAGAAACCGAGAGAAAGAGAGAGAGAGAGAGAGAGAGAGATGAGAGAAACGTGGTATTTTTAACTAAAAATTGAGATCTTTGTTTAAAAGTAGGGCTGCGGAAATTAAAGATTAATTTCTCGATTAATTGTTAAAATTTTTTATCGATTAAAATTATTTTAATCGATAAAAATTCGATTAAAATTAAAGAAAATATTTATAATATTTTTAAAACATTTTTATCAATAAATAATTAATTATTAATAATTAATAATAATTTATATATTTTTTTACGTACAAACTTCTCCCGCGTAATATTATAATTTATTTTATTATTTTATGTGGACCGGCAGACGTCAACTAAAAAATGGCTGACAGCATCAGTGTAGTTAAATTTAAACATATAACTAGAAAGTTGAGCAAAAATTTGGTTTTTGTCTTATGTCTTATCTATACAGACGCTCCTTCTATACAGAAGATTAATGCGTCCACAGACCATGACGGTCTGTTGGCAAGTGATGCAGCGTTCACAAGCCTCGACTATAAGGGTTCCACGCATTACCCAGCCGCCTTTATTTCCCTAACTGATGTTAGGTGCCCATTCGGAGCTGGGTGGACTCAGGGACGTCCTAGGCCCCTGAAACAAATCCTCGCCTTAACAAAGATTCGAACACGTGACCATCGGTACGCCAGCCGAGCGCGCATGCCAATCGACCACCGTTCCCCTTTAAGCTAACTGCGGATGGCAAAGTCGAAGATGGTGACAAAGTTTACTGTGTTCACTGCCATAAACAATTCTCTTTTAAAGGATTAAATACATCGCTGACATCCCACATTCAGCACAAACATCCGATCAAGTATCAACACATTGTCATAAAATTTAGTTTAAAATATTCTTAATTTTCAATGTCCGGGAGAAATGTTCAGTTTAATGACGTCATAAATTTCTATTTTTGGCTTTAATCGAAATTATCGATTAATAAATCGATAATTTTTCAAAAGTTAACGATTAAATTTAAATTAATCGATAACAGTCCTATTTAAAAGTTATTCGTGAAAATTATAGCTGAAGTTGGAAACACTATTTGCCCAGATTTGGCAGCCTCTTCTCTTATAACCTCATTGTCCCTTTCATTTTCTCGCACAAGTTACTTAAGTTTTATTAAATTCTATTTTATTTTTTTAAATAATGAGCAGCGCCTCATACAGGAATATCTTACTTGTTATTTTAAAGTTTCTTTTGCCACGGAAACTGTGTTCCTCGTGTGTAAGATCTGAGTGAGAAGCTAGCAGCAGATCATAACGACATGTTTGGCAGAGCGACATTGTCGATGACCTTTTGAAGACATCAGGTTTTGTGGACATTACCATCATCTCTAATAACTTAATGATGTGCACATCGCACGGGAGAGACGGTGCTAAATATGGAAGTGTTTATATCTATTTATAGATTCATGACACTGTGCTGTGTGAATGCTACGGTCTAGCGGCTTTTTTTTTGGGTACTTTTATTCATTTATAATTTGTTAAATTATATTTAATATTGTTGTTTTAAAATGCCTATTTTTATGTGTGCATTTTTTACAAGAATTTAAATTCAAATTTAATTATAAATAATGTGACGATAATTTAAATACATTTTAAAATTCATAAATTATTACTAATAATTTTACGATTATATTAATGTGATTTTTACATTTATTTTTATTATTATAACTGTTTATCATGTTATTTATTATTATTATAATTATCATAATTATTATTCCTATCCCTTTTCTTATAAGCAATATAATTGACCGTTAATTGACGCCAAAGAAAATTGCTAATCTACATTTGTCGTTCCCCGTGTGCTAACACAGCTGTGACTCTACCCGAAAGGTCGCGCAATGATTTCCCCAGAGTTGCTATGGAAACGTGTCACTCATGTAACATTCATCGTTTAAACAAAGCACACAACATCACAATAAAGTCTACGATACCACTGGAATATAGTTCACACAAACTTCCACATAGGCATACACAGATACCCATGAAGATATAGTTCACACAAACTTCCACATTTGCATACACCAAGGAGTCGGCAACCTTTTGAAGCGGAGGAGCCAAAAGTTAAAATTTAAAACATTTTCCAGTTTTTAAAGAGCCACTGACATGAGTTTTGAACATATAATAATATAATTATTAATATTTGCGCATGGAACTTGGGAGCCGCACCTTGTCATCGAAAGAGCCGCATGTTGCCGACCCTGGCATACACCGATACCCTTAGGTACGTCACGGTGATGCACGTAAAAGTACTCTATTAAACATGTATTGAATTTTTACGAATTCCCTGTATGTTTTCGTGTGCCGAACAAAACACCGTAACGGGCCCCATGTGGCTCGCGGGCAACAATTTGCTCACCGACTACTTAGACTTAAAGTGATCGATGCTACTGTAGAAATGTGTACATTTTATCCGTCATAGCATCATACCCCATGCAGCTACATAATGGAAACTTGGACATTCCTCTTGAGTTATAATAGAATCTTGGACATTCCTCTTGTGTTATAATGGAAACTTGGACATTCCTCTTGTGTTATAATGGAAACTTGGACATTCCTCTTGTTTTATAATGGAAACTTGGAAATTCCTCTTGTGTTATAATGGAAACTTGGACATTCCTCTTGTTTTATAATGGAAACTTGGACATTCCTCTTGTGTTATAATGGAAGCTTGACATTCCTCTTGTGTTACAATGGAAACTTGGACATTCCTCTTGTGTTATAATGGAAACTTGGACATTCCTCTTGTTTTATAATGGAAACTTGGACATTCCTCTTGTGTTATAACGGAAACTTGGACATTCCTCTTGTGTTATAATGGAAACTTGGACATTCCTCTTGTTTTATAATGGAAACTTGGACATTCCTCTTGTGTTATAATGGTAACTTGGACATTCCTCTTGTGTTATAATGGATCTTGGACATTCCTCTTGTTTTATAATGGAAACTTGGACATTCCTCTTGTGTTATAATGGAAACTTGGACATTCCTCTTGTGTTATAATGGAAACTTGGACATTCCTCTTGTGCTATAATGGAAACTTGGACATTCCTCTTGTGTTATTATGGAAACTTGGACATTCCTCTTGTATTATCATCCCAATACCCAGAATCCTCCTGCAACTCAGGCGTTGATAATATCTCACGTCACTTCCGTTCCTGCACGAGATCGCTAAAAGAAAGCTGTCAGTGGGTGTGTCCGGTTGAGGGCGGGTTAACTTTCAGGGCGTGGCATTTCATTGTAGAACTTGTTGACCTTGAAGCATCTTTCATGTGTGTCTCATTGAGTCATTTTAATAGAGTATCGTATTTTTGTCGTTACACGTTTGCCTTAGAACTACATTACAGGCACCGTGAGATTAATGCCCAAAACTTTCTCTGGGAACTACTTTTTGTTTCGCCCCGATGTCCTCTTTCTTCTTGAATGAAAAAACAACAACAAAAAGACAGAACGAATTTCTTTTCGTCTAGACTAACTCTATAAGCTTCAATATACAATTTGTTTAGAATTAGCCCTGTATTATAAGACTTTTTGGTTTTATTGGACTGGTATCCGACTTAATAGTTGAAGCAATATCTGGACTCTTGAAAAAGATAATTTAATGACTAATATTCAATGATGTTCATTATTTTATTATCTATCTATAAAGCTATTTATCATGATCGTATATAAATTATTTTCCATTTCATCATCACATAGTTGTAGGCCCTTTTATTCCACTATTTCATGTATACATCTCACTTTATTTCATGTCAAGTTATTGTATATTTTCAATTCTATCATGGTGTATCTTTTTACGTTGTGATTTAAATCACGTTTTATTGCTGATCCCGACGTGAAAGTTCACCCGAAACTTTTGCTCCTGCACAAAAACTTTAGCCAATGTCTCCTTATCTCGAATGGGGAATCTTTTGTTTATCGCTGCATATTTGGGCTGGTCAGTGGTCAGTTCTACGCTGGCAAATTGTCCCAGGCGGGCTGGGGGTTCCAGGCGCGTGCTTTTCTGAAATCACCGGGCGCCGGTCCCACGTTTATGTGGCGCCACGAAGGAGGGTGTTTTGTTTGTGTGATTCTACCAAACACAAGCACCAATTGTTTCTCTAAGGTGCGTGTTTAATAAAAAAAATCACCACTACATGTATAAAAGATTTATTCTTTATTCTTTATGATTTATTTTTCATTAGAGGTTCGGTGTTGAAAAGTCAAACTTCTTTAGAAGTCATCTGCCGTAGTTGTTCACTTTATTCATGTGAACGATTATAAGATTTTAATGTTACCACCCAAGAAAGCCATGCTAACTTTACCGCAATTGGTTGGAATGAGTAGTAAATTAATCCTAATAAATTAATTTTATTATGAACATAATTATCACAGGTGTACACAAATACTACAAACAAACCAACAAACAAAAAGACGGCAAAAAACTTGAACGTTTATTAACATTGGAAGTCTGTAAACTTTAAAACACACACGATAGAAATGCAAGTCAAAAGATGAAAGTCATCTAAAGATATGATAGGTCTGGCCTGTCAAGATAGAACGACTGAATATCTACAAAATATATTTCAAAGTCAATCCAGTACGGCAGATGACCACTATTGCACCTGACTTTGTCGTGACTCAGGGGCAGACCACCTTATTTATGAGATATTAAATTATACGTTCAGGGTTTATTTGCTTGTGCCCTTATACTTAATGATATTCTCAATGAGTACAGATAATTAGCTTTCGATAAAAAAAAGATGGAGGGGGGGGTAGACCTTATGGTCTTCTGTTAATCGGCGTTTGTAATTGACAATCTGGGGATTTTAAAGTTTTTTATACTTATTTGTTTCTTGTCAAATAGCCATAATTTTTTGCTATACAGCACAGCAGCGAAATGTCTGCTGTGAACGGTGACTGACTCTAAAAGCGACATCACTAAACCATTGATGGAAACAGTCACGTTTGCTATAAAGGGCAAACAATAGTGAAAATAGTGTTCATGAGAACAATGAAGGTGTTTACACAAATCACAAATGTAGCTGACACTATGAATTGAATTACTGATAGTGCTCGCGTCTCCATGCAGTACTGTCCATTAATGACCATATTGCTGTTTAGATAAGCCAAGAGCTGAAAGAGAAAGATTCAAGACTACTTATATGTTGTATCTGATACCAGCGAACGCTTTATGGTGGTTTCCTAAAACACAATTTCGTAATCGCCTATTTGTTTTTATAAGATTTACACTTATTGCTAGAATTTTTTAACAGATACACCCTGTGATTAATGCCTAATCTTGTAATAAGACACGCTTTAATAATTTCCGATACGTTTTAAAAGACACATTACATTTTAATAATTAACTGTCTTGTATATGAAAGAGACTTTGATAAATTCTGACAAATATTCTCTTGGTGTTTGAAACACAACGTAACAGTGAAGAATGGTCATCCCAAACGGACCAATGTACCTACATATGTATGCCAACAGTTCTAGCAGTATCGGAGCTTAGTTCGACCTCGTGAGCAGTAGTGTAAGTATCGCATGACTCTGACCGACTACTCCCCAGGCTAGTATCGGTTACTCTCGGGACGACACAGCTTCAGACAACAATTAGTTCAACCTTGAGGGTATTTATGTTTCTTAGAGATCAAGGGACCAGTCGATCCCCCCCCCCTTCTAGCATAATGTTACTTAAAAAACGATTTTTTTTTAATGTTCAAGGGA